>CM037784.1:50931576-50981576 GCA_021229015.1 Solen grandis | reverse complement strand
ACCATATACCATGCTGTTCACATGCACCTTATACTGTACATAGGTATATGTGAACATCGTGGTTTATGACGATGAGATAGTTTCAAAGCTGACTGTAAGCACATGGTTTAGCATACTAAATGTATGCCTGATTCATCAATCTGCTGACACATATTTTGAACTCCATCAAACAGTTTCAGAGTTGCACTTACAAGATAAATGCATCACTATGTCAGGGTGAACTCCATGACCTCCTCTGGGAATAACCTTGTGTCATAAATACCCCATAATTATGATTAGTGTACTTCCTTAGTGTAATCTTTCCTTGAAAATACATCAAGGTGGTTTAGTCAACAAACAGAACTAATTCAGATTTTGGCTAACATTTCTTGGTGAACATTTTTTATACAAATAAAGTAATATTGAAAAAGACCCTAAATCTTTTAAACAAAACTACCCAAAGTATAAATATATGGTGCTGAGAAGAAATTCGGCACTGAAAAAAAGTTCCTCTGATCAAGAATAACATAACATTCTATATTAAAAGGGGAAATCCATATGGAAGTAATGTACCCATTCATGACCTTCAACCTCTTAGAGTGACCTTGACATTTGCACTTTGAACATGGGTCAAGGGCCAACACACATTCCCATCTGGCTGAAAAACTGTACCAAGAAATTTGGAAATTCTTCAATACACGAGTATGTTACAATTAGTAATTGGAATTTGTTTGAAAACCGCAAATCAATGAATCGAAAATAATCCAAAACCAAACTATTAAGATAAACTTTAATAATCAGTGTTCAAAACCCAAATTTGCTTCGGTAGTGGTTACATATTCATACTAAATTACTTATCTACAAACTATACAACTTCAATTGGCCTATGTTAGAATAAATATCAAAACACATATACAGTCGAACCCCGGTTACTCCACCACCTCTCATTCAAATACCCGGCGTCATTCGAAATACTTCGTTGGTCCCGATCACTCTCCTTCTTATTTCTATATAAAAATATCTGGGTTATTCGAATTTGTGCCATTCGTATACCTGGCCTCATCCGAAAAGATGTTTTGGCCCGTGCCAATCAGTCCGTATGATTTTCGCACCCCCTAATCCGAAGTCGTTGACGAGCATTAATTACCGGCTACATTTTGAAAACAAACAATGGCGCGAATGTCAATTAATTACTGAAATGAGTGGGAGACGGCCGCTTACAGTTTGCAAAAAATGTTAATTGATTGTCTGTTTGTCCAGCAGATCAATCATAAAGGTAATGATTAATGATTTAGATATCTGTGCAGTATTTCGGTTACGCTTGAAAAAGAAGATTTACACAAGTGTAACAAGCAGACCACGATTACATCGTTTTTTAAATGAACATTTTGAGACGACGTTGATGTCACGTTTATACACGTAGTTCTGACCAGATGAATGTTTATGTATGTATTGATGTATGCATTGGTTATGTAACATTTATGCAAAAAGAGATTAATTTTGTCAATAAATATCATTTATCTATTGCTGTTTTTAAGACGACGTTGATAGTGGATACATGTAGTCGCTTGTGATTTAGTCAGACATGAAAAAAAAAGTACATCTATGTAACTTGCTTATTGACGTATGCATTGATTGTTTTTTTATCGATATCTTTTATGCATGAAAATATGGAATTTGTAAAATGAAAGTTGATTAATCTATATTAGTTTTCATTTACACTCCTAAATCGTAATACAATATATTAATAAGAGTACATTATATATTACGTTCATGCATGAAAAAGTGGGTGGGATGGGTTTTTGTTCAAACGGTCGACGGGGTTTGGGTTATTCGAAACCATGTCTGACTCGAAATAAAACGCCGATCCCTGGGATTTCGAATAACCGGGGTTCGACTGTAATTTGTAGTTGAAGAAAACACCTCAAAAGTATTTAGTTATGCATATCAAAAGTATATTAATTATGCATATCAAATGAATTTTAGTTATGCACATGCAGAATGATATTGGCTTGACACAGTCCCATCGGCTAAGTCATGATACAGAATTGATTATCTTTGAAATCATATACATGTAAATGTCAAGTCTCTAGAGGTTGGAAACAGATCTGACAAAGTCTTAAAAAAAAAGCAATTAGAAATCACATTAAATATAAAGCCAATCTTTAAAATAACAACACAATTTGACCATTTTTTTTCAATTGGGCGTGGATGGTAGTATGGCAGACAATTTCAAAGAGGTCCAGGGTTTATTTAGTGCCAGAAACGTTTCTCAATCAACAAATTCTGAATCTAACGTCTTGAAACAATTATTAGTTAACTACCTGCATTGATGCTCACAATATCTGGATCATTGACCCCATCCACGGCAAGCAAGTTGCACGTTATCTGTAAAAGAAAATTTGCATTTACCTTTTTCTACTGCACTACAAACACCTCCAGTAGTCTCAGTGGCTGAGGCCATCTTTAACATACCAGTAGTTAAATTTGCAGTTTCCTGACCCTGTGATTTTATACTACATTGGTAAGTAGGGATCTTTCTTATAAAGAAAGACTGAACAGTGGTGAAAAATCATAGCAAAAGAGAGCAGCACAACCAATTCACAAATGACTTAGTATAGCTCACTTAATTCAGAAAGAAGTGTGGAATAAGCATGAATAACTTACAGGTTAGTTATTTAACCTATAGACTCATTTTGACGCACTCAATAGGTACCACATAAAGCCTGATCTGCAGAAAACCACAGTTAAACCTTACCAAATTTAATTATAAAATCCTCATTTCCAGACCACTGAGGAGCAGCGAACAGCATAAAACCTGATCAGCCTACTCGCAGGCTGATCTGGTTTTATGTTGTTCGCATAGTCTTTTCATGGTGTCCTCTATGAGGGAAAGGGTTAACTCTGCAAGTTAAATCTAGAAACTATGTTTTTCCTACCATGTGTTTGAAAAAGTAAAAAATAAATCTAGAAAAAAAAATCTCCAATAAACAAATTACTGGAAAGATTGAAAATACGGAGTACTTGTAGTGGCATTTTCAGTGGGCAGGTAGGGTAAGAGTAAACTTACAACTTTTAAAGGATGGCCTGAATATATTTATTACAAGTACCCAGGTTGTTTAAAGTTTTAATGTTTAAAGTTTATATATATATAGATGCTGAATCATGATTTATTCTACATGATTAACCCATGACCTCATAATTACTTATATACATGTTTATGACTTGATATTAGTTCACTGAAAAGTGACATATTCAACTGATAAAAAGTAAAAAAGAGATTTACAAACATTTAAACCTTAAGTTTCATAGGACATTCAATATTATAGTAAGAAGTTATCATACTGCACTCCATTTCTAACTTCTTTTATCATTTTTTCCAGACAAGAAGTTTTATAACATTTCTATAAAACATGATGAATGCTAGTGTCCACATCTCCTTTTCAAATTCCTTGTTTGGTGGTTCAAAATTTAATTATCTCTAACACTTTTAAGCCATGTGAACACATACTGCAACAATCCTATGTACCATTCAAATGTTTATATGAATATTCAAGAGGAGTCATCAATATATCCCATAGCTATCCCATATTACATTGTGCCCAACGGTAGACCTAATTTAAACAAAAGAGCACATTACTTTGTTTGTGATACTATTTGTAAACAGCTTACCTAGTCATGTAAGGAAAATAACCCCATGACACCATGCCATCTTTCTACTGATTAGGTGACATTTAAATATTAAAATCTAGTCTTACCTGTGTTTCATTGAAATAGCCATTAGGAAAAGAGGAACGGAGAGATCGGTCTGCAATAAAACAAATAGCCCATGTTTATACCAGACATTAAGATATGGGAAATGCCAGGAAGAAGACACATGAATAACAAAAGCATTCCATGTGGACACAAATACATGTCTGTTTTAGGTAGAAAAGAGATATTTGAAAACTTAAACTGCCATTTGTAAATGACTTGTTCTAGTTTGATTTACTATACATAAAACTGACAGGCAGATGGACAGATAGGAGATGGACAGATAGTTGTGAATCATTTGTCATGGTTAAAAAGTGTTAAAATAAAAGTATAATTAAAAAAAAATATATAAAAAAAATAAAGGGAACTAAATTTTGTCAAAATGGACCTTAGACTTATGGCCCTAGACAGGAATGTAGTAGCCCTTGTGATAGTGAAAAAGTATGTGGAAAGTTTGATGATGGAAGGTGTAATAGTTTAAAAGTTATGACCAATGTTACAGTGTTTCACAATAACTTAGCTGCCAATGACAATGACATTATATTGATGATCTTCCCCAGTGGCCAAGTGGTAAGAGCGTCCGCCTTGGGAGTGGGAGGTTGTGGGTTTGATCCCAGGCGGCGACAAACCATAGTCATAAAAAATGGTACTGGTATAACTCCCTTGCTTGGTGCTCAGCATATATGGGTAGTTCCAGGACTGGTTGGCACAGAATAATGTGATTGGGTGTGGTATCATGCCACATGTCTTCAATGTGATACTGCAGTGTGGCAGAATTAGACTGATGACAATGCCTCAAATTTTCTTTGAAATACAGCTGAGCTAAAATTGGAGCCACACTGCATAATTATGAAGGGACTGGGTTGGCCAAGAAAATACCATAGGAGCAGTTCTTCTTGAATGTAATAGACAAGTCAATTACAGTCCAACTTGTCTTAAGCAGCCACCTAAGGGACGACCCTAGATTGGCTGCTTAAGACAAGTTGGCTGCTTAAGACAAAATATGACTTCAGCCATATTTTAGGCACACCTATATAATGTATATGTACTTATATGTACTTATGTATGTGTGCATGTTTGTTATTGTCTTTATTTATTTATGATGTCTTCTGTATGTGTGTATGTTTGTTGAGTTATTTTTTTTATTATAATTAATACCACTCTTTCTTTCTCTCTTGTCTATTTTCCTTCCCTCTTCCTCTCCTCTCTCTATTTTCTCTGATCACACCATTATCTTTTTTCTTTCTTTCTCTCATCCTGTCCTCTCATCTTTCAAACAATAGAAAAAGAACATAAGTAAAGTTCATTTTTAATGAAATAAATTTATAGATGGCATAAAACAACGATATATACATTCTTGAACTTTTCCCAGCATCCAGAAGCTCTTCACTACTTTCATTCGCTCTTCTAAAGTTAGGCATTTTCGTTTCGAAATCGTGGCATACACAGTCATAATGAGGAATTGTTCTCGAAATTCCATTTTATACCGCCAATGATTATTGTTTTTAACATTATTTTTGTTAAATTTCTATAATTATTCGACTTCAATTATTCAATCTTTATACTCACAAAGATGAAACATGTCCGAATTTAATTATTCAAACTCAAAACACAACAGTTTCGGCGATCTTCAATGGAGCGTACGCAAATCGAGTCAGCTTTCTGTTTACTGATTGTTTTGCCCAAACTGTGATTACATCAAGAGCTATCGAAGGTAATTAAAACACTGGGCATTGGCTGATGGGTCATTTATCAAATAACAACGTGTCAAACACCAATTCACACCGTACTTTGTTTGCACACTCTATGAATGGAACAATTATGACAGTGGGTGGGGGGTGTGCAATTAGCGGTTAAGTGTACGGCGCGAGACAACTATTGACCGTCTGCACCTGCATCTGTTGATTGGGTGCCGATGACCGCAAATTAGGAGTCAATTAAAGAAGGATTTGACCATCAAAGGTGACCGCTGGCCGCAGAAGACACGTGACCGCTGATTACACGACAATTAAAGAACAAATTTCTCGGGGGGACCTGAAGTGACCGCTTACGGCATGGTGACCGCTTAATACACGTGACCGCTAAGACAAGTTCGACTGTATTTGATTAATCATTTCTAATGAATAACTGGTTATGCCATTTTGGATGCAAAGCACTGATAAAGTTCTTAACATTGAATATAGATTTTACTACAACCCATGTTCCCTTTGAGACACTACTGAACTGTGTCATGTTTCATTAGTGTACCACTTACCCCATTTGGGATATTATTTTAGCTTTAACTTATTTGTTTAAACACGTGTTGAATCAGTACTTGGCCACGAAAGTTTTTTTTGGGTTCCAACCAACTTCCTTTGGATCTTGTATGATGAAACTGGACTTGACTTTACTATTTGAGTTTAATGTCGCTTCGACAGTATTTCAGTCATATAGTGACGTCCAGCTAATTACTGGTGGAGGAAGACCTGAATGCACGGAAGCATCTTGGTAGAACCACTGACCTACCGCAAGCCAGCTGGAAGGCTTCCTCACATGAAAATCCGAATTATCCTGCCGGGATTCGAGTCCACATGGTGAGGGGCTGAGTGAGTGTCAAAGTCAGCAACTTAACCCTCTCGGCCACGGAGGCCCCCAAGATAATACTGGACTACAGCATTTTAAGATATTGAAGTTAAGGGAACAGTTAAAAGGGACATACATGATTCCAGTATTTACCCCTACTTCACAAAATGATGCAGAAATAACAGGAATGTTAAGCCCTGTACTTTTCTTGATACATCACACAGCCTTCACAAGTGCTACCAACAAATTGATACAAAACCGCTACAAAGACAAGTGTATATATTGTTACCTATCAAACGGCAAGTCAGGATTTCCTTGTCAGAAGGACCCATTTCTCTCCGTAAATGGTTGATGGGTATGCGACCAGCAGCAGCAGCCTTCTGTCTATAGTCCACCTGGATGGACACATGGACATGGGGAATTCTCGTTATGTTGTTTGACATCTTTACTGTTATTCATTTACAAGACTGTGCAATGAATGACTTTCAGTAAGATGAATGTACACAAAAAGAATTCTTACATCTTAAAAAATTCTTAGAATAACCATTTTACACTAAGTAACGAAGTCATAAAAGGGTCAGTATATAAGAGCCAAGTTATAATATAAAAACTAAGATATAAAAGTTTTCTTACAGCAATCAATCCAAAGATAAGTGTTCTTTAATCAATGTGATATTCAACTGGACAAGTTTAAGTCTAGATGTACACTCTTTGACAATTGGCCTTGACCTTTGATAGAATATTTTGTACAGTAATGTACTATATAAGCACTGGCATTTTAATATGAAGAAAGACTAAATGGCACAAGACTGCACTTACTGTCAGTGGCATGAATACAGCTCCAGGCAAAGCCTCAGTTCGGCTTACTACTGTGGCAAGAACTGCTGTATCACCAAGCTGTTGACAAAAATACAAAACATCTACTCATCACAGTCCACAATCTCACTCAGCCCAGAAAGATAAAATATTACTTTACTGATGAAACTGTTCTGGAAATCATTACTGTATAATGTGTCTGTATAACTGTTCTTGATATCACTGATCACAGAGATAATGGATTTTATTCACTTTATCAGGAGTCCTTTGCTTATAATTGTTCTAAGAATTTCATACAATGCAAACTCGAGGATTCCAACATTTTTTTGAAAATCAATTTCCTTGGACCATCTCTCATTTCACTGATGGCATTATAAAGCAACAGTTGACATATGTATGTATCATTCCTGTTTTTACATCTGGAAGTGCATTCGACAAGTGTTATGATCTCAAAATGTTAACATGTTCTTCATTATGGCTTCCAAGTACATGTATGATAGAACCTCACCATAGCTGTAACAGCGCCATCTGCAAACTTGGCCATGTTTCCAAACTCAATCTGCAACCTGTGGAAATATCACAATATAGGATAATGAACGATGAAAAATTAGTGATAATCTTTACCTTGACCTTTGAGGTACTGACCCTAAAATCAAAAGGGTTCTACAAGACAAAATAACTATTGTACAAAGTTTAAGACCAAATGGATCTAAAGTTATCACTTGGGACAAAGCTTACTCAACATATTTTGCTTTTTTTAGAAACCATCATATTATTTTGTGACCTTGACCTTTGAAGTCCTGACCCATAAATCAGAGTTCCTCTACTCCATGTCACTCATTTTCAAAGTGCATGAGTGCATGACATTGTATCAAATTGTTAAGTGAGAGTAATGGTACACTATAACATGAAACTAGTCATTTCGTATTATTATACATTCCTTTCAGTTTTTCACATAAATAGTTTGTGCCTGTTATTGTGTGTGTGTGTTTAAGTGATCTTTGAGGTTTTTTTTCAAGGAAAGTAATCTTGTTTTGATCATGCTTTTAAGTATTAACAACAAAAAAAAGTTCAAATGTTTTGTCAAAATTTACATTCAATCAGGGATATTCAGTGTTGTAAGTCTACAACCAAAAGTTTGATGGTTCACAGGCAAAAAGAAAACATAGAATTGAAATGGACCATTGGTTAGGCGGGCTTAAGTGGCCTAAAACTTGTTCAAATGGTCCCCTACAGGTGTGAAAATCAGTTTAAATGGTCTCAAGACAATTCCAAATGTTAGATGTGCATAAACAAGAGGGCCAAGATGGCCCTGAATTGCTCACCTGAGAAACATTGCTCTAAATTACCAATCATACTGAATACATCATGTATGCAGAAGTACAGCAAGATCAGCTAAATTCCAACACAAAAACTGTACCTGCCATCCAAACTTTGAAGGTCATAGCTCTAATAAGTCTATATGAATCAAGTGACTTATGGGGCTGGGTCAATTTTGACACCAGGGCCATGATTTGAACAAACTTAGATAAGGTCCGCAAGTAAACATCTCAAACAACTCCAGGCTTTGAGAATTCTGAGATCTTTTGAGGGTTTTCTTATACAAACTGATAAAAATTGGTAGATGTTCATGAGGCCATGTTTCTCACCAAATATCTAAACTCCAGGCTTTGTGGTTTCTGATAAGAAGATTTTTCTAGTTTTTTCCATAATAAGTCTATGTAAAATCAAGTGACCCATGGGGCGGGGCTAATTTTGACCCAAGGGCCATGTTTTGTACAAAATTGGTTGAGGTCTACTAGGCCATGTTACACACCAAATACCTAAACTCCAGGCCTTGTGGTTTCTGACAAGAATTTTTTTTCTAGTTTTTCTTATATAAGTCTATGTAAAATCAAGTGACCCCTGGGGCGGGGCCAATTTCAACCAAAGGGTCATGATTTGAACAAACTTGGTAATGGTCCATAAGAAAATGCCACATATCAAATATCAAAACTCCAGGCCTTGTGGTTTCTGACAAGAAGATTTTTCTAGTTTTTCTTATATATGTCTATGTAAAATCAAGTGACCCCTGGGGCGGGGCCAATTTCAACCAAAGGGTCATGATTTGAACAAACTTGGTAATGGTCCATAAGACAATGCCACACACCAAATATCTAAACTCCAGGCCTTGTGGTTTCTGACAAGAAGATTTTTCTGTTTTTTCTTATATAAGTCTATGTAAAATCAAGTGACCCCTGGGGTGGGGCCAATTTCAACCAAAGGGTCTTGATTTGAACAAACTTGGTAATGGTCCATAAGACAATGCCACACACCAAATATCTAAACTCCAGGCCTTGTGGTTTCTGACAAAAAGATTTTTCTGTTTTTTCTTATATAAGTCTATGTAAAATCAAATGACCCCTGGGGTGGGGCCAATTTCAATCCCAGGGTCATGATTTGAACAAACTTGGTTATGGTCCATAAGACATTGCCACAAACCAAATATCTAAGCTCTAGGCCTGCGGTTTCGGAGAAGATGATTTTTTAAAGATTTCACTTTTTGAAAATCCATTTTTAGCTCCTGTGACCAAGATATGCAATGGGCTGGAACCATATGAACAACTTTGGTAGAGCTTCATGCAAGGAACATCCCAGGCAGTTTTCTTTAAATATGGCCCAAGTGGTTTAGGAGGAGATATTGTTTAAAGAAAACTGTTGACGCCGGATGCACGGCGGACAGACAAAAGGCAATCATAATAGCTCACCATGAGCATGTTGTGCTCAGGTGAGCTAAAAATGCACATCAATATAGTTTTTAATATAAATCCCACCTTTAAAACTGTAACAATCTTTATACAAGTGTATATTTACAACCTGCTTAGCAAAATTGCTGATAAATATTGATATGCATAAAGTAATTAGCATGTTCTACACAATCTTTTCATACCAAAAATGCAAATACAATTAATACATACTACTGATCCCTTAACTAAACATAACAATGCAAAAAGAACCACAAATATGGATTCGAAACATTACAAAATGACAAACAAATTTGGGCAAAAACTGAGTTAAAGGAATTTAGATAATAAAACTTTTAACAAGTTCAACAACCATATAAATGTATAACTTTAGCAAGCCTGAAAAGCATTTTATAAGTCTCTGACTAGTGGGTTGTGCTAATTTTAGACACTGTGTTCTCTGGAAAATGAAAATAAATAAGTATATCCCAAATATATCACAAAGCAACAACCCATTGATCGGACTAACCAGCACCTGTACTTTTTATACATGTGGGTGTGTTCTTGCCACTAAGACACAAGGGAAATGCCTGTATAGCTACAGATGCTTATAATGCACTTTTCGTGATGCCTATTTTCATGCCAACTGTAAAATAAACTCTCACAATAAAACAATAAAACAAGAAATGTGGAATATCACCACAAACCAGGTTTTCCATATGGAAGAAATATTTTATGAATGATAAACAGCTTGGACAGTAGCTATTATACCCATTACTGACATTCAACTTTTATTAGTGGCCTTGAGACTTTGACATTTTAGTTTTTGACTCAATGGCCTAAGGAAAAACTTACATGGTAAACATGTAGTCATGGACTCACTATAAGGGCACCAAATCTCATGAGTGAGAAAATATGCAACATGATTGGGATTCAAACTCAGGGCCTTTCACTTGTAGGATAAATGCTTCACAGACTGAGCTACCTGGTCACTTACAATTATGTTTTATACAATAACACATGATCAGATTATAGTCTTGACAAAGTTGATGCTTGAACGCCTGCTTTTGCCAAAATTATAACTAGATTTTTCCAATGGAAGACCTGTTTAAAAACTACAACAGACATTAACTCTTAAATCTATAGTTTACTTACAAATTCACTTTGTCTTTACTAGTAAGTTTTTGGTTCAGTTGCCAAACCCTGTGCCTAATGTAATCAGTAAATAAACAATGAACATTTTATAAACCATTCAAAATATCAACTCATTGAAGGCATCTCAGCAGGGGATCCACTGACCATCATAATGTACATATCACTTCTGTTGCTAATTTTACAAATTAATCGATGCAAAATGCATTTTTCTATGTTCAAATGATACTGAATGATCAAAAGCTGATTGTATATTTATTGTATTAACTGGTGCTTGACTTTTGTCTTGTTTGTTTGTAGGGTTTAACATCCTAACAACAGTATTTCAGTCATTTGGAGACTATGCCGACTTAAAACATACTTAAGACAGATATAGTATTGCCACACTGCAGTATCATACTGCATGTAGTATGATACCACGCCTAGTCATATTATTCTGACACCGGGCCAACCAGTCCTGGAACTACACTTCTATGCTAATCACCAAGCAAGGGAGCTATAGTAACAATTTTTACAACTTTGATATGTCACGGTCGAGGATCAAACACACAAGCCTCCACTGACATTTGTCAAAATGATTATTATTTGAAATACACTGTTATAATGTTTGAGAACAGACCTTATTTGAGACTGAATCTGCACCCTAAATTTTAAACAGGAATTTCTAAATTCAAAAAGGGGAATAATTCAGTAAAAATCCATGCTAGAGTTATGGGTCTTGGTAAGTGGTGTATGATTATGACCCTGATGACATGTGTGAAGTTTTAAGTGAATTTGAATAACTTTGGTATTTGTGGAGATTGAATTTGCACACATAATCTTAACCAGGAATTTCTAAGTTCACAATGGGAAATAATTCAGTAAAAATCCATGCGAGAGTTGACAGTAAAATTTCATGATCCAAACTGAAAAAAACTTTATTAGTTGTGGAATGGCTTGGAAAGGGCCCTTATTTTCCAAACAAGCCAAAAATCTGCTTCACACATTAAGCCTATTGCCTAAACTTAACCCTTTTCCACATAAAGACGTGCTTTGACACCCTGGCAAACAGAGCAGACCAGGATTAGACAGCTCTCTTTAAGAGTCATCTGATCAGGGTCTCCGGTATCCAGTCAAAACGGACCCAAGTAAAAACGGACCCAAGTTAAAACGGTGCCAAATTGGTCAAAACGGCCCCAACTGGATGAGAAGATTGGTCAAAACGGCCCCATTATATATGACTGGTGTGAACAATCAGATAAATTGATTAAAGGAACGTGTTTAATGCAACGTGACATTAAGTAAGAGTGGGTACGAACGTGTGAACAATCATGTAATTTGATTAAAGAACGTGTTAAAGACAAGTCGATATTTATTTGAAATGTGAAATCAAATGTGTGAGTTTGTACTTGTGTCTGTACGAAATAAAGAAGTTATTTATATAATAAGAATTTCTTATTTTCGATGAATATTTAAAGATTTACTGACATCAGGAGTGATTTTTTTTAAAATTTAAATTGGCCAGTTAACCCTTCATATCTCTCATTCTTAAGACGAATTTTAATGAAGATGTGTGTGTTTGTGTGCATTCCAAGTTAAACCATCATAATCTTTCTCTCTTTCTTTTCTTTTCTCTCATTTGAATTGGAATTTATACTGCACGATATATCAAGGTAGGGGAATAGAATCACAAGGAAAAAATATATTTGGGTATTCTTTTTATTCACTTTTTCGTTTATTTATTTTTTTCATTTTTATTTCTTTTCTCCAATTCTACAATATAGGTCACAGGTAAAATACAAGAAAAAATATCTTTGTTTATTCATTTTTTTTTCATTTGTTAATTTAATTTCTTGTTCACTATCATTTTTTTTCTATTTTATCATGTCCATACTGTTTGTATTATATACAATGGTCAACTCATGCTTCAGTTGTCCTCTGTCATCCTGAGAATACGCGGCTTGTAGATTGTTGACACCTCCTTCAAGAGTTTGGTCACTGAAAGGCTGCCTTCCTTGTACCTATAAAGTAAAGCTGCCATCCGTTACAACCGTCGCAGCTGATGGCATGATGTTGACGATACACAGGCCTGTTACATAACAAACACGGAGGGTTAGACATACTAACCACACGATGCCTAGTCCAGTTTTCCCATATAAATTACGACTCCAACACAAACTTAATATGTCCACTCAGAATATAACCGAACAACATTATGACGAATTTAACTCTGAGAAACATATATATATATGTTGCAGCGAGAGTATACCATGAATACAGCGGTTTCTATTGATCTCTCCTAATTAATTACATCATAAAGATAGATTTAGCACATTTCCTTTATTTATTCACACTTTCATATCTTCCATGTACCTTTAAATAGTGTTCTCAACACAAACGCCGAAAATTAAACTTTATTCCGTTGTGTGGATGTTTGTAGCAATAATTTAATCATCGCATTAAAACTGACATCTCAATTACCATTAAATTTCAAAAGTTTCATTTTTATTTATAAATTTATGAATTATTCAAAGGATTAACCTAATGATCATTTATTTATCATGAAACAAACCGTAGTAGATGTTTGTATCAATAATTTAATCTCTTTGTATCAATAATATAATCTCATTAAAACAGTTTCATTCATATTTCTGTTAACTTCGAAGTACTTAACTAATCATCTTTATAATTATACAATATTATATAATAAATTTTACATGGGGTCCGTTTTAACCAAAGTGGCACACCGTTTTGACTATTTTGAATGGGGAGGGGTCCGTTTTGACTTTTTTATGGGTCCGTTTTGTTCAACTTGGGTCCATTTTTACTTGGGTCCGTTTTGACTGGTAACCGGGTCTCCTCTTTTTTCTCATACAATATTTAGCTCAGATTCTACACAGCCTGCAAATGCCAATGCAAGGAAAATTCCATTGATTCAATTAAAATTTAGTAAATTAATACATATCAAGTAATAATATTTGATCGTGAATATTTATTAGGTAAAGGGTTAATTTAAAATTTGATCATGAATATTTATGAGGTAAAAGGTTAATTTATTGAAGTTTAGATATGTGGGGAGATATTCGTAATGGCAGACATTTGGATGGACAGACAACCCCTCTTCACTAAACTTGGGGATGGGGAGAAACACAAAAAATTTCGGTAAAGGTAACTTAATTGATTGACAAATTGTGACCTCTTTTGAGCTTTTTGCTTTGAGGACGTTTTGACTTGGGCCGTTTTAACAACCCCTCTTCCAACATTGAAATACCTGTTTTCATTGGATCCTATGGACATTTTCTTAGAACTAATGTGGCGTTTTATGAAATGTTTTCGTAAATCACGGCGATATGTACTTTTAAATAACAGAACACAAGTTCTTAATTTACAGTAAGACATTTCCCTCATGGCGGCTGCCATTGTTGGTGTACTTTATTGCATGATATTATGTTACGCGTTATACTTTAAATGGACAAATGTAATATAGACCTATTAACAGTCTTGTTCAGAGTAAATATATCTGAAGAAAAAAAATCAAATTAAAGTTTTTAATACTGATAACTCTATTTAGATTGGCATTTTACACCGCGTTTTCCTTTTCGTAATTACAAATTTCGATTGGTAAGAACATTCGTATCAGATCAAATCAAATATTGGCCATTTCAAACATTGTAGCGGGAATTTAGAATATTTCTTCTGTCACAGTTGCCATTTAGTTTATTAACACTGGTAAGATTTTATACATATTTAATTTGTTACAAAGTTCTTACAATTTTACAATTTATGTTAATTAAACCCTTGTATTAGGAGACGTCAGAGTCGGATACAGGAGTTCAGGTTATGGGGGGCGCAATACATTTAAAAAATGTAGGCTGTGACAATGCAAGCGGCTTGCCGCTTTGCCAGGGCCGTGATAATGGTATAATTCGGTTGGACTAGGGATCCTGGGGATTCATGTGCGATTTTTTAAATTTAAAGCTGTAAAAAAGTGCATTTTTGTGAATTTTTTTGGGTTGTATATCTACATTTATATATGGTCGGGGAATATTAGAGGGGGTGTGCGCCAGTTGCGCCCCCCCCCGAATCTGCCACTGGACATGGTAGAGTGTCTGACTTACATACCGAAGGTCCCGAGTATAATGCCTGAAGTCGATTCCAGCTTGGGGCAGTAGAATTACGTTGGGCACCAAATGTAGTTGTAATCAATCAACGTAACAGTTGTATAAGGGATGGACTCTTAGACATCGGTATGACTAAAACACGAAAGGAACGAAAGGAACTAACAAAAAACATGAAAGTGATTTTTTATCACTACAAAAATGTAATACCTTAGTTTTTGATCTATGAAATACGAAAAGCCATCACGTTTAATAAAATTTGATGATAAAATGTTATTTTTGAGCTATTATTACAAATATTAGATATGCCTGCTGTATCCCTTTCGTTACGAAAGGAACTCAATATTGAACTACTGAAGAAGGCTTGTGTATTTTTTGTAACTGTTGTCGTCAAATGCGATATATGTTACTTAAACACTTATCTTATTGTAATATTTGGCAAAGTAATGAAAAAGTAAGCGTGATACATGAAAAAGATAAACGCCTACAGGCCTTTTTCTGGCGCATCTACGGGTCCGTTAAACGGACCCATTCCCAATGACAAATAACGTGTATTTTTTACCAATTTTGATAAAAATATTCCCAATGCAAGTGAATAAAATTCCCACTGCCTAAAAGGAGAAAAAATGAACAAATATCGCCTATTTATTGAGATGTTCAGTCCCATCAAAACTTGTTTACGATACGACAATGAAAATGGCAGACGTATTCAGAAAATAGTAAAGACACTATTACACTATTACGCGGTAACCACGGTTTTCGGGAAAGCCTGTTTGCCGATCGATTTTTTTTTAAAGTCCATTCCATTTGTGATTCCCTAAAACGATAATTTCATTATAATTTACAAATTCTAGTTGCCTTTTTACCTTTAGTGCATTTCAAGATGTAAATATCGAAAAAAGTTTTATTCCCGGAGAATTGTCTTGTGTGTCCCGGTTTTTAGCGTGCACTATTCACGTTGTCAAGATTTCGTCGCACATCAGTAAGTACTACGGAAAACGCATTCGTAAAAAAGATAAAGAGGGGACAAAAAAGTTATATTCGTATTTTTCAAAACAAAGTGAGGAGGATGCTGCCTCAACATCAACTGATTCAACAGTGCCTGCCGATTGTCCTGAACAACCGGCACCCGTAGACCCTCCCGAAAAAAACAAATGAAAAAACGGCTGAAAAACCCCATTCCGAAAAAGCAACCCCTATATCATTTCAAGAAGAATCCCCCTTGAAATTTGTTCCTAAACTCTCCAGCCTGATGACCATCTGTGCTGAAGGTCCAGAACAGTTACTGAATGAAGACCTTGATCAAATGTGCAACATCTTTAGAGATGCTAAGGTCAGAAAAATGGCATTGTAATAATGTTCAGTAATGAGAAACATAATTGAAAAAAAGAAGAAATAAAGAGAATCATAATTAAGGCTTGGAATTATATGTTCTAAATTCTTCCCAAAAAAGGTTGTTTTCACGCGAAAAATTCCCAATTCCAAAAAAAAAATAAAATCCCAAAATGGCAAGAAAAAGGCCTGGCCTAGAATAATGTACTGGAAGAAAAACATTCCTTTCGCATGCCGCATGTCTTATAAATTATATATTAACAAAAGTTGAACAATACTAGACTTTAAGTTTACGAATTTTATAAATATTATTTAGTATTTTAACAATCCACAATAAAAACATGACTATTAACAATTTTCTCTTGAAAATACCATTTTAATAAGTTCCTTTCGTCCCTTTCGTTCCTTTCGTGTTTTAGTCATACCCCTTAGACATTCATACTCTAGAAATCAGATTCTTGAAAGGAGGGGATGTAAACGTTATGTTATAGAGGTTTAAGGTGACGCTTGTAGGCACGCTTTTATCTTGCCATAAAGCTATTAGTAGCTTTTGTGTCCATTTTGCAAACTGAAAGTCCAGATCTTGATTTTACTTTGTTACATACTTGTTGCAGCCCTGATTAATGTGAGCACCATTCTGAAGACATTGAACAAAAAAGATGTCATGCCTTTCAATCACCAAACGCTTGTGCACTACATTAAAGGGCCTTCCTGATACAGGCAGCTAAGAAATTCATGAATCAGACTGAACAAATGCTATGATCACTTTTGGATTAATATGCCAACTTTTAAGGAAAATCTTAAAATTTTTTTAGGGTTTATTATGAGATATCTTCCAGCCATTACTGCCTAAAATATTAGTGGTTTGTTACTTAAGCATAACTTAACCTGTATACTTACTTGTCCTAGACCTGTATACTAGTTTACTACTAAAGAAATACATATCTGTTCACAGAAATAACTTACCACAATGTGGGATGTGATTGAGACAGACTTTGGAGATGAGACAGCAAACTTTGGTCCGCGTAAAGAATCTGGCACTGCTCTGTATCAGATAGATACCATAGCAACTGTTTCCAGCAGAGAACAGGTACTACAGAACTATTAAGATTACTTTTGTCTGGGTATACTTTATACTGCATGCAGTGGATAGGGCTGGAATGGTATGGATGTAATGTGGTAGTTAGTACATAACAGGCCTGGATTTGATTGAGGTATGATGATCAGATTTTGTACATAGATACCTTATGGGAAGAGGAAGATTTGGATTGATTTTCAGGTCAGTAGGGTCAAAGTAACAGTTTCTAAAAATAGATTTGCTTGTCTTGGGTGACACTTCAAAACCTGGTTTTGCATCAACTGACATTTTTTTTAATGTAAAAGCAGCAACATTGCATTCCATGGTTCTCTGAATTCATATAATTTGATATTTTATTATTTAATAAATTTCAAATCTGCCTCAAAGGTGGATTAATTAGGGCCATGTTGTTTTCAGATATTGGCTTGTTAAGTGAACATTTATTGAGAACACTGTCCAAATAGCAGGCCCTGGGAAGACAAAAATATCCACTATAATAGTATCCTGGAAAAAAATGGTATTTTTTTTTAATTCTGAATAATTTTTTTAGGGATTTCCATTTGGGAATGGCTCAGAATATCTCTGACCCCACTAGGCACCTAACAAAGGCACGAGTATCAAAAACATAATCAGGATTCTTACTTATACCCGATTTGAAGACGTGGACTTCAAATTTTAGGAAAAGGACACCTAATTTTATAGGCATTTTTAATATGATGATATGGGAGGACTTCAGCTTTTTTGGGTAATGATTGTCAAGGACTCCAGTGTTCAGAGTCTTGGTGATAACTCTGATCAAACAAAGAAATTTTCCGAATTACCTTCATGTTTGTTTTTGCAGGACTGTCCAGATTTACCAGAGATTGTCTCCTCTGTGTTGGGTGACCTTACATGTTTGGCTGTAGACAAAAGCCTGATCATTCAGTCAGCATCTCTTCTTGGATTTGGTAATGTTTTAGACTTATACTTTTTAGTTCATATCAGTATGAATTAATTCACAAAATTTGTATGGATGAGTACTCAGTTAACTTCATTTTTACAAAATCCAGGATTTACATGTACTACTTGTTACATAAGTAGTTGCAAAATCATTAAATTTTGTTTTCTTTAAATTTTAAACTGTGATAAAGTCAATTTTGTTGGGACATGTTTTCGTGGATTCATGTGCTAGAAAACATTAGGTCTACTCATTAGATATTTTCTTCAAGATTTTTTTTTCATTGGAGTAGCCATCCATAAGATCAATGAAAATAGTCCCCCATGAAAATTAATGATTCTACAGTAGGTCTTGAGTAAGAATTAAGACTTTTATCATTGTGAAATATATCATAGGTATTTAAACTGATATAACTATAACTTTGTTATGGGATCAAATGTATAAAAACATGATGGTAAATGTTTTGGCTTTAAACTCCCTCGTCACTGTTTTACTAAATATTAATGTTAAAGTATATGACTTAGTTGAAATAATTGATTACCTTAATAACTAAAAATAAATAAAAGATTTGGGTTTCTTGATTGGAGAAGCTAGCCCCTAAGTTCTTAAGTACTTCTAAACGCTAAGTATGATTGGTAGAATTTGAGTCAGCAATATTTCATTTGTACTGTTAAAGTTATGTTATTTTAAGGTTCCATTACAAGTTGCCCTCGTAACCCCTTATCCCACAAGACCTATGCAGAATACCCTCTGTAAAACCAGGTCATATTTGCTAGCTTACTGGGTTTTACACGGTTCACTACTATTCAGTCTGGCACTTTCTTAAATCTGTTCATATTTTTTTCTTGTATATAATAATGCAACAGAATGGTAAAGGATTGATATACCTCAGCATTCCCATGACCGTCTGCAGCGGGGTTCTTACCCTCAAAGTCATATATCGTAAATACTCGGAGGTATTAAAAAAGAAGAAGAAAAGCAGCAAAATACCCTGTTATTTGTATTCCCACTCTCCCTATCAGACAATGCGCTGGAAGAGGTTGAATGGAGCCCAGATGGAAGCATGATCATCGTGGGGGACACAGCGGGGATGCTGTACATCCTTCAGGCTGACACCACAGAGATCCTCTTCTCCATCGTATGTACTGCACACATGTGCACCTATATCTTTGTTGCTGAGTGGCTGCTGTTGGTTCTATTCTCAGTTCCAAATTTACGAATTAAATTTAAACCTGCCGGAATAAGTTAAGTTACAGTTTACTGCTAAGGTCGCATTATAAAAGACATTCCGTTCTTATCTAGACTACACAAGAAACCTAAGGTTTAGTCATAATTAAGTTTCAATTAACACAGGTATAGTTGACCTGCACAAAGCTAGGAAAATGATAGTGAAATTGGTGCTTGCTATGGTTACTCTGATTTTTTATGTGAGGAAGCCCTGTAGTTGGTTTGCAGTAGGTCATGGTTTTACTTTGATGTTCCTTGTGCACTAGGTGTCTTTCTCTATATTATTTGTATTATCTGGACATGATTGATATACTGGTATAATTCCAAAACAAAACAACTTACAATTAATTATGCTAGAAATCAGCATATATTTTATATTTAGTAACATCACCAGCAGTTGTTTTAATAATATTGTAAAATTTGGATTTATGAATTGGATATGTTCCCAGTTGTTTGTCTATCAGTTTTTCAGGTTGTTAAAAATTACTGTTTGCTATTGTTTTGTAGAATCTTGTACCAGAAGAAAGACAAGTGAATGGGAGGTCATTCAAGAAAATTCTTTTCTCAGGTACTTTTTGATTGATTTCTATTAAGTTCCTTCTTTTTTGGAAAAAAAAGGAAACAACAACAACAACCCCCCCCCTACACAAAAAAAACAACAACAACAACAGGGATATGTTACATTATAAATGTCTATGCAGATAATGCTAATTATAATAATGCACAAAACTGATATTGATATTAGAAATCTTGTTTGAGGAGGTCAGTGAATTATTGTGTGACCTAAAGTGCTTATTTGTGTTTGTACCTGCAGGGCCTTCAGAATTGGTGATACTGACAGCAGATGGTCAACTGATTGTCCAGCGCAACACAGAGATATTCAAACAAGGTACGCTGCTTACTGCTGATGTTGTCCTGTCATGGATGGAAATGCAGGCTCTTGTCTTCAAATGTGATGAAGACAATATATGTTATTATCTGAATCATTAATGTTTACTAGGATGAGAGTCCAACCCAGTGACTTATAGAAGGAATAAGCAGTATCTTAATTGAAATTTATGAGTGTTGTGAAATACAACAATATATAATGAGTAAAGGAATAAAGATGTATTTTTATACCCCTGCAAACAAAGTTTGAAGGGGGTATACTGGAATCAGCCTGGTTAGTCTGTCTGCAAAATCTTGTCCGGTGAACTCCTCCTTCACTTTCAGTCCGATTCACTTGATACTTGACATAAATATTCATCAGGAGCTATGGAGTTATTGCCTCTGAATCAACTTGAAAAGTCTTGTCTGGTGAACTCCTCCTTCAGTTTCTGTCCAATTCACCGAATACTTTGTATATTCATTAGGAGCTGTAGATGTGCAAGACGCAAATTTCACGTACGTTCGCACAAAATTTATGGAGTTATTGCCCCTGATTCGACTCTAAATATCTCGTGATGCAAACTTCTTCTACATTTCTTAACTGATTCAGTTCAAATTTTGTGTGTGCATTCATAATCAGCTGGAGAGGTGCATGACATAAATTTCACTTGAGTTGTCTCAAGGATGGCAGAGTTACTGCCCTGCTCCCATTTTTGAATTATCTCCCTTTCTTGTCTGGAACATAACTCAAAAATTATACAAGGTTTTGACTTAAAACTTAAAATGTTAACAGATGGGAATCAAGAGAAGTGCAGTGTCCAAGAACTGTAACTACACTTTTAAACTTCTGTGCCAAACAACCATAACTGACTCTCTATCCACTTTAAATAAAAACTTTACTTATTACTTACTATCATAAACAATATACTATGTATACAGGTTCTTATCTATGCTCCACCTGGAGTCTGGCTTCTCCTGTATCAAAGCATTTTTGCAGGGGGATTAATCACCTTCAGTGATAGCTCTAGTTTTAGATTTACAAATATAATTTATTATTTCTGTATCTAAATCTGGTCAAACAATATAGCACCCGATTGTGTTTTGTATAATATTTAGTTATAGTTTTGATACATTAAGTCATGTATAATAGGGGCATCTGTGTCTGAGTGATCATAGTCAGATTTACCATTATTTAGCCTTTTAGTGCTGTGGGTAAGAGTTCAAGTCTGGTCACTTAGAATTTTTACATAAGGAAGCTCTCCAGCTGTCTAGCAATAGGCTGGTGGACCTAAACGGGTGCTCTGTGTGCCTGAAATAATGTACATAAGGTTTTCCCTTGATATTTCCAAATGTGGGACAAATGACCCCTTGATATATAGATAAAGAAACAAATTTTGAAATATTTTGGGGGTCATTTACACAATTTGAGGGTCAAAATTTGCAGTTTTGTGCCCCAGGAAAAACCCTGCATTGTTACCCTCCAAGGTCTTCCTTCCACCTGTGATAAACTGGACATTGCTATGTGACTGAAGTAGTGTTGCTGTGAACTCCAAAACAACATTGTGTAATGATCTTTTTTGTAGACACTCACAACTGAACAACTTTGTTAGATAATTTCTCTAAATATGAATACAATTTTTAGCTCGACTTTTCGAAGAAAATGAGAGCTTATACTGTCACTCGGGCGTCGGCGTTGGCGTCGGCGTTGCAACACAAGGTTAAAGTTTTTTTCAAACATCAATAACTTAAATACTATCAAAGGTATTCCACCCAAACTTAAAATACTTATTCACCATCATCACTTCTACCTTACTTCTAAGGCCCACAACCCTGGCTATCCTATTTTTGGAGTTATGCCCCTTTCATACTTACAAAACAGCCAAAATCAAGGTTAAAGTTTTTACAAAGTTGTATATCTTCAATACTATCTAAGGTATTCAACTGAAACTTCAAGTACATATTCACCATCATTACCTCTACCTTACTAACAAGGCCCATAACTCTTGCTGTACTACTTCTTGAATTATGCCCCTTTCATACTTAGAAAACAGCCGAAATCATGGTTAATTTTTTTACAAAGTTGTATATTTCACCAATTAAAAATGTCATATTTGTTTATTGGAGGTGATAGAATAATTTCTACTATAACTAGAACATATCATCATTGATATGTACCATACTATTAAAATCCATAAAACTGTGTCTTAGCAACTGAGAAAAGTCGAGCGCGCTGTCTTATGGACAGCTCTTGTTTCTTTTTAAAAAACTTGTGTGTTTATATCAGTACTATTTTACAGGTGTGAATGTAGGAGAGGCAGTGAGGGAGAAGATATGCATGTGTAGCACCAGCTCTGAACATGAGGTGGTCAACAGTATGGTGGTACAGGGGGACTATATCTACACTTTGGTAGGAGTCTTATATATTGAAACATACTTATTACTTTCTATTGTCATTATTAGTTAAATAATATTTTTTAGTTCATACATGAATATCAATGAGGTAAAGAGTTAAGATGAGTTTTTGGCAATACTATGAGTGCGATTACGGTATATTACTTGGGTCACATCTCAGTAGGGTCACTGGTGTCAGTGTATGTGTTGATGCACCACAGCCTGTGTTTGTTGATTGCAGGGACAAGGAAACAGCCTGTTGTGCAAGTGGAACTTTACTTGCGGCAGCATTGAACTGGAGGACCAAGTCTCCGGTGTCTTCACTGATGGTACGGTATAGACCTGGGATCTTTTTATTATGCCCTTATTTGTCATTGTTTTATTTTTGCATTTGTGATTTGTTAGTGTGGTTAATTCAAATTGGATTTGACTATTAAAAGTATTTCAGTTAGGAAAAAATATTGATGTTTTGGACCAATTCAGATTTTTTGAGATAAAAAGATTGAAAACTCCTGTCTGTAGTGGTTAGTAGTAAAGAATTGCCATTCTCAAATGTAAGATTACACTGCCTTCAGTCTTCAGTGTGGTCAGTATATTGCTTGGTCTGTCGGTAGACCAAACCTGGTTGGAGTGATAACTTAAGTGAGTCTCAAACTTGGCTTGTTGTTGCCTATGAATAGCAGAAGAAGCCTATTGATTTTGGGGTCAGATCCTTAAAGGTCAAGATCACAAGGTCATATGTTAAACTCCCTCAAACACAGTTAATCAAGCTTTCTTGTCCAAGTGTGGACTTAAGTTTTAGGTAACCCTTTGGTCTCAAACTTTGAAATGTTGATACTTTTGACAAGAAGTTGTTTTTCGGTTGGAGGTTAAATCCAATAAACAAACAAACTAAAAGTTGTACCATAATAATTCTGGGTCAGTACCTCAAAGGTTAAGGTCACAAACGCCCACAAACGCTATTAGTTTAGCTTTATTGTCCGAGTGATAGCTTAGTTCTAAGTAACCATTGGGTTTCAGTCTTAATATAATTGTTGCTTATGACTAGCAGAAGAACCATATAGATATTAGAGTCTGTACCTTGAACGCCAATGTCAAAAGGTCATATGTTTAACTCTCACAAACACTTTTGTTACAGTTAAGTAATTTATTTTATTAAACGCTTTCCCTCAAACAGAATGGAGAACTTATTCATAACCAGCAATTCTCCATTTCTCAGCATGTTTATTACCTTATCACAAAATATTACTACATGTATCATGTTTTTCCATTTTTTGCTATCTTGTCCTCAAATGCCTTCATTTTAAAACAAAATTTTATCCCATAGAAGTGAAAAAGTTAATATGTGTCACTGACAATGTTACTTATGTTTAAATGTAAACCATACCCAATTTTTTATGTAAGGGAAAGTTTTTGCAATGTTGATGCATATGACAAGTAGCCCAAGATGTCATGAAGTCAAATAATATACATATAATAATGTTGTTATAGCAAATAATGTGTGCATACATGTTTTACAAACATCTCTTATATACAGTGTATTTGTGGATATGTAAAACCATTTTGAAATGTGTGACCATTTCAGCTGAGGCGTTAGTGATGGGTCAAGGGAGTAGTGATGGTCATTTTCTGTTCACACTGGACTCCAATGTGAGTACATAACTCTTATTTTCCTTATGATGATGAGAGCCATTTCTGAGTCTGAAATCTTATACTGACATTTCTATATTTAGATAAAATTTGACAAAATAGATCACAATGAATCTTAATTTGTAAATTTATTGAACATAAACACTGTCCTTTTAGAAAAAAAACCTCATCCCTCTGATTCAAATGTGCTTTAAAATTTAATTAAACCTGTTTCTGTAATACATCATTTCTGCTGTGGATTTCATGCAGGTGCTCTCTTTGGTCATTAATCAAATTTTAATTAGTTGGATACTTATACAGTTGAATCTTGGTTATTTGAAATGCTGGGGACCGGCTGTTTATTTCGAATAGGGCATGGTTTCAATAACCCAAATCAAAACGGTTCGCTGAGATAAGCGCCAACCAACTCATTTTTTAAATAGTGCTCCTTTACAATACATGTCTCATTTAAATTGTATTATGGTAAATTTATAATCAATTTTATTTTATAACTTTTATCTTTTTATGCACAGATAAACCCAAAGCACAATTTTTTATATAATATAATCACGATTTTTTAAATTAATTTTAAAATTAATTAATTTCCGGTTTAAATTCCCCTTACTTAACAGATGTCACATATCTATGAATAAGACCATTAAACCATCTAAAGGAATGAAATTGACAAACATTCAATCAGTTAACAGCTAACACACACTGTAAATGGCAGTCCAAAGTCCCTTAAAACATTCAGATAATTAACTTTCTCCCCGTTCCACTCTTTTCAAGTAGGTGTAACAAGAAGTGTCTTTAAAAAAGATACATGGCCGTGGTGTATTAATTATATTTAGTGTTTATTCTGCATCTTGATGAGAGGACATTTGACCCAAGTATTATGTATGTCTTTCAAGCGTTCAAAATATATTGAGTGGATATGAAATTGCTGACAATCGGACAGATGAACCACCAGTTCACAACATAATACGTCCCTTCAGGTAATACAACTGGATGGGTGTTCCTTGGAACACTTGAGTCACCTGCATTCCAGATATTGTCAGAGAAAGGGTGAACATCATATGATCAAAATTTTGCTTATCGCTATACAAAACATGTTTGGAGTGCATCCACCATATAAAATGGTGTAAGAATATGTTCGTCTTATTGAATTGAGGTTTTAGGGATATAAATTCAAAGCGAACAAGCTGGTCTCTTTTCTGGAGGGATACTTTCGATTTATAAGTTGACCAATCAAAACTTACAATATTCATCAGCTGTTTAGTGACCTTCACCTTTAAGTTTAAACAAAACAGCCAACGGTCAAAAATCAAAGGATTCTATTGGCACAGACTAAAATATCATTTTGAATGAGGCCATGTATTTGAATAACACAAATTTGAATAACACAGGACAGGGTGTTTTTATATAGAAACAAGAAGGGATGGGATCAGACAGAAATATTTTAAATAATGCCATGTATTTGAATAAGGGGTTGTGGAGCAACCAGGATTTGACTGTATATTATTGTGCAAGGTTAATTGAATACCAATGTCTGTATTGTCCACAGATAAAATTATGGTGACAGGACTTTTTCTGAATACATAAGGGAGGGCTATATAAGTCTACATCCCAATTGCCAATTTCTCTCTCTTTTTTTCCCTAGTTTTGAAAGAAAACCCAAAACTTCCCAAACTTTTCTACAAAAAATTGTAAAAACTAACTGAAATTCTGTAACATAAATCAGAAAAACAGTAAATCACATTGTAAAGGCTGTTGAAGCACTATCATGAGGTATTTCAGTGTATTTAAACTTTCTGTATTGACTTATTTTTACCATTTTTTTTGTGTGTTTTTTTCTTTTTGAGTTTTGCACTAAAAATTCCTGAAGGGAAAGTTTTGGTTTCATGCCAAATTGGGTTTCAAAAGTCCTTAATGATTCAGTGGTACAGGACAGCTGATTTGTATGTTGACAGCACCATGTCAGTGTATGGGATGCAGACATGCTGGTGTGTGTCAGGCACTACGAGGACCTGCAGGTGTCAGACTTCTGTCTCCTGGAGACCGGCACATCACACAACAACAGGTGGGTCCAGGATCTTTTTCATTTGATTTATCAAGTCCTTGCACAGTAATGTCTCCTTAAATATTCTGGTTTTGTGACATTATTTTGGTTTTTAATTTGAATTAGTGTCCCAGTTTTTGAGCAGTTGCAACATAATTTTGTTCACATGAAGTGTAGTTATTTAAGGCATGTTTTTGTAAAGTTCGTGTCACTCAGTCACAAGATGAGAACTAATAGTTACCACGAGTGTAATGAATTATAACACATGTAGGACATTGTTTTCTGATGATAGGCACATTAGTTTCATATTTGCTTAAGTTCTCTTCCACATTGATACCTGTATAGTATGACAATCTTCTATATAAAAATTCTGTATGATCAACAAAAGCTCTAGTTCTCGTCAGCATATCTTCTAGATGTGAACAAGAGGAAAACTTTAGTGACAATTGTGAAATATTCAGAATTCTCGCAGCTGCCTACTGAGCACTGGCAATATGATGGCATATCTCTTTACCATGTAAAGAAGTGTTTTGAGTCCTGCACGACATCTGAAGCAGAGTTATAACTTAACTTGTCCACCAAAGACATGACCATGTGAAAGGGTTTCTACATTTTCAATACTTTACATCAGATGTGCATATTTTGAAGTAGATCAAGTACATTAAGGATGTGCAGAGTGGTGTAGTCTGAAGCATTCTATGAACTGCTTTAGTGTAGTTTATACTTTAATGAACCTTCAAAATAGGCAAAAAACTGTACACAGTTTGAACTGCACTGCATAATACAGTGTTGTGCCTAGGCCACAGATCGCAGGATTCCCGCAATTTTTTTAACAATGGCCCCTTAAAATTGAACAATCGCGGGCCGATGGGTGCGCTCTGTCGATCCGGCCAATTTTCGCTTTTTTTGCATTCTTGCCGTTCATTTTGCTACTATAGTACAATGCCGCTATATCGAGGACTGCTATTTTGCTTTGAATAGTTTATGGACCCCAAAATATATTGTGTCATTTGCATAGGCTTACTGCGAAACTAATCTATCTCCTTCTATATCTAAATGTTTTTAAAAGAGTTTTGCAGTCAGTATTTAACATGCTAGTGCACTGACACGCAGAAGTGATAACAATTAAACACACCAGGTGGTAATTTATTGTGTTTTGGGACAGTAGATGATTACACAATCGAGTGTTAGTGATCGGCAACAATGCAGGTTGGTCAGTATAATAATCCAACCACATTAATCAGCATTTAATTGGTATGGACATTCAATACCAAGCAGATACTCGATGAAATACACAAACATTGTCTAAAATCCACTGCATAAACCTAAATAATGATATTTTTGTTTATTTTGCAAGCATGCAAAATTTTACCATGGATTAAAAAGTCCCGGAAAATAGCCAATCTTTTTCCCCGTAAGTAAACAATAAATAGTAATTAGATCAGTATTACCTGTTAATTTGTTTCATTTAATCATTAAAAAAGCTCATCAATACACATAATAAGTACACCTCAGCTTATCAAATAGCGATAAATTGTGACTGAATGTCAATTTTCACACCGATATTGTTTTGATAAACAATGGGCGGCATATAATTTATTATAATGAGATATGCTGAAGAATTATGTAACCACTTCACATCACCATACATGCTACTCTCTGAATCATCGGCAATTACAGTACAAAAAAAAGAAAAGAAATCCCAGAATCGATGATTATGATATTATTTGAAATAACTAAATAACTCAATAAATAAAATAATGTTTATTGCTTTATATTAGGGTTTTTCAAGAATTTACGACTATCACAAATAAAGACACTTGTATATAGCATTCTCAAACCTACTACACAAACCAATAGAACGCGGTATTTGGGCTTGGACCCCAAGAACCGCGATATAGCGGCGTTGTATGAGGATTGTCAATTCTGGGATAAGTTATGTATGTTTTGGTTAACATTAGTTTATGTCCCCCAAAATTATCAAATGTCGCCCAAACAAATTAGTCTGGGGGACACTGGTGTCAAAGTTTCCTAGAAATATATTTATCCAATGGCAAGATATGGAATACTGTAGAATCATCAGTTTTCGTGGGGAACTAATTTTCATTGATTTCGTGGATGACTTTATCCACGAATATTAATCCCCACGAAAACTTTTATTTTATAGACTTCACCTTCCGATGGTAAACTCAGATAATCAAGTCAAGTCATAGACTTCATGTTTTGTAGAATATGGTTCCACGAATATATGTACCCTTTAAATTGATTTAATCACAGATTCCACAAAATTATATGTCAACGAAAATAAATTATTTTACAGTATAGGTATTTGGAGGCTTATACCTTAAGTTTTCCGTACCACCTCACTTATTTGAAGAACCCTTTGAGGTATTGCTTTGAAACACTTGTTTATGACCATCAGCCCCACATGTAGGCAAGAGTACTTAACTCTGTCATGGAATTCGACCAAATTATGCCCCCTTTCGACTAAGAATCTTAAGTTTTTTGTACCACCTTACTTTTTCACTGAATCTTTTAAGGTATTGCCTTGAAGCTAGGAATACTTGTATAAGACCCTCACTTCCACCTGTGCGCAAGAGTACGTAACTCTGTCATGGAATTTTGCTAAATTATGTCCCTTTTGACTTAGAATCTTGGATAACTTTTTTTTTTGTACTACCTCACTTTTATCACTGAACCCATTAGGTATTGCTTTTAAACTTGGAATACTTGATTATGACCATCACTCCAACCTATCGACAAGTGTGGATAACTCATGAATTTTGACCAAATTATGCCCCTTTTTTTGACAAGAATTTTGGTTAAGGTTTGCATACCACCTTATTTTTTCACTGAACCCTTTGAGATAATGCTTTGAAGCTTGGGATACATATTTATTGCTTTTGTTTACTTTTTGATAATACAGATTCATATTTTCCCTTCTTTTTTTTATTGACAAGCACTGAAATAGTGGAGCATGCTGTCTTATGGACAGCTCTTGTTTTTCAACCTTTTTGGGTTAACACTTAACTTGCATGTGACAAAGCTTTAGTAACAGCTGCACTAGTATCCCAGACTCTGCCCATTTTTCAACGTTCAGCTCATCAGAGAAAAGTTCATACATGAAAAAAATAATGAAGATTTAGCTGACATAAATGCCATAGAGAAAATAGTGAAGTTGTATAAATTTCCCATTGAAAATGCATAAAAATGAAACAACAACAATAAAATCAATAGGAACACACACAGAAAAAATGTTTACTTTCAGTTATTTTCCCACTGGGATTCTGATAACTGGTGTCAAGGATTTACCAAAAGGTTGTAGGCCTCCTCTCTATTTATAATTGGGCTGGGGCTGTTGAGGAGGACATGATTGTAAATGACAGTGTATACTAAAACAAACATTGTTTTCTTCACTTTATTTATTAATGAAATATATCTCCCAACAATGATATCACATCAGACTTCATTGTAAATAAAAATACCCGTAATATTATTTAAGTTTCAAGTTTGTTACCAGTAAATGACACTGGCTCTGATAGCAAATATTTCAGATTTGACTAAAATATTGATTAAAACTACTAAATTACTATTTTTTTTATTTGGAATTAGCTACCTTTCTTCTCATAAATTTTTTTTTAAATATTAAAAATATAAAATATTTAATGATATGGAATCACAACACTGATAAGGTCTGTCATACCAGTTTATGGACCTTAGACCTCCAAGATTGACCTTGAATCCGAGGTCACCATCTCATCATAAAAAACAATTGTACCAAATTATTTTCAAATATCTCTATGCACAACAAAGTTACTTTCCAGATACTTTACTTTCTCAAGCTCATACTCCCACCCACCTAAATGCCTGCCTTTTCCAAACCCTTGAAATTCATAAAAATTGGAAAACCTGGTGGTCTCAGAAAAGCTTGAATCTACTATTTGCTTGACTAAGCAGAACAAGAATATATAAACATTTCAAAAGTCACAGCCTTATAAAATAAAGTGAGGCATGACATTAATGTGCACATTCAATATTCAATAAACACCAAACATACTTTACTAAAGCACCTGTATTGATGAACACTACATACAGAAAAATCAATGAACCAGTATATACATTGCACTAAATATTCCAAAGTGGGGTGGCAAAATCTGTCATCCGTATTTCCCAGGTTGTTGCAGAGCCAGTGAAATTCAAAGGCAAGTAAAATTTTCAAAGAATTATAGTTTATTTACATTGAACTATTTAGTATTGAAAATACAGTCCACTGACAGTAAAGATCTAACACTAATTTAGGAACTTTGTCTACATTAGACATACTTGGGCACTTCCACATGACGAAAAAACATTGTTTTATTAAGAACACCAGATATAGTCTTCATTTTTCCTACACTATTCTGCTGAATTCAGCATGAACAGTTCCAATTCATGAGATGCTTCAAAACATTTAAATAAAGAGTCTAAGTACATTGATGTCATTCAGATATTTTTCCTGGTAATGGCAATTTATAATCTTTGATATTCAATATGTATAAAATGTTGAGATGTAAAGAATTATATTAGGAAATTGTACTGTTGAATAATGAAATCAAAAGGACAGTCACATGGTACAATGTAGCTTAATTGACTGGTCAGGAAAACTGGAAACTGAAAATTTACTGAGTAATTATATTTTCACAATTACAAAAACATATAATTTGCCACCCCTGCTAAGCATTGACTTCCTGTGCAAGTATGTCTCCTTCATACAGTTTAGGGAAGATAAACTAGTGATTTGTTTGTTAGCACCTTGTTTAATTTTTATGCCCTGCCAACTCCGTTGGGGGCAGATAGTTTTTTGGTCTATGCGTCTGTCCATCAGGGTTCCCATGGTCGGGGAAAAGTCAGGGAAAAATTATTTTTATTTGAGGTCAGGGAAAAGTCAGGGGAAATTTGAAATTGGTCAGGGAAATTTGGAAATTCAGGAAAAGTCAGGGAAAAGTCAGGGAATTTTACAATAATTATTACACCACATTTATATAGCACTTTTTTCATATATGTTATACGTTCAAAAGTGCTTTACAATCTGTTTAAACACAAAAAAAAAAATAGATGTAAAATACATGCAATGAAACCATCCACTGAAACTAAATACACCTAAAATAAGGTTAGAATATCATGTGTAGAGTGTTTTAAAAAAAAGGATTTTTTCCATTTGGCTTTTTTCAGTCAGTTTGAATTGTCAGATTGGCATAATATTAAATAAGTTCCCCATAGCATCCAACTGGCACACCATCATTTCATGTTTGAAAATAAAAAATTATCTAGAAGTAACTTAGTTTTGGAAGCTCTGGATTTGCTGCTGGATTTGCGCTTAATTTGGTCAGGGAATTTTGAGTTTGGTCAGGGAAAAGTAAGTGAATTTTGATTTTTCAATTTTGTGGGAACCCTGGTGACAAACTTTAAGAGGCATGCAGGGGATAATTTCGCCATGATACTGGCAGTTCTAGTGTTTGCCCGACCTTTGACAAGATAATAACATAATTTGTAATAGGAAATGTGGAGAACATTCTTAAAATAGAGTTATCATTAATAAGTATAGATATGATAGTGAAACAAATCAGTATACAGTGTGAAGATTTGTAAAAATATAAATATAAAACTTCATTGTATCAAGTTAAAGATAAACTTACTTATCCTACACATAATATACTTAGCAAACAACCATGTATTATTGCATGCATAGAACAAGTTCAGCAATAAATAGGTCACAATCTATATCTATAAACATCAATACAAAATACTAACATCTGACTATTTCCTTATACATTATCAGTCACACACAAAATTGTTAACAAGAACAATGAAGCACATACTCAGTACCCTCAAGCAATGCCATAGAAAATAATTGCTTACTGATAATTCACACCCCACATTCATCTATATAACAATTTTCAATTCAATTCAATACAAATCTTTATTGCATTAAAACACATGTTTTATAGCAAATCAAGACAGAATAACAAATAAACATAGATTTACAGAGGAGCACATGATGTTATTTGCAATGGTAATTGATATTTTGCTTAAAAGGCAAGAGTTCATTTCATTCCATATCACATTATTGCAGTGGTACAGGTAACAGGATGCGGACAATTCCCCTCCCGGACAAATCCCCTCCTGCTAATTTTGACAAGAAGGACATTTCCCCTCCAATGATTTTTTCAAAGCGGACATTTACCCTCCCGTGATTTTTACAAGGCGGACAATTCCGCCTTGTCAAAACTGTGGAAGGGTAAATGTCCGCCTTGTCAAATTGTGGGAGGGTAAATGTCCGCTTTGTAAAAACAGTGGAAGGGAAAATGTCCACCTTGTCAAAACTGTGGGAGGGTAAATGTCCGCCTTGTCAAAACTGGGAGGGTAAACGTCCGCCATGTCAAAACTGTGGGAGGGTAAATGTCCGCCTTGTCAAAACTGGGAGGGTAAATGTCCGCTTTGTAAAAACTGTGGGAGGGTAAATGTCCACCTTGTCAAAACTGGGGGAGGGTAAATGTCCGCCTTGTCAAAACTGTGGGAGGGGAAATGTCCGCCTTGTCAAAACTGGGAGGGTAAATGTCCGCCTTGTCAAAACTTTGGGAGGGTAAATGTCCACATTGTCAATACTGTGGGAGGGTAAATGTCCGCCTTGTCAAAACTGTGGGAGGGTAAATGTCCACCTTGTCAAAACTGGGGGAGGGTAAATGTCCGCCTTGTCAAAACTGGGGGAGGGGAAATGTCCGCCTTGTCAAAACTGTGGGAGGGTAAATGTCCGCCTTGTCAAAACTGGGGGAGGGGAAATGTCCGCCTTGTCAAAACTGTGGGAGGGGAAATGTCCGCCTTGTCAAAACTGGGAGGGTAAATGTCCGCCTTGTCAAAACTGTGGGAGGGGAAATGTCCGCCTTGTCAAAACTGGGAGGGTAAATGTCCACCTTGTCAAAACTGGGGGAGGGTAAATGTCCGCCTTGTCAAAACTGGGGGAGGGGTAAATGTCCGCCTTGTCAAAACTGTGGGAGGTTAAATGTCCGCCTTGTCAAAACTTTGGGAGGGTAAATGTCCGCCTTGTCAAAACTGTGGGAGGGGAAATGTCCGCCTTGTCAAAACTTTGGGAGGGTAAATGTCCACATTGTCAATACTGTGGGAGGGTAAATGTCCAATTTGTAAAAACAGCGGGAGGGTAATGTCTGCCTTGTCAAAACTGGGAGGGTAATTGTCCGCCTAGTCAAAAATCATGGGAGGGGAATTGTCCAGGAGGGGAATTGTCCGTGATTCACAGGTAACATTTTGCCCAGTACATACTGTATTGCTGTTAAAGAAAGAGAAATTTAATCCTACATTGAAATTGATGTGGTGTTATCATATTCACAAAGACAAAAAAATGTGAGATAAGTGAATATTTGTTGTTTCAATGTAATATCATATTTTTTTTAATTATAGTTATAACAAGAAAAGATTAAAACAAAATGTTGTAATCGACGGCTTGAAATAAGCATACTGTCCCCCCTCTTTTTTTCTTTTCTGCTGTTTTGACCTTATAGTCTTACTTGTCTATGCACAGGACCTTCATATTTAAACAAAAAATGACCTCTCTTTATATTAGGCCTATTTATATAGAGAGAGGCAGTTATTATTTTATCAATTTCTCTGCACGAGTACAGGTGTAACAGTCAAGTTTTTCCCCAGTCAGTTTTTTCCCTGGGGACTGACTGGTCAGGTTTCCCCCCCCCCCCCACCCTCTTTTTTTTAAGGTTTCTAAGGTGTGTAAATTCTGGACTAGTCAGTTTTCCCCCCTGTCAGGTAGATTGTGCATGATGGTGGGGAAATTCTGGAACAGTCAGTTTTTTCCCCCCATCCAATATATTGTGCATGATGGTGGGGAAATTCTGGAACAGTCAGTTCTTTCCCCCCATCCAATATATTGTGCATGATGGTGGGGAAATTCTGGCCTAGTCTCACCATGCTTAAAAATATGACTCCCAATACAGAAGCATTGTCCATATATTTTATGCATCTTGTGGATGCATTGAAATTTAAACTTTGAATCCTGACAGCGAAAACATTACATCTAAGATGAAGAATGCTTGGGTAAAAAAAAATCATTAGAGTGGTCAATTTTTTTTAAAAATTAAGAATTAAGAATTAAATTTTAAAAAAATCGACCTCTCCATACATATAGTGAAAATAAAGCTATTTATAGGTAATCAATGCAGCATCACAACACAGAAAATTTTACTGTATTAACTACACCAAGCATTCTTTATATTACAGTTACATATTAACAAGATAAACATTACACATTACTTATCCCACCCATCATGTAATAATTAAACTACTATGTATAATTACAAGCTCAATAGAGAAGACATGAAATGTGCACTGTCCAGACCGAAGTAGGTCATGGCCTATATGTATAAAAACATCATTAAAATACAAACATCTACTGACTAATAACTTATTAAATATGATCAATTACACAGGAAACAAACACAAATCACGTATTTGAAACCCCTAAACGATCACATAGAAAAATGTCAGTCACTGAAAACTATTACCGTATTTACTCGACTATAAGACTATTCTCCTATAAGACGAGGCCCCCTTTCCAATCCCCAAATCTGTAGTATTTTGCTTTGAACCGTTTATAAGACGGGGTAAAAAAATTCAAATGCATTTCGACGAACGGTAATTTACCGCAGAAAATTTTTAAAGTATACCATGAAAATCTCGCTAAGTTCAGAATAATTTCACAAAAAATTAAACAAACTGTTGATTAAATGCATTACCTTAATATTAATTTTCATAATAAATCTCGAAAACAACTCATTTTCAGAACTTGTAATGTTACGGTTGTGTACGGTCTGGTATGTACGGGTTTTGACGGTGCCCGTGAGAACCATTAGTGTGAAACTACACAGATTTTCTTACCAATTTTTCTGGATTGTTAATCAATGCCATTTTTTTTTCATTGTAAATGTTAATTAACTTATTAAAAAAAGCATAAATTAAACAAATCATAACGAAAACATCTTGTGTATTTCAATGCTTTATTTACGTCGAGGTGTCACGAGAAGATTTTATGAACAAGCAGTTCTAATGAGCACCGTGTGTTTCCCCGAAACCGCTTGCAGAAAAGATAAAATGCTTAAAATGTTCCAATAAATTCATATTGGTGCAAAAAACTTTTGATTAAACAATCTTACAATAATATTTAGTCATTTATATCATGCAATTTCATTTCTAATATTTATCTAACGATTGAAAATGAGAAGAATATACGGCTGCATAATTGCATACCGCTACGAAGCTTCATTCATACGGCAACTAAAGTTGGGGAAACTTTACCAGACTGGTGGACCCCGCCTATAAGACGAGCCCCCAACTTTTAAACCCTGATCAGACACCAAAAAACCCGTCTTATAGTCGAGTAAATACGGTACTATTACAACTTTACATTCGACTGCAATGCCAATTTTGCACATGTGCTAACGAAAGTGTAAACCCATTTTATTTGGGACATACTAATATTTATATACAGTACTTAATAACAGTAATGTATATACCGTATTTACTCGACTATAAGACAGGATTTTTGGTGTCTGATCAGGGTTTAAAAGTTGGGGGGTCGTCTTATAGGCGGGGTCCACCAGTCTGGTAAAGTTTCCCCAACTTTAGTTGCCGTATGAATGAAGCTTCGTAGCAGTATGCAATTATGCAGCCGTATATTCTTCTCATTTTCAATCGTTAGATAAATATTAGAAATGAATTGCATGATATAAATGACTAAATATTATTGTAAGAATGTTTAATCAAAAGTTTTTTGCACCAATATGAATTTATTGGAACATTAAACAATCTTACAATAATATTAACAATCCAGAAAAATTGGTAGAAAATCGGTGTAGTTTCACACTAACGGTTCTCACGGGCACCGTCAAAACCCGTACATACCAGACCGTACACAACCGTAACATTACAAGTTCTGAACATGAAAATGAGTTGTTTTCGAGATTTATCAGGAAAATTAATATTAAGGTAATGCATTTAATCAAAAGTTTGTTTCATTTTTTGCGAAATTATTCCGAACTTAGCAGATTTTCATGGTATACTTTAAAAAATTTCGGCGGTAAATTACCGTTCGTCGAACTGCATTTGAATTTTTTTACCCCGTCTTATAAGCGGTTCAAAGCAAAATACTACAGATTTGGGGATTGGAAAGGGGGCCCCGTCTTATAGGAGAATAGTCTTATAGTCGAGTAAATACGGTACAGTACTGAATACCGTCCAGAAAAATGTTAAAAAAATTCTTTCAGTTAAGAAATATCTTTTAAATGAAATATCATACTGGTAATCTTTACCTACTGTACAGGATATGGTCATTGAAATAATTGAGCATGTGTCAGGACTAGGGATATATCTGGGATAAGGCATGGTATTGGGATAATAGCTTCCTAGACTCTTTCCATTTTCAATTTTTATACTGCATTTAATTCAGTAATATGATGACAATTTTCATGTTTTGTGTTCAGTGTTACATCTCAAAATGGAAAAAAAAATGCCTGTAACTTAACAACCAAAGATTTTCTTTTCACAGTTAAGAAACATTTGTGACAAGCAGGACAATGAGTTAACAGTTTGTGGTAAAAAAGAAGCAGCTAACATTTTCATAAACTGTTAAGACATGAATTAATTCACCAAAAACTGCTGGACAGAAAAAAACATGCATACAGACATTTCATGGCCTTTTATGTGCTTATTTTGACTTTCCAGAATGAGTCACTGCACAGATTATAATAGGAACAATGTATAAACTTTCTACATTCTCCATTACTTTAATTCCAATCAACTTTGTACATTGTTTTAAAATATATTTCTTGTTTTTTCTCTGTTTGCTTTGAATTTAGACATAATCAGGGATGAAACACTGAAAAACATGAAGTTCAGCAGTGACCTTGTCTTTTCTGTCGCTTCCATATCTGTATACTGTCTGTGTAGGGCCATCATTGTAAAATGATAAAATTGTTTGTTGTGCTCCGAACCTGAATCCAGAGGTGGGTAGGTAGGAAGGTATTATTTTTTCTTAAATACAAATGATAAAAATGTAGCCTGTCAGAGCACTACAAATGAACATATTTTTAATTTTGGCCTAGCCATACCGCCTGAGAAACAGTGTAATGGCAATTCCAAAATGGCCATCTTCCAGGAGAATACGAACAAAGTCATTGAATGTCAGAAATTGAAACACTTTTTCTGTAAACTTCTGATTTCTGTCCCTTGTAGTGCCATCATATAACTGAAGAAATGCCATCAGGTTATTATGATGTCTTTGTGGGATGAGGTGTTGCTGAGACAGTTTACGGAATACAGACCACAGGTCAATCTCACTGTTGTAAAACTTTGGAAGTATTTCAGTTAGGGCCTCTACATCTTGATAATCAAGGTTGTTCCTAACTCTACCTCTTTGTGCTGTTACGCTGTTGAAGGCATGCCCCATCTTCTTTTATTAAAGGAATACGCTCGGCTGAAATGAAAATTTAACCATCAACAAACCTTTTAGTGTAGATCACTTTGATATGACTTTCATTTTTATACACGCTATATTTGTGAAGATATAGCTGTTTAAAGTTTGTGATTTCAATCGGCTATGGCCGCCGCCATCTTTGTTCATGTTTACCTTTCTGTGACGTCACAAATACCCATTGAACCATATCCCGATCGATGAGTGCGATTAATAGGGGTTGTGATAAAAGCATTATAAGAATACGCTCGGCTGATTACAACTAGGTTTCAATTGAAAGATATTGATGTAAATAAACCAATTAAATTTCTCATTTCATTGAATCAATCGCAATAAGAAAGAAATTGTAAGTTAAAGACGTCTATTTAAACCAATTTGCTCCGCGATATTTTTTATTTCTATAATACATCTTTGTCATTTTTACTGTGAAATGCTTGCAACTGCGGTTATTGAAAAGTTGTGTGGTGTTAAACTGATTGGATAAAAAATCACTGGCAAGCCTTTGTAACAGAATAAGCGTCATATAAAATCGTAACTCAGGGCCATAAAACACGGCCATAAAACAAAGCGTGCAACCGAGTCACCTTTTCAACAGACAATTGATGTGCACGTTTTACTGAAACGGACATGTAGAGTATAATCATCACCACAAACATACTAAATGCATTATATAAATATGAAAGAAATAGTGTTGAATCCACGTTTTATATTATAATAATCTATATTATGCTATTTTACGGAAAAAGTCTGTTTAAATAAATATATATAAGTAAAAGTATCGTATCGCAATGAGCTCATGTTAGTGTGATATACAGAAAGTAGTTAGCATAATTTACATTATTTTGCTAAATTGCGAGCAATTAGGTGTGTTAATCTAGTTACAACACGGTGTCTCTTTGATTCGTCTCTATAGTATTTCACAGTTACCGTCATTGCAATTAGATTTCTACTTATACATGATACCGCCCCTTTTATATATTTATATGTTTGATTAAAAAACTGTTTAAAAATTGTTGATAATTGCTGTAATGATTTGCGCAATTAAAATAGCGATGTTTGTGAGAATGTGCATAAATGATTGCGTGACAAGGGGTATTGACTTTAGTTATGGTTCGATCACTATAGCAGGAAGTTTAATAAAGTTTTTGAGATATTTCTTAAAATGGAGTGTAAAGTTCCTTACGACTTTGAGCCCGAATATACTGAGGAAGAGCTGCAACTGCTTCAAGACAATGACGTACGGGAGGAGGAATATTTATGTGCTGAGGACTTTTGTCTGTGTGATAACTAGTGATTGGAATCAGTCGAAAAAATATTCGTCAATTAATCAGAGACAAAAGTCACTGATTAATTGATTAATCATGATTAAATACCAAATATACCATGTTTGGAGTAAATGCCTATTAAAACTCTCTTACTGTACAACATGAAAATAAAGTATTCTGTACTATATAGATTATATAGATATGTATTAGGTATAGATGTTAATTTCTCAAATATTCAAATACATGTATAAACATTGGACCGAGATAAAGTATAAGAGGTTACAACCAGAAGCCAACGATGTGCAAAGTGCAACTTTGCAAGTATCAATTTATCAAATTAATGAAATTACCCAATCAGATGCGCGTTGAAATATTAACAACACCCCCTTTTTTGGTCAATAATTCGTCAACGAATTATTTTCGTCGTCATCGTCATGTCAACCAGTAGCTCGTCACTGATTCGTTGTATTTATGATTAATCAGCTCACCACTAGTGATAACTGTGTTATGATGCCATCCAATATGGAAAATGTATGTTGCAAATCGAGTGACTTGGTTGTTGGAAATTTAGATGAACTTACGTGCATTACGGACCATACGGACTTTCACACCTTTGTTCTGAATGATTCTGTTTTAGAAGTTGCATTCATTACCATTCTGGCATACAAAGGTCATATGACGAGGGCTCCAGACTCTCTCACTCACGAGTAAGAAAACAATAAAATGATTATAGTTTAATTTTTTAATAATATATTTTCATCATATTCAAATAATAAACATTTTTCAAACAAATATAATAAGAACAATATAAATGTTAAGTTTACCCCCTTGATATAAATTACATGTAAATATGCAAAGCCTAGTGATTCTCTGCTGTAATATATTTATATATATATAATACACAAAGTATTTGACAAGTGGGTAACACTTCCCTCATATAGACTCACTTTGAGTACCCCATAAAGTCTGATATACAGAGAGCCACAGTAAAACCTTACCCTGAGTAAAACCTAATGAGACTGACACTGCACTGCTAAAACTTCCAATGAAACAGTCCTCAGTGAAGTGAGCATCACATACCAACATAGCCCTATGACTGCGAAACGATTCAATTCGGAGTTTTCCATTTTTTTAAATTGTCAATCCATTTCTTGCACAATTTTCGCTCTTCAAATCCTTTCTCGGGGTCAGGAAACTTAAAAAAACTTCTACTGCACTTTCCTGGCTTATTTGTGCAGTTGATTTCCTGACACTGAGGCATTTTCGCTCACTATAACAAGTCAATGAACATTACTCCACCCACTGCGACATACTTCACAAAAGGATCGATTAAGTCCACAATCGCAACCTATATGAGCACTAAATTTATAAGATAAATGAAATATACACTTAAAATGTCCTTTAAGTAATTATAATTACTTTTTGCCTTCCTGTTTCTTTTTGGGGGTAAAATTTCTCCACAACACACGTAATTCCCTTCTATATTTCAATGTATGTACGCAACCGGAAGTGTGTCTGTGACGTCACGATTGTTGTAAAAAAAGTCTTGCGAGACCACGAGAAGTAAACAATGTCTGCGCCCATGTCTCGAAGCAAATTGGTGTAAATAGACGTCTTTAACTTGCAATTTCTTTCTTATTACGATTGATTCAATGAAATGAGTAATTAAATTGGTTTATTTACATCAATATCTTTCAATTAAAACCTAGTTGTTATCAGCCGAGCGTATTCCTTTAAAGTAATTTTTGATGATAACTAGATATGCTTGGACTGTAAGTCATTTCCATGTCCAGTAGTCCTGATTTTTTCTTGGCAATTATTTAAGTGTTCCTTGATCTTTACGTGATGGTATACACTCAGATAAAATCACTCAGTTTAACAAGTCACCTGTTCTGGATGAGGTATGCATTTTTAAATACAGTATAATGGTATTTGACTAACCTGTACTACAGTATGCTATCCTGATCAGTGTTCTATGAGGCAGATCCCATCACCACTCACATACACCTCCACTGAAATGATAAACATAATGTACATTAATTAAAACAATATATAGGCATGAATTGGTCTCAATTTATCTTGCAAAAATAAAGCAACACTAAAATACCAGTATAAAAGGTCATAAAAGGTAAGATTACATGATGGATGTAGATTTAGTCTTGAATTACCTGTATTTTGCGAACCAAAGAGATCTTTACTATAGATTAGGATACACAAATATGATTCTGAGGTTCTCAAAACAAAAACCTATTCATGATGTGCAGCAAACTTAAAATGATGCTTTTGTTTGTGCCTGTGTTGTGTAACTGTATACATTTGAAGAAGCAATCAACTATCCAACTCCTCATTTTAAATAAATCTTGTGGGTGACATTTGGAAAACCCAGATTTATTGATTTATTAGTAATAATTTGAATAAAAGGACACTTTTTAATGAATTGCTATTGTTCAATGCAGTACAGAGTAATATTTTTAGCTTGCCGGGACGAAGTCCTTGGAGAGCTATAATGGATTGGGGTAAACATGTCGTTTGGTGGGTGGCGTCAAACTTTTGTTGTCCATGCCATAACTCCTGAACGGGTAGACAGATTCAAATAATCTTTAGTGTACATGTTAATCTCGATAAAATGAAGGTCAAGTTTGATTTTGGGCAAAATCCGTAAATTTTCAACACTGTTATTGCCCCTTTTCGACTTAGAATTTGCAAATAAAACCCTGTCCATGCAGTTACATCTGAATGGGTTGACAGATTAAAATAATTTTGGTACACATGTTTATCTCAATAATGAAGGTCAAGCTCGATTTTGGGCAAAATTCATAAATTTTCAACACAGTTATTGCCCCTTTCATCTTAAAATTTGAAGGAAAAAAAAAACACCTTGTTTGCGCTAGCTTGTGAAAATGATAATGTTTTCCCGTTTCCAAATTTTTTTACCTTAAGACTTTGATCGTTGTAAATGTGAAATAAAATATATAATATATATATATATGCATATGCACACACACAAACAGTCCAACATTCAGAATGATATGACAATCGAGACAAAATAATTCATTTGGAAAATCAAATTTTAAACTCTAGGAAAGAAGGAACTGAAAGGGGTATTCGCTGGTTTTAGCTTTCTGGGAAAGTGGTCTGCTCTGTGAGCTTTGTTGCCATCTGACAACTTCTTGCTGTTTGTATGGCATCTCTTTAAATGTTTTTAGAAATTCTTAGATGCTTCTTAGATACTTTTTGAATGGGTTGTGGTTGGAAAAAAAATGTAGGAAGACATTCAGTCATCCATTTTGTTTAACAAAATGAATAGCTCAGGTAAGCACAGATAATTACTCAAAAATGAAGAATCTAGAATAATAATCTAAATGAATGCATGTAATGGAAAACTAAATATTAAATATTGATTTCCTTGTGAACATTACCTTGCAGGGATTTCTTAAGTGGGCGCCTGCTTGCCTGTGCCGGGTTAAAATCACCATGTGCAAATGATTTTTCCAAGGAGATGTTCAAAGTAACTTGCCCCCTGGGCAAGTGAAAGTCAAATCCTTAAGGAAACCCCTGTCTTGATATATTTTTTTGCTCCCCAATAGAAGAGCATAAAGTTGCCACTTTGTCGGTTTGCCTGTATCATCCCGTCTGTCCATTCATTGGTCAAATTTTGTCCGGAGCATAACACAAAACCTACTAGAGGTATCAACATAAAACTGAATAGATAGCTAGATCTCAATGAGGAGAAGTGCAGTATACACAAACCATAACTCTGTTTTGTGTAATTTAGGAGTTATTGCCCTTTGTTATTTTTCATACAATTTGTTCGGAGCTCATATAGTATAATAAAGTACCCATTAAATGACAAAGTGCAGTTCGGGGAGCATCCACCGGTTATACTAGCACTTGTTTTTGCTCAAATGCAGGTTTTGTCAGTGTGAATCCAATGTGAAGTACTGCTATAAAGAGCAGAATTTATATCGCTGTCATCTGCTGATAAAGACAAACAAGACGTAAACTTGATTATGAATATGCATTATTTTCTTCAAAGATAAGTTGTGTTATGTACATAAATTAATTGTTACAATAGCTTGCATACCTGGCTTTGAATGATTTTGAGTGTAATGCCTGTGTAATAGGATACACAAACAGTAGTAAGGTCATACTTATAAGATAGTTTGTTTGCAGTTACCTGACATAGGTTTTTGGACGGCGATAGCCATCTTATGCTGAAAATCGAAATCAGGCCTTGCTAATTTGCATATTTTTCGCAACATTTTTAACTGTACCTCTCTGCGCTTAGTGCGGATCCATGCAATGCGATTCTGCACTAATGAATACGAGTGGAATATGTTACACAGGCTTTTTAATCATAACCGTAACCGCTTTTAGTGTGTTACTGTTTGTTAACATGTTTTCTTTTGCCATTATTTTGCACTGGAAGCATCAATTTTAAGCATGAAAAAAATATTCTGTGAGCAACCGATCTTACGTACATGAAGATCTACTCGTGTAAAAAGAAAAAGTAGTGCTCCGTATGTATGTAATTGACCTAAAGTAGTCCACATAATATTTTGCATGATGGCCAGTTAGGTTCCTTCCAGGGCATTTCTTAACTTTGAAATAGATAGGCAAACATTCTAGTATCTTAAATAATCAAAAACCTGGTCAATTTCTACACATACAAAACAAAAGATAGAATTCGCTAGCACTAGAGAAAGAGAATGACCTACTTAGGTATGCAGCTCTTTATGAATTCATGACCTTTACTCCAGATTATTATGTTACAGGCCTTCTGTAGCAACAGCGGATGAAGTTTTTGTCATCATGTGACTGCTTCAATAACTTCAGAAACGCTGGGTTTAGAATGTTAATCCCGTCGCCGTCTCTCAGCGCATTGTGCACTTTGATTTTCATTGGGTAGGTAGAGATTTCTAAAGAGTGGACAGTGGTGAAAAAGTCTAGTCAAAAGAGAGCAGCATGACTGAATAACAACTGACACAGTAGTCAGCTCAAAAAGTTTGACATTGGTTATTCTCAGGTTATGTAAATCTATAGGACATTAAATTTCTTTAGAATCTACAGTAGAACCTTGTTAATCCAAAGTCATAGGGACCGAGCTGAAAACTTCGAAATAATGATAATTCGGATTAAAAATCCAATGATAAATTTCGGTTTGTGTGCATGCTTGTTTGCATTATCATTACCGGTGAGTATCCTGAAAATCGCTACGTCGTAAGAGGGTCTTCACGGAAATACAAACACATACAATTATTGATACTGAAATTTCTTTAATACATGTATGCAAATATGTATGGAAATAATAAGAAAACAAAACAGTTCAACAGTAATTTCGTCTTTCTGTTTCAACCAAGTTGATAGTGTATTTGGTAGTACCCCAAACTCTTCGGCAATTTGCTTTTTTGATTTAATTCCCCTCTTGACTTCCTGGATGGCCGTAAACTTCTCTTGATAGGTTTTGGAGTTGTGCCTACGTTTAACCCCCTTCCGTCCTTATGTCGATCCAGATATCCTCCCGGTTTGGTTACTGGGCCCTTCTCTAGATTGCTTGACATCGGATAGGGTTGAGACAAACCTAGTTATTCCCCGAAAATCTTACTTGAGCTATCATTCCAGTGACGCCGCAAAATAAACTGACCCGTGTACGATAAGTAAAGGGCGATATGTCTATGAAAATGTACGAATATTGACTTCGAAATAAAAATTGAAAAAAAGGTATAAATAGTGAACTAGGGACCGAAATTTAACTTCGAAATAGCAAAAAAATCAAAATAGCGAAATTCAGATTCAACTTTTTATTATTAGTTAAAATAAGAAGGGGAAAAATCGGGACCGAAAAAAAACTTCGAAGTGGTGAGGAATTCGGTTTAACGATGTTCGGTTTGACGAGATTCTACTGTATATGCAATATTGGCTATAATTTTCAGGGTTTTCTGTAAGAGACGGCTGGCAGCAGATTTGACCGCCTCAAATCCTTTCCTAGCTGGCTCAAATTTGCCAAATTGTAAACAAATAATGGGAATAATTCAAAGAAAATGACATACAAAAAACACAAGAAAACATAAGACCCCCAGAACCCCCAGAACCCCCTGCCTCCTACAATTTAAAATTAGCCTTCTTAACTCTGATTCTTAGGGAAAACCCTGAATGCAAAGCATTGTCTTCTGCATCACAACAAAGTGTGCAAAATGTCATACTGTGGCAACATATCAAATCTCTAAACAATAAATGCACAATACACTTCATTACAATACACACCATGTACACACATTACACAATCCACTCACCAATTAAATGCTCTTTTGGAATCTTCCCCGAATCCGTTTCTCTCTCTGATTGGTTGTTAGCTGTTATCACAGAGTAGAAAAAAGTGCTTATTATTCAGTCACCTGTAAGTGGAAAATTACTGTGCTGTCACTTAGAAGCTTTGGACTTATTAGGTTTTCGCCTCTGCTGGGCGAAAACCTATTGTTCTTCTTCTGTTGATTTGTTTTTTTTTTTTTTATTAGGTTTTCGCACCTCGCAGTGCGAAAACCTATTGTTCTTCTTCTGTTTTATTTTTTTTTTTTTTATTATTTTTCTAACCCTTTTTTGTTAACGGCAAAACTCCGTGATCAGAAAAGCCATATTTATGAAATTTTAATCAGTTTTTACCACGTATTTGAAGATGATCCTAACGTTGAGAAAATGTCCATTTATGTCTTACTTTTCCCGCTAGGGGGCGTTTAGTATGAAATATATTAATGGCTAATAACTCAGTTATTTGAGGTCCGATTCAAATGCAGTTTTTACATTCTGTTCCTTGTAGATAGCCAAATAAAATATGATAGGATTCGATGGTAGGTGTCGCTGAAAGTTTTGAGCTACAGAAGGTTGAATGTTCGAACCTCGCAAAAAACTGTGCAAATGACGGTAGGTGTACTAAAAACCTATCCATTTTTGCTAGAGATCAGATAGAAGAATTCTGTTTGCTGCAAATGATTTGCAAGACATATACGCACAAAATATATGGGGTGCCGAATTTAAGAAATGCATGGTTTGCCCTCTAGAAACGGTCAAACTTCACTAAAATTTAGGAAAAAATAACATTTTAAAAACATGTTTTTTGTCACTCCTGACTATATTTTTGGTTCATTCTTCATGAAATTTTCACAAGTTATGTATTGTTATCTTCTAAAGGGCCTCACAATTAAAAAGTTTAAAAATAAACGCAAAGGTTAAGGTCATATTACGATAATTGCGTTTATATTCGGCCCAAAATAGCTCCAAAACTAAAAAAATTTCATTGAAAGTATATGTACAAAAGTTTTAGTTCTTGAGGAGCTCTTTCCAGTGATGTCAAGTTTTTGAAGATCGGACTTGATTTGGTCATATTACGGCAGTCCAAAGTTTGATCCTTTTTTGGAATAATTGTAAAACCGTGTTTATGCTTCAAATTGTGATATATAAGAAATAGAATGTTTGACTTGTGCGACTTGTATACTTGGTTGAACTATTTGCTGCATTGCTAGGTACTAATGGTAAAATTTTACTATATTTTGTTTCTAAATTTGCCGCTAGGGGGCGCTAAGCTTGAAAGCACTCTTCTACTTATAACTCAAAAAGTTGAAGTCTGATTCAAATGCGGTTTGTTGCATTATATTCCTTGTTGAAAGCCTCATAAAAATGATAGTTTCTAAGTATAAATGGCTGAAACTTTTTGAGCTAGTAACGGAAGGTTGATAGTTCGAACCTCGCATAAAACTGTGCAGATGAGGGTAGGTCTACAAAAAACCTAACCATTTTTGTTAGACATCAGATAGAAGAATTCTGTTTGCTGCAAATGATTTGCAAGACATATACGCACAAAATATATGGGGTAGCGAATTAAAGAAATGCATGGTTTGTCCTCTACAAACGGTCAAACTTAACTAAATTTTAGGAAAAATTAAATTTTCAAAAACATTTTTTTTATCGCTCCTGATTTTATTTTTGGTTCATTCTTCATGAAATTTTCACAAGTTATGTATTGTTAGGTTTGAAAGGGCCTCACAATTAAAAAGTTAAAAAATAAGTGAAAAGGTCAAGGTCATATTACGATTATTGTGTTTTTATTCGGCCCCAAAGAGTTCCAAAACTACAAATATTTCATTGAAAGTATATGAACAAAAGTTTTAGTTCTTGAAGCGGTCTTTCCAGTGATGTTAAGTTTTGAAGATCAGGGTTGAATTGGTTGAGTTATGGCAGAAAGGCGAAAAGTGTACTTTTAACGAAATTGAAACGCTGTAGTTTCGTGAACTTTGAGTCAAAAATTATGATTTCTTCAGGATTAAGACACTGAAAAGTGAAGTGATGTATACTGCAAGGAATATTTGTTGACATCAATTTGAAACAACACTAAAAAATAAATGCGATATTTCATGAAAATGATAGTAATTCAATGCAACATTAGTTTGTAATAGTGTTGAGTGGCATATTGCATTGTCGTGTGTCATTTTATACTGTTGTTTATCATTTGCAATTCTTGTTTATCGAGTACAATTGTCGTTTGTTGCTATCATAAAGCAACACACACATATAACATTGCAGTACCCGAAGTCCGTAAAAAAAAATTCAAGTTTGCGGCTACATAACAGACAGGTAATACTTAAAAGTATTCTTCTTGGTAAAAAGTCTGCTTAAACATTGCGACAAAAATGTTTGAAGGATCACTGTTAACAGTATTCAACAAGCCATTGAGCGAAGAAATATGTTTTTCGATTCATGCGACTCGTGATTTGAATGGAATTGCTTTCGTGAAAGCTGATGATATTGCGACTACATAACTGACAGGTAATACTCAACAATATTCTTTTGGGTAAAAAGTCTGCTGAAACATTGTGACAAAAATGTTTGAAAGAACGTTGTTAACAGTATCAACAAGCCATTGAACGAAGAAATGTTTTTCGAATCATGCGACTCGTGAAATGAATGGAATTGCTTTCGTGAAAACCGATGATATCGCGACTTCATAACTGTCAGGTAATACTCAACAATATTATGTTTGGAAAAAGTCTGCTTAAACATTGCGACAAAAATGTTTAAAAGATTGCTGTTAACATTATCAACAAGCCATTGAGCGAAGAAATGTTTTTCGAATCATGTGACTCGTGATTTGAAAATTGAATGGAATTGATTTCGTGAAAACCGATGATATCGCGACTACATAACAGACAGGTAATACTCAAAAATATTCTTTTGGGTAAAAAGTCTGATTTAACATTGCAAGAAAAATGTTTGAAAGATTGCTGTTAACAGTATCAACAAGCCATTCTACGAAGAAATGTTTTTCGAATCATCAACTCGTGAACTGAATTGAATTGCATAACTGACAGATAATACTAAAAAATATCTTTTTGGTAAAAAGTCTGCTTAAACATTGCGACAAAAATGTTTGAAAGATCGCTGTTAACAGTATCAACAAGCCATTGAATGAAGAAATGTTATTCGAATCATGTGACTCGTGAACTGAATGGAATTGCTTTTGCGAAAACCGATGATATCGCAATAGCGATTCTAGTTTTTATTATTTTTCCAATTCCACCCATTTTTGTGTCCAGCCTAGCGGCCAGATGAAAAAAGCTACAGCTATGAAATTTTGGGCATGGAGTCACCTTTATCTGAACATGTGCCTAATTGGTCAAACTTTTCACATTTATTTCTGATTTAGCCACTAGGGGGCGCAATGCATGTAATCACTGTTTTGCTAATAACTCAAAAATTTGAAACCTGATTTAGATGCGGTTTTTTACATAATGTTCCTTGTTGACAGCCCAATCAAATATGATGGATATCTTATCATCGAGTACGGGAAAAAAATTGTTCTAGGAGAGGTTGAATGTTCGAACCTTGCAAAAAAGTGGGAAAATGAGGGTAGGTCTACGAAAAACCTACCCACTTTTGTTAGAGATCAGATAGAATAATTCTGTTTGCTGCATACAATTTGCAAGACATATACGCACAAAATATATGGGGTGGCGAATTAAGGAAATGCGTGGTTTGTCCTCTAGAAACGGTCAAACTTCACTAAATTTTAGGAAAAATTAAAATTTCAAAAACATGTTTTTGTCGCTCCTGACTTTATTTTCTGTTCATTCTTCATGAAATTTTCACACGATATGTATTGTTATGTTTGAAAGGGCCTCACAATTCAAAAAATAAAAAAGAATTGAAAAGGTCAAGGTCATATTACGATTATTGTGTTTTTATTCGGCCACAAATAGTCCAAAACTAAAAATATTTCATTGAGAGTATATGAACAAAAGTTTTAGTTCTTCAAGAGCTCTTTCCATTGATGTTTAGTTTTTGAAGATCGGACTTGTTTTGATCATTATACGGCAGTCCAAAGTTTGATCCTTTTTTGGAATAATTGTAAATCAGGTTTTATGCTTCAAATTCTGATACATTAGAATAAAAAGTTTGACTTGTGCGACTAGACTTATATACTTGATTGAACTATTTGCTGCTTTGCTAGGTACCTAACAGTAAAATTTTAATCAATTTTCTTTCTCATTTTGCCGCTAGGGGGCGCTTTTCTTGAAATCATTCTTTTGCTTATAACTCAAAAAGTTGAAGT
>CM037784.1:50910716-50931476 GCA_021229015.1 Solen grandis | reverse complement strand
ATGCTATTGTTACTTCTTCTATCATTCCTTTCACTTTTTTTTTTATGAAATTGTCCTCTTCTTTATAAAGCTAAATAAACCCGTGTCCTACATTTGTAAAAAAAACCAAAAAAGGTTAAAAAAAAACATTTTTGGCCGGGGTATGCATTTAGCCAAAAGGGAAAAACAATGCCAAAACATTTTTTAAACCTAGCCAGTAATTTGGAAAATATTTTTTTTAAAAAATTTTTATTTTAAAATATAAAAAATATTCCCCGCCCCCTGGGGGGGCCCTTTTTTACAGGATCCAAAAAGCGATTAAAGTAAGTTTTTTTTTATAATGATACAAAAAAAAACATAATTTTTACCAATACGTCTAATAAAGTTCTACAAAAAATAATTACTGTTTTAAATTTTAAAAATGCTAAAACTACTTAAATGGTCTTTATTTTTTTTAAAGCACATTTTTTCAAAGCAATGCACGGGTCACTTAAAAAGAAAAACCCCCCTTTTTTTTTTTGTAGCAAAAATCTTAGTTTTTTTGTCCCTATATAAACCTCCAGGGGGCAATTTTGTTAGGTAAAAGTTTAAATTTGGGGATTTTAAAATTTTTAAATTATAAGCTGATTAAAAAACATCCTTTTCACATTCATAAAAAAATGAAAATCGAACAAGAAAAAAAAACAGGAAACGAAAAAAAACATGAAAAAATGACGAAAAATGAAAATTTTAAAACTTGAAAATTTTTTTTTTGTATTTTAGTGGGTCTTTGAAGCCTCTAGCGGAAAAAACGGTGCATTTCCTTTAAATTGCCAACCCCTATAAAAATTTTTGCGGCTAGGTCTTGCGAATTTGTTTAAACAAAAAAAAAAATTCTTCTATTTTTCAAAATCGGCCCCAAAATTTTTTTTTTAAGGGGCCTCCCCTATTTTTTTTCTTAAAAAACCGGTTTTTTTTCCAAGATTTGACTTTTTGGGCCCCCCCCTGAACAGAAAATTTATATCTTTTTTTTAAATTTTAGAAACCATATATTTTTTTGGGGGCCCCTTAAAGAACAGAAAAAAAAAAACCGTAAACTAAATTTCCCACTTTTTTGGGTTTTGGAGATTTTTTAATTTCAATAAAACATTAAAAAAGCCCCCTAGCGGGACAATGGGGAAAAACTGAAAAAATGGCCCCCTAAGGATCTAAGTAAGGGCAATGTGAAAAGTGTTAAAAAATTTTTAAAAGGGGTTTTAATCCTACTTACTGTAAGGGTCGGGAAAAAAAAATTTTTAAGAAGAAACAAAAAAAAAACTAGAGTTGCATCCGCAACATATCCCGGGTTTTCCCCCACTTAGTAAGCTTCATACAAAAGTAATTTTACTTCTTCATCATTCCTTTCCCCTTTTTTATATGAAATTGTCCCCTTTTTTAATTTTAAAACTAAATTTAAAATGTGTCCTACATTTTTAAAAAAAACCCAAAAAAGGTTTTAAAATATCCCCGGGCCCTTTGGGGATCGGCATTTGGCCCAAGGAAAAAAACAATTCCCCAAAAACATTTTTTAAACCCCGGGAATAATTTGGAAAAAAATTTTTTAAAATTTTTCCACCCCAAAATATAAAACAAATTTCCCCGGGGGCCTGTTTTTTTAAAAGGGGTTTTCCCCAATTTTGGGAAAATTTAAATAAGTTTTTTACCCCCCCTTACAAAAAAAACCCTAAATTTACCCCAAGGGAAAAAAAAACATTCTACATTATAATAAATTAAAAAATTTTATTAAATTAAAAATGCAAAAACTTTTCCTAAAGGGCTAATTTTTTTTTATTTTAAAAGCACTTTTAAATTTTGGTCCGTTAAAAGGCTTCCCCAAACCAAAAAAAATTTTTGTTTGTGCCAAAAATTTTAGTTTTTTTTCCCTATTTTTAAAAAAACGGCGCAATTTATTTTTTCCTTTTTTTAAATTTTGGTTTTAATTTGGAAAAATTTGCCCCTTTTATAACAAAATTTTTAAAGCAAGAAAAAATTTAAAGGAAAAAAAAAATAAAAAAAAATTACTAAAAACTTTAATTTTTTTGTTCCTATTTAGGCTTTTTAATCAGCGGAAATCCCTTTACCGAAAATTTAAAAAGGGGAGGTTTTGTTTTTTTCAAAAAGAAATTTTTTAAAAAGGAAAATTTTTTTAAAATTTAAAAATTTTCCTTTAAAAATTTTTAAATTCAAACTTTTATTTAAGGAAAAACAAAAAATTAATAGGGGGGCCCCAAAAAACGAAAAAAAAAGTATTTCCACATTTTAGTTTTTTACAACCATTTTAAAACCCCAAACCCCAAAAAGCCAAAAGAAAAAATTTAAGGCTAGCGGTTCCCTTTGGGAAAAGGAAAAAATTTTTTCAATTAGGGGTTTTTTAGGGGGGAAAATTTTCAAAAAAAAAAAAAAAACCTTCAGGAATGCCCAAATAATAACTTTATAAAACCCCCCCCCCCCCCCCAAATTTGCCACCAAAAAAAAATTAAATTTTTCACATGGCCTTATGAATTTAAAAGGCCTTCCCAAAAAATTTTTTAATTTTAAATATTTTTTAAATTTTTCCCTTTTTTTTTCAATAAAAAAATATTTGGGGGCCCGGGCCTCCCAACTTAAAAAAACGAACAAAAAACAAAAGCTTTTTACTTTCCAATTTTTAAATTTAAAAAATTTACGGGAAAAAAAAATTTAAACTATTGGGTTTTTTTTTTTAAAAATTTTTTTAGCCCGGCAAAAAAACCCATTTTTTTTAGCCTAAATTTTGGTTTTTTCCCCCTTATAAAAAAAAATTTTTTAAGGTATTATGTTTTAAATTTGGTTTTCTTAAAAATTTACTTATTTTGTTTTTAAAAAGTTTGAACGATATTTTCCCAAAAAAGCTCTTTGGAAATCCAAAAAAGGGTTTCGTTTTTCCCAAAATTGGGAAAAATTCGTTTTTCCCACAAAATAAATAAAAGAAAAAATAAAAATTTTTTCTTTTTTAAATTTTACTTTTCTAATACTATTAAAAATCATAAAAAAGTATTTCTTTTGTTTTCCCCTTTTAAAAATGCTTGTTTAAATTCCTTTAAAAAAAATAAAAATTTCCAAAATTTTTGTTTACAAAAACCCCCCAAAACTTTCAACTTACTTCCCCCCCCCACCGAGATAAATAACAAGCATTAAACGGCCCTATTTTTGAATAATTTAATTTATTAAAGGGGAAAAAAATTTACATTTTCCAAAAACCTTAAAAAAAAGAAAAACTCAAAACACTTTCCCCAATATCGCTTTAAAATTTTGGGAATGTTTTTTATAAAAGGGAGGGGAAAGCCCCAAAACCGAAGCAGAAATGTGTGTTTATTCGGCCTTAAAAGGTTTTTAAATTACGGGGTTTTTTTTCTTTTTTTAAAAAAACAAAATTTCCAAAAACCCCTTGGGGGCCATGCTTTTTTAACACGTTTATTAACGATTAACAAATAAAGCCAAAGGACCAAAAATTTGGACCAAATTTTTTACCCCATTTTCATAAAACCGGCACATTGTTAAAGGAAAATTGAAAAAGTTTTTAAATCTACATCTTTTGGTCTTAAGGTGAATTTATTAGGTTTTTAATAACCCTTTGAATAAACTTTAAAGCCAATACAAAAAAAACTATAACACCCCCAAAATTTTCCGTTCAGTTTTAAAAAAAAGCAAGACGAGGCAAGGTTTTTTTTTGACCCCGGCGATTGGGGTTTACAAAAAACCCAGCTACGCTTGGGTAAAATGGCCAAAATTTAAAGAAAAAAATTTTTACAACACCCCCGGTTTTCCAAGAAAAGAAACGTTGGGGTTTAAAAAAAATTTTTATTTTTTAAAATTTTGGGCTTTTGGTAAAAGTTTTTGGGGAAATCCCCTTAAACATAACCTTTTGGAAAAAACCCATTTTTTTACCCGATTCTTCCCAAAAAAACTTGCCCCTAACCCTTAAAGGTTTTTTAAAAAAAAATTTTTAAAAAATTTTGATTAAAAAATTTAAAAATGAATTTTTTAATTTAAAAACCTTTTTGAAAGAAATTTTAAAACGAAAAAAAAAAATGTTTTGTTAAACCGGGTAATTGGGAAAGTTTTTTCCATTTAAATTATTTTTTTTTATTTTTTTTTAGGGGCTTTTTAAAAATTTTTGGGGAACCCTTAAAAGGGTTTTTAAAAACTAACATTTTTAAACCCCTTATTCTCCCATAGAATTTTTTATCCCTTTTTTTTAGCATATGAGGGGCAAAGAAAAAAAAATATTGCTGGTTTTTTTACCTTTTCCTTTTCTACCCTTTTTTTTATTTTAAAATTTTAAGGTGTTAAGAAAAATCCCTAATGCAAAAATTTGTGAAAATTTCATGAAAAACGAACAAGAAATAAATACAGGAAACGAAAAAAACAGGAAAAAAAACGAAAAAAGAAAATTTTTAAAAACTTGAAATTTTTTTTTTTTTCCGTATTTAGTGATCTTTGAACGCCTCTAGCGGGAATAAAAGGTTGCATTTTCCGAAATTGCCACACTATATAAATTTTTTTCGGCTAGGTTTTTGCGAATCTGTTTAAAAAAAAACCCAAAATTCTTTTTATCTTTTTTTAAAAGTCGGGGCCCCAAAATTTTTTGTTTTAAAGGGGAACCTTACCATTTTTTTTTCTTTTTTTAAAAAAAAGCCGTTTTTTTTTTTTTTTCCAAAGAAATTTGAAAATTTTTTTTGGTCCCCTTTTCCCGAAACAGGAAATTTATTTTTTCCTTTTTTTTTAACTTTTCCTTTGACCTAAAAAAATTTGGTTTGGGGGGGGGGCCAAATTAACGTAAAGAAAAAAAAAACCGTATTTTAAATTCCGACTTTTGGGAATTTTTTTTTTGGTTTAAATTTTTTCAATTTTCAATCAATTTTCATTTTTTTAAAAGCCCCCTTTGGGCACAATGGGAGACCAAATCTGAAAAAAAAAGGCCTTCCCTTTAAAGGAAACTAAATTTAGGGACAAATGTGAATTTTTAAGGGGGTTTTAAAAAAATTTTTTATGGGGAGGCTTAATCCTAACGTTTACTTTTTAAGGGGGGGGAAAAAATTTTTTTTTTTAAAAAAAAAAAAAAAAAAATTTAAAAAAAAATTTTGAAAATTTTTCATTCCCGCAAAAAATTCCCCGGGTTTTTCAAATTAGATAATTCATACAAGCTATTGTTTCTTCTTCTATATTCCCTTTTACTTTTTTTTTTTGAAATTGTAAACCCCTTTTTTATAAAGCTAAAATAAACTGTGTCCTACATTTGTAAAACAACCCCAAAAAAGGTTAACTTTATCCCGGCCCGGGGGGTATACAGTTTACCAACCCTTAATTGGGCCCAAAAACAAAAAATTTTTTTTTTTTTTAAAAAAAAAACTATTTTCACCAAAAAAACCCCCAGTTCCCAGTTTTCAAGGGAAAGGACAAGCATTTTAACTGGCAGAAAGTTTCCTTTTTTTAAAATTTTTCGGAGTTGTTTCCCAAATTTCAAAAAACCCAAAAACTTAAAGGCTTTTTTTTGGTTTTAAATTTGGCCCAAAAAAATCCCCGGAAGGAAAAATACAAACCCCCCCAAGGGGGAACAAAAAAAAAGGAAAAGCGGGGGTTGGGACTGAAAAAATTTTTAAAAATTGGGCCTTTCCAACTAACGGAAAAAGGGGAAAAATTTAAAAAAACTCGAAAAAAAATTTTTTACCCCCGGGGGGTCCCTTTCAAAAAAAACCCCGGCCAATTAAAAAAACCGTTTAGAAAAAAGGTAAAATTAAAAACCCTTTTTCCCCTAAATTTTTGGAAAAAATAAAATTAATAATGATAATTTGGTGATTAAACCCTTTCCTTGAGGGAAAAAAAATGCCAAAACCAAATGTTGTTGGGTTTTTTCCTTTTTTTTGGAAAATTTGGGGAAATTTTTTTCATAATTAATTTTTTTTATTTGAGTTTTTGAACATTTTAAAAATTTTTGGGACCGTTAGGGAAAACTCTTTAAAACATAAATTTTAAAAACCCTTATGTCTCGATAGAAAATTTTTCCCTTTTTGACTATTAAAGAGTCAAAGAAAAAATCGATATTGCTTTTAAAACCCCCTTTACCCTTTTCAAACCCTTTTTTTATTTTAAAAAATAAGCGATTTAAAATCAAAAACGGGACATTCAGTGAAATTCATTTAAAAAACGAAAAAAGAAATTTAAAAACCGGAGAAGAAAAAAATGAAAAAATGACGAAAAAATGAAATATTTTAAAAACGAAATTTTTTTTTTTTTTTCCGATTTAGGGGAAACTTTGAAGCCCCCTACGGATAACGGTGCATTTCCCGAAAAATTTCCACATATATTTTTGTTTCGGCTAGGGGCGGCGAAAATTTTTTAAAAAAAACAAAATTTTTTCTTCTTATCAAAGTGGGGCCAAATTTTTGTTTTAAGGGAACCCCCATTTTTCTTTTTAAAAAAAAGGGGTTTTTTTCCCAAAATTCGAAATTTGGTTTCCCGAACAGGGAAAGATATCTTTTTTGAAAATTCTAACCCATATATTTTTTTGGGGTGCCAATAAGGAACCGAAAAAAAAAACCGTATTTTAATCCGCTTTGGATTTTGGGGGATTTTTAAATACAATCAATTACATAATAACCACCTTGCGGCAAAAATGGGAAAACAAAATTCGAAAAAATGGGCCCCCAAAAGGGTCAAGGGCAGGAAAAATGTGAAAAAGTGTTAAAAAAATTTTATGGTCGTAAACTTTAAACCCACGTTACTGTGGCTCGGGACAAAAATTTTTACAAAAAGAAGAAAAATAAAAAAAGAGGGTTTCCCGCAACACATCGGGTTTTTTCTCAATTTTGATAACTTCATACAATGTTTTTTGGTTTTTTTTATCAAATTTCCTTTTTACTTTTTTATATGAAATTGTACCTCTTTTTTATAAAGCTAAATAAACTGGTTTTTCCCTACATTTTAAAAACCAATAAAGGTTAAAAATCAAACCCCGGCGTGGTATGGCCTTTGGGCCCAAAACAAACCCAATCCCCCCAAACTTTGGAAACCTGCATTTAATTTTGGAAAAATTTTTACCAATTTTTACTTTAAACATTGGGAAAAAGGGAATTTTCCCCTGGGGAAAAATTTTTAAAACCCCAATTAAATAAGCGTTAAAAATAATTTTTAAAAATTGGGTTTGGCTTAAAAGAAACTAACTAACTAAACCCCTACCCCCTCTTCAAATTTAAAAATAAAAATTCGTTTTAAAATTATAAAAATTCTAAAACTAATTTAAATGGTTTTTAATTATTTAAAAGCACAATGTTACAAATTTAGGTTTTTTAAATGAAAATTTATTTGTTTAAACAATTTTTTTCCCTTGGGTTTAAAAATAAATTTTTAAAAACCCCCAAGGGCCAAATTTTGTTTTTAGGTAATAGGGTTTAAAAAAAATTTTTTGATATTGAAATTGTTTTTACCCTTTTTTTAAAAATTTTAAAAAAAGTTTGAAGGGAAAATTTCTGAATTCAGTGAATATGGCTTAAAAAGAGACAGAAATTTTAATTTCAGGGGAAAGAAGAAAAAACTTTTTTTGGCAAAATAGAAAAAAAAAAAAATTTTAAAAAAAATTTTAAATTTTTAAATTTTTTTTGGAAATTCTTTAACCCCAAAAAATTAAGAAAACAATAAAAAAATTTGTCCCAATTTCGAAAACCCAAAAATTTTCCAACTTTAAATAACAACCAATTTTTTTCCAACCGAATTTTCCCTTAAAAAGGAAAAATTTAAAACCCAAAAGGGGGCCCCCCCAACGGGGAAAAAAATTTAAATTTAAACAATAATATTTTTTTTACCAATAAAACAGCTAAAAAAAAACCACTAAAACCAAAAGGCACAAATAAAAAACTTTTAAACCCCCCCCCCCCCCAAAATCCACCCCAAAAACTCCAAATCAAGTCCAGAATGAATTTGGTTTTTTAAAATTTTTTTTTTAATTTTAATAGGGGAAAATTTTTAAAAAAAAAAAGAAAATAAAAAAAAAAACGACAAAAACAAAAACACCCAAAAATTTTTGAAAAATTCATTTCGGAAAAATAAATAAATTGCTGGAATTTTCGGTTTTCCCAAAAATTTACATGTTTTTGTTATTCCTTTAAATTCCTTATTTTTTAATTAAAAGGGGTTTTCGTTTTCTTAAAATTGTCTTTTTTAAAAATAAAGGAAAAATCCGGCCTAATAAAAGGGGTTTGGAAAGGGGGTTTCGGGTTTATTTTTAAAATTGCCAATTCCAAATTCCTTTTCCCTAAAAATAAAAAATTTAAAAAAACCTTTTAAATTTGTTAAAATTTTTTACCCACGGATTTTATTAAAATTTTTTTTCTTTGGTTTTCCCTTTAAAAAGGTGTCAGCTGTTTGAAGTCTTTACTAATTTTTTTCCAAATTTCTTGGTTTTTAAATTTAAACCCATTTTTTTTAAGGTTTTAATCCCGCTAATGATGTGAAAACAAAAGCATCGGGCGCTATTTGATTAAACCCTTTTTTTTTTTTGAAATTTACATTTTCCAAAAACTCAAACAAGTTAAAAGTAATTAAAAAACCACCCAAAAAACGTCCCTTGGGCTTGTTTTTTAAGGGAAGGAAAAACAAAAGGGGAAAATTGGTGTTTATAGCCCCCCGGGGTAAAGTTTCGGGTTTTAAAATAAAATTTTTTCATGTCATACCTTTACAAATAAATCCAAAATTTACGATTTTAACAAGGTTTTCAGGGGATTAAAATTTTTTTTTCCCCGAATTTTTAAAAACCCCCCCCGTTTTAAAAAAATTTTTAAAATTTAATCTACCAAATTTCTAAAATTTCTTACAAAATAGGGTTATAATGAACTTTTGGGGGAAAAAATAAGGGGCCCAAAACACTGAGAACTATTTCACACCCCCCATTTCACCAGTAAAAGGTTTTAACCCCGCATTAGGGGCAGGAAAAACCCCTTTACCCCGGGTTTTTTACTCTCCCAAACCCACGCTGTGGTTTAAAAAGGCCCCAAAAATACACGGGGAAATTTACACACCCCCCGTAAAAGGGAAATTAAAACGTTTGGGCTGAAAATTTTAAAAATTGGGGTTTCCTACGTTTTGGGAAATCAAAATAACTTTACCCTTTTTTACCCGATCTAAAAACTGCTATCGTTAGAAAGGTAAAAAAACTTCTATAAATCTGTTTAAAAAAATTTTAATGAATTGATTAACCCCTGAGAAAATTTCAAAAAAACCCCCCTGTGTGTACCCCATAATTGATTTTTTTTTAATTATTTTTTTCATTTGTTTTCCCGATTTTTAAAATTTTGGTACCCTTAGAAAGGTTCCCTTTAAAACAAAACATTTTTTACCCGTTATGTCTCGATAGAATATTTTCCGTTTTGGGGCTATATGAGGTCAAAGAAAAAATCGATATTGCTGATATGACCTTGACCTTTACTACCTTTTATTATTTTAAAGTATAAGCTGATTAAGAACATCATACTGCACATTCAGTGAAAATTTCATGAAAATCGAACAAGAAATAAATACAGGAGAACGAAAAAACATGAAAAAATGACGAAAAATGAAATATTTTAAAAACTTGAAATTTTATTTTTTCCGTATTCAGTGATCTTTGAACGCCTCTAGCGGTATAAACGGTGCATTTCCTGAAATTGCCACACTATATATTTTGTGCGGCTAGGTCTTGCGAATCTGTTTAAACAAACAAAATTCTTCTATTTATCAAAGTCGGCCAATATTTCTGTTTTAAAGGGACCTACCATATTTTCTCTTAAAAAACGCGTTATTTCCAAGATTCGAACTTTGGTCCCCTCCTGAACAGGAAATGATATCTTTTTTGAACTTCTAGACCTATATATTTTGTTGGGGTGCCAATAAGGAACAGAATAAAAAAAAACGTATCTAAATCCGACTTTGGATTTTGGAGATTTTTCAATACAATCAATTACATAATAAACGCCACCTAGCGGCACAATGGGAGACAAATCTGAAAAAAAAAAAAGACAAATAAAACAACGAGAACAATAGGTTTTCGCACTTCGCAGTTGTGCGAAAACCTAAAAAAATGACAAATAAACACAACGAGAACAATAGGTTTTCGCACTTCGCAGTTGTGCGAAAACCTAAAAAAATGACAAATAAACACAACGAGAACAATAGGTTTTCGCACTTCGCAGTTGTGCGAAAAAAAAAAAAAAAAAATGCAAATAAAACAATTTTGTTGTGCGAAAACCTAAAAAACAAACAAACAAAACAACGAAATAAGCAACTGCTCAAATAAATATCCCATTGAAAATGTGACGTAGTCCTTTATTTCGAAATTCAACATCTTAAAGAGTATAAAGTGGTTAAAAAATAATAATAATAAAAAGTATGATACCTGTTATAAGCAGATAGTAAATATACATTCTTCTTGAATGTTATAATAAGAAAACTTACTTTCATGGATTTAATATATATTCCATTATTTATTCATAAATCTGTTACAGAGAAAAATGAACAAGCAAGAAAAACTCAAAGTTTCTTGTCTGTGCATTTGATTTTAGACATAAGCTGATTTATTCAGAACCCAAAATTCTTAAGTATATATATATTTACCTTATCAACAGCACTTTTCTGAATCAGTTTTCTTGAAATCACACACTACCAACAAAAGTCACTGTTCATCTTATCTTTCATATTTACATGTGATATTTACTATTTGATTTATTATATGTTTGTATGTCTAAACAGTAACTTATAGGCCAACTGGGCCTGGTGTTTAAATTTTTATTAATATGTTTATTGGATAACACATGTCATTTAAAAAAAAAAAATACTTCAAAAAAAAAAAAAAAAAAAAAAAAAGAAAGAAAGAAAAAAAGTAATTTACAAACAGTAGTACGGGCGGTAACCAAGTTGGAAAAGAGTGATTCCATATACAGAGTTATCTCTCTTCATTTGCTCGGAACACAATTCTTTGATTTTATCTTAGATTTCAAGGAGGTGCGGTACCGGATGTGAGAGCAAAAATGTACGAGTATTTGTCAACACTTTACAATATTATGTTAACATTACTGGCATGAATATATGAACATCTAATGATACAAGGCTTACTTAGCTGACCCGCAACATTTATGACATGATTATATGAGCCATTGTTTTATCTTAATTTACATGCCAAAATAAAAAAGAATCAAGAATATGTTTAGCTCAAATCAATTCGATTTTATCTTAAGATTGTTTTCGATTTCTATGAAATTGCATAGAAACATAAAAAAATCTTAGTTTACACACACACACACTCACACACACACACATATATATACTTCATCATTCGTGAAAATACCCCATTACATGTATTTCATTTTTTGAAAAACATTGTTAGTTATAAGGGTGATTATTTAGGTGAACTTTTTCATGTACTTTACTAATTCGTAAAACTGAGAATGCGTGAAAGCGTTGCTACCCATTTTATGAATAGCGCTGAGTAGTGTCTTTGGAATTCAAGGCTGTCGTTTATTCATATCCGCAGACGGATTAATTAGTGGGCATTCTGTATATCCGACATCCAGATATTGACCGTTACTAAACCATGCAGTGTTTTGAAATTCGATATAGACAAATTGTCGCTTTTACAGACTTTTTTTGTAAATTTTTTGGATAGATTTTAAGGTACGATACCGGATGTTAAAGTTGCTATATCGTCACGATCGGAAACCTGGATGTTGCAAGTTCGATCCCATAAACGATATACCAAAGTCGTGTAGATGTCGCTGTCAGAATTATGTGAATAATTATGGTTTCATGCCATAATCATGTTGTGTCTATGGCGTAATATTGCGGTATGACAGCACTTGATCTGTTCCCAGTAGATATACCGTCGGTCGAAGGTATTTACAAATGGACAAACATGTATATCTAAAGTATGATATTTCATATGAATGTTTGTGAAAGTATACTTCTTGAAATTTAAAAAGATGGTAAATGACCGTTATCTACAGGACACACGTGCACAGTTTGATCAACTCTGGTGTGAAGATCGTGTGGATTACCACGTTTTAAAGCATACACGAACTGGAAGTTCGTGCGTGATTTAGATCTAGCAAAACTATTTACAATCTATTTCTTCCGTGTATTCCTTATCTTATTCAGTATTACGCAATATTATAGGTGTGCTTGTTCCTAATTTGCTATGACAACTAATATCTAAATGTTACGTCGTAGTCCATTAGACGATTGACGGGCTGTTTCGAACTTGCTTTACCTGCCTTAACAAACCTCTCCCAGACCTAGACTCGTCTAGTTCATGTAAACGCTTTAGGCAAAAATGACACTTACTTAGGCCATTATAGGTCGTAATTTTCATGAAATCTTTGACAGTAGTGTGTCAGTTCATTTATAATTAGAGCTGGTGATAGTTGATGATTGTTATATGTCGGATTCCTTGTGTATGTATCTCTGCCCCTCGGCAGTAACGCTCTATACTGATCTAGCCAAATGGCGTTATCAAATGATAATAGGCCGTTCATACACTTTCCACACGTTGTATGATAGATTCATAATGAAGTAAGGCCACATCCCCAACAAAGGTATCCGGCCCTCCCACTGCCGTTTAAACCAATCAAATGGCATAAATTAAGCTCAGAGGCGTTGGTACGTTTTAATTCTGTTTTATCTAGAATGTTGTCAAAAATAAATTTTGGTAATGTTGAAGAATGTACCGAAATTGACATTGATACTCACTATAAAATAATTGTTGATTGTGTGAGGAGTGCATCTAACATAACACTACCACATTCACATTATAGGCCCTACCTTAAACCTTACTGGGATTCAAATTTGAAAAGACTTCATGAAACGATGCGCAATAAGCGAAGTCAGTGGTTAGTTGCTGGGAAACCCCGCGATAGTTCTCATACATTGTACAAATCATATAAGGAGGCTAAACGGTTATTTAGAGCATACCACAGGACTGTAGTAAAAAATTACTTAAATAAAATACATGAAGACATTGATGCTTCATGTTTGGTAAATTGTGACTTATTTTGGAAACTTTATAATAGAACGTATAAAGGAGGGGTTAATGGGGCATCTGTAGGTAGTGAGTTGAGATTCAACGACCGCATCCTTAGAGATCCTGAGGAGGTTACTCAAGCTTGGGGTGATCATTTTAAGTCTTTATACAGCGATACAGAGAGTGTCTCATATGATAATACATTTCGTGAGGAAGTAAATACATCGGTTAATACCTGGAAGAAATCCGATATAAATATAAGAGACCAGGAAAACATATCTGCCAACGAATTATACTTGGCTATAAAGGATACTAAAAGGGGGAAAATGTGCGGACTTGATGGAATATATAATGAGCATATTACTCTAGGCTGCCTTGAATTTCACGACTGCATTTTGCTTTTATTTAATAAAATGTTGTCATTAACCTATGTACCAAGCCATCTTAAAGAGGGTTGTATTGTTACACTATTCAAGGGGGGCAATAAACGCAAAGATGACCCAAAAAATTACAGAGCAATAACTTTGTCTTCGTGTTTGTTGAAAATATATGAGCGAATTCTGCTAGGTCGACTTAAAGAAAAGATTTTTATCCCTATACACCCACTACAGGGAGGTTTTCAAGAGGGTATAGGGACAAATATGACCAGTTTTCTATTTCAGGAATGTGTATACTTGTGCAAGGAAAATAACAGTAAATTGTATGCTTGTTTCCTTGACGCTCGTCAAGCGTTTGACAGAGTGTGGCATAATGGTCTCCTGTTTAAACTGAGGCAAATGGGTATAAGTGGTCAACTGTGGCGAGCTGTAGTCAGCATGCATCATGATATGTTTAGTTGTGTTCTATATAAAGGTCGTAAATCACATTGGTTTCCGATATTACAATCTACGAGACAAGGGGGCACCTGGTCTCCATATTTATATCTGTGTTACATAAACGACCTTATTAATCAGTTAACCTGCTCGGGGTTAGGTTTTTGTATAAATGGAGGTAGCTATTGTGCCCCGACAGTAGCTGACGACATGTTATTGTTATCTTTATCTATCAAAGGCTTACAGTCAATGATGGATATTTGTCACCGTTATTCCTGTACATGGAGATTTCTGTATAATCCCTCAAAATGTGCAATCATGGTTTTCAATGAAAGTATGCGTGACTATTTAAGATCCCGCCGAAATTTGTCTCTGGGCAGTGAAAGAATTAGCGAAGTAAATACTTATAAGCATTTAGGCGTCACTTGCTATACTGATTATAAACAGCGTAACAGAGTTAAGGAGTACTGTGACAAACTTCGTAAGACGTTTTTTAGTACCTTGGACAGGGATACAGTAATGCAACTAAACCCGCTCACTTGTTATAGAATATATAACGGTATTGTGTTGCCTAAATCGCTGTACGGCTGTGAATTTCTTTATAAATTAACGACACGAGAAATTGAATCCCTTGAAAGATCACATCGAATGTGCGTAAAAAATATTCAGGGTTTAAGCACACGTACACGGACAGACGTTGCTTTAAGCATGATTAATGCTGTTCCGTTATTGTGTGAAATTGATAAACGTAAACTTATATTTCTTGGACAATTATGTCGTGTTAAACGCGATTGTGCAATTAAGAGATTGTTTCTTTTACGTTTAATGTACAGCCAGCTCAGTAGTTATATGTTTGGTTTCTTCCCAGACATTTGGGAAGTGTTGAAAAAATATGATTTGAATAAGTACTTACATGATTTTATTAAAACAGGAATATTTCCGTCCAAATACACGTGGAAGGGCTTAGTAAAAAATAGCATATGGTTTGTTGTGAAACGAGAGTGGTCTGTAAGATACTGTAAACCTGACTTTGATAGGGTACGTTCTATACATTGTCAGTATGGAACTATTGAAATATGGAAATATGCATATGAAAATCCAAAACTGTTACAACACTGTAAAACTATTGTAAAATTAATTGCCAATTTGTCATTTACTGGATGTAAGTGCCAAAAGTGTGGAGTTGAGTTAAATGACGTTAGCCTTACGGATCATGTTATTCTTGATTGTCCTGTGTTAAACTATCGACGCCTTAGACTAATAGATAAAACATGCAATGTCTTTGGCGAGAATGTTATCGTAGCTCTAGGTAGCATGAACAGGAGCTCCATTGTCAATACTATTTTGGGTGTGAATTGTCCTATACTTACTGTTCTATTACAAGACAGATACTTCCAATTTAAAAGTTTTATGTTTCGCCACGCTCATTTCATGTGGCTGAATTACAAAAACTCTAAAACTTAACATGTACTTTTATTTGGTCCGTCGGTCGGTCGGTCAGTCATTAATTGTTTTGATATAGTATTTGTGTGACCAAGTTGATTAGTTTATCATTTCACGAATTGATTGATGTATAATGGAATAATTTATTAATTCAGTATTTATTCTTAATTATTATCATCTTATTCTTTTTTTTTTTGTTTTGTCTGTATACGTTCATATCGCAAATATCAAATTACTGTGCATGATTACATCCTACTCTGTGTCTCCATGTTTCGTTTCGATGGAGTTACGGTCTTTTTGGGATGGTTACTATATCTTATGTCATCCTTCATTTTTATTTATCTTTTTTTTTCTTCTCTAAATGTTAATTTAGTAACATGTTTAAAATACTTTCTATGAAATTATTTCACATGCTTTGTTAATATCAAAGTTTGTATGTTTTTGCATCATTAATATGCTTGTATATATGTATGCTCGTGTGTTTATAATTCAATTTGTTCTTTCGTTTTGTATATTAATTGTATTTGTAATCGTCAACCTATGGCGGAAATAAAGATAAATAATAATTTGACCGAAAAACTGCCGCAACAACCTTATATTTTAATAAGGTTGGTAACTTTATCCATTGAATTTCGCACAGCATGTCGTTTCAGTTGCCGTAATTACTTTGAGCATTGATAGATTTCTCGTAAAATTGGTCTTATTTTGCGTGGAAGGGATGAATAAAGACATACAGGGACAAAAAAAAAAACACCCCGTCCCCTGAGGAATCGCCCTAAACAATGTTTGCGAAAACACACACACACACACACGTTAAGACCGACAGAATCTCGCCAAATTCTCCGTGTAAAACTATTATAGAAAAAACTAAAGTGTTCATTTTAGGTATATTTATTTCTTTTATCAGTATCTGCCCATACAATTCAACACCGATACTGTGGCTTAAGTTTTCCTCAAATTTTACACGGAAGAGATTGCGTTTTCGACTCCGGTAACTGTTGTAACACGATTCGGATCATTCCTTGGCAAGGGTGTTTTTTTTTGTACCTGATTGTCTTTGTTCATCCCTTCCACGCAAAATAATACCAAATTTATGAAAATCCACAACTTTTCAAAGGAGTTACGGCAATTGAAACGACATGATGTACGTTTTAAATGGACGAAGTTACCTTACTTCTTATATATGTAACGTCATTGATTTTTTTTTAAAGGGCAGCAACGTACCGGGTACCTTTGATCCCCAATCCTTATACTGCCCATCATCGATGTAAAGTCTAATTTTAACTGTTAATGATACTGCTGTTTTCTCCCATCATGTCTTCCTCCTCTTCCCACCATAATCATCACTATCACCATCAAAACAACAACTACTACTGCTGCTGCATCCACCAACACCACCACAACGACTAATTCCAGTATACTTCTACTTCTTTTACAACCACTATAACTGCTACTACCTTATACCGTGCAAGTGGTTCGAGGGGTTAGAACGTACGCCTTTGGAGCGGGAGGTCAGTGTTCTATCCCGTCCGCGAAATATCAAAGTTGTTCAAAATGGTATTTGTGCCTACCTGCTTGGAGCTCAGCATATATACATATTTGCTGCTGTTGTTGCTATGGTTATTTTGAGAAAAATATTTTTAAAAAAAAGAAAACAAAACTTGCAATAATTTCAGTATTTTAGACTATCTGCTGACTAATTAAAGATTTACAATTAACTAGAACTTTATATCTTAAATCTCCCTTTAATTAATAACTATGTTATTTTTTATTCTACAGCTATTCTCTCGTGCGTGTATGAATTACAAAACGAAATATCAGCAGGAAACAATCTAATTTATAGTTAATGAATAATAGTGAAAAAAAAATGTTAAAGTCTTTCATATTGTGACATGATTGGTTTCTGAAGCTACTCACCTTCTTAAGATCTTTCTTAATCCAATTTTTGATGAATAATCTATTTATTGTGAATGTCTCAAATCTCATAAGGAAAATGTTGAAAATGCATTTGCACAAAAGTAGACATACCTGTTTGGAATACGAAATTGAGGCTGTATTTCGTATTTTGGGTCTCATTAATGTCACAGCTCGCAATTACCACACACGTGTCTTGTAGACAGGATAACCCTTGTGCTTGTGAGTAGTGGGCGACTAGTGTTATAGGGCTGTGCTATGCACCGCTATGGGCTCGAATTCCGGTCTTGTGCCTCCGGTATTGTCATGCAAGGAGACCTTCCGATGGCGATATGTAGAAAATCTAGTTATAATGGCGATTGGTCTTTGTCGAATCTAAGGTCGACACAAAAGTGGTGTTTAGTGGCATATAAAAACAAGTAATAGGAGTATTTCTTGACTTTAATACATTGATAACAAATCAGTTTCAATGTGATTTTGTTTATATTATTTTACAGATTGATTACGCAGCTGTGAAAAGTAGAAGGGCCTTGTGGTTAATTTGTAGTGTTTGAATCTTGCCGAGGTTTTAGACGAATCATTTAACATCTTCCCATACGTCAAGTATGACCATGCCCAGGAACCACCGAGAGGGATTAATAGAAAAGGTGTTTGTTAAAAGGGTTTAACGTCCTGCCGACAGTATTTCGGTAATTTGGAGTCTCTGTCAACTTAAGACAGATACAAGTGCTGCCACACAGCAGTATCATTTCGTAGACATGTGACATGGTACCACCCCTATATGCTGAGCATCAAACCAGGAAGCTATACAGAACCATTTTTTACGACATTGATATGTCGCCGTCGATTGATATAAATGTAAAATAGTGTGCCTCTGTCTACGTTGTTAATAAGAAAAATAAGAAGTATTATAAATAAAAACAGAAAGAGAACTTATCTATAAATGTATAAACATCCATCTTCTCTCATTATCTCGGAATATGAATATATGCTATCTGATATTCATGATTTTATTAGAGTGCAGCCATGTATATCTAATTTCAACCATTTTAACCAAATGTTATAAAAAGGGAGCTTAGAAAACAATTGACTGTTTTGATCAAAATCCGTGTCGTTTCCCACACACTCCCCCACTACATTGACTATAAAAGGTCATGTCTACATGAATAAGGCAGAAAATCGATAACGCAGAACCAAACGTCGGCATATGACATTAACCCACGCGCAAGGAAACTTCCTCTGTCATTAGTCCCCCCCCCCTTCTCGTCTCATGTAATTAAAACTTATGTCGATGTGTCCTTGTGTAATTTTTGGATTAAGAATGGGATGGGATTTATTCGAAATGTATTGATATTATGAGCGTTGGCGTTTGTTTGTTTGTTTGTAGGTTGTAGTTTACGTCCCACCGACAGTATTCCAGTAATTATGTCTATATGACTGAAATGTAGCGCTGCCTCACTACTACAAGTGACTTGATAAACACACCCAGTCAAATTAACAATACTGTTACTGCCAATATATGCTGAGTGCCTTGCACTGTGGAGGTTTTACCAGTTCCATTTAAACAACATCGGTATGTTGCAGCGGGAATCAAACCCACAACTTTTCGGGTACAGGTGGGATTTCTGTTGATTTACCGTATCAGGAAAGAAGACACATACCCGGCAGGCAAGACTTTTTCAGATAGTCTTGAAACAAAAGCAAAAAAAATACGTATATTTTATTTATTCGATGTTCGAAAGCATATGTTGATCTACATTTGGACTTCAATATGAACACATCGACCAAATGCTTAATGAAAAGTTCCGATTAATGCAAATTAGTAAATCCAATTTGTGATTAATACAGTTTCATCAAACATCCAAAGTACCATCTACACGGACTTCTGAAATATACATTGGCGGTTTTCAAGACGACTCGGAAATGTGCCTAAGAGAACAGCTTAGAATCCATTTCACTGACATTTCTATAACTTTTATTGACGTTCAGCGTCAGTTTGCGACTCTGGGGAAATGTCGTTGCTGAATTATGATGTCTCGAGAAGATGAATATCACTTTCCTTCAGACTGGCAGGATTTTTTTCTTTGAAATTAGTCGTATTCACAGTAAGATTTGAAGAAAAGACACATGTTGATGTTGTTACATTGCCTTACGGAAACTGGTCATTACGGATTTAAAAATGTATTTAACTGAAAATCTTACCTTTACAACAAACGCATTGTACAAAACGACATGAATCGCAGTTAACATAATCAAAAGAAGTAAATGTTGAAATGTCGATTTTATACATGATATATATACAAACATATATAAATCACTTGTTGAAATAGTGCTTTTCTAAGACAGGAGAAAATCCGAATGCCAACTATTGTATCTGTGCAGAGTGGCTGTCAAACATTTATTCTGTAGTTTTCAAACTAGTATATACTCGTACATTTATAATTATGTGAAGTTACTAAATGGAACGTGAAGGATATATACCATTTGATCAAATATAAGAATATTCAAAAGTGAAAATGCAGAATTAATTCTATTTTTGGACATTTTTTTCTGGCAGAGCGCTTACGTCTGAAAATTTGTGACAAGCACATTTTTATTAAACCACCATATTACCATCTACACGTAATGGATACAAAGGCTCACTGAAATGTCAGAATCTACGGAAAAAGGTAAACATCAGGTATTGTTGGATCTCTTTGTCTAGAGTCGACGAAGTGCGATGATGACGCACAAGATCCTCGTTGACGACCAAGAATCGTTCACGGCTTTCTAGTCGCAAAGTATACTGGTTCAGCAAATGGCTAAGGGATGTGTATAATTTTTTAACGTGTTGTCCTTGTGACGATACAAGATATAAACCAGTCATACTAATTCAGCTGTATTGGAATAACTAATCATCATCAAAATATACTGTATGGGGAAAAATTAAAATGATATATATTGTATTTTGATAGGTTGGACAAATATCCACTAATGTTATAAAGCAAATATGTTTTGAGCTGAAACCGAATAAATCGATTGCAATTTATGGATTTTAATGACTAAGTTTACAAACACCACCCGTTGTTTTTTGACGATATTGTTTTAAAGTTTAAAATAGTATGGCTATATAAACCGATTACAGGGGCACAAAGATTTCTCGGGATTTCTTTACTTGTAACTGTTCATGTTTACATCTAAGGAAAAAAGCATACTGTAGTTCAGATTTGAAAACAACCAGAGAGGGTAAAACTTGATTGTGGTCAGATGGTGCTTTTTGCAAAGTATATGGCAATAGGAAACTTTAAAAACAATATTTCTATTTTACATCGATGCTGTATTATGAAAAAAAGGGCATGATGTCACGTCGTATATAGGCACGCCGTTAGTAGCTTCACTGAGTAACATGTTTCATCTGGTAATAATCATGATGTAACCCTTTATCTAGCTTTCGTCAAATAAGACACTCGTTCGCTAATGGTAACGGATATTATGCTATTTTGTTAAAATGTGACATAAGTATTATATCTATTAGGCTAGAGCTAGTTGCATTGTATAGGCAGTATTAATTAATGGCTTTCCGAGAGGTAACTCGGTGAAATAACGCTGAGATTC
>CM037784.1:50898241-50910616 GCA_021229015.1 Solen grandis | reverse complement strand
AGGCCCTACCCCCCTTTTGTTTTTTAAATATGTAGTGATCTTGACTCCACCAAGATTGTTCAATTTGACCCTGGGGTCAAAATTGGCCCCGCCCCAGGGGTCACTTGATTTAACATAGGCTAATATGAAAAAAAAAAAAAATCTTCTTCTCAACACCACAAAGCATAGAGTTTAGATATTTGGTGTGTAGCATTTCTAGTCGCTTCTTACCAAGTTTGTTCAAATCATGACGTTGGGGTCAAAATTGGCCCCGCGTCCAGGGATCACTTGATTTTACATAGACTTATATTGGAAAAAAAACTAGAAAAATCTTCAAGGTCTGGATTTATATATTTGGTATGTAACATGGGCTAAATAGACCTCTACCAAGTAGAGTGTGGTAGTGTGTAGCATTGTCTAGTTGATTCTTACCAACTTTGTTCAAATCATGACCCTGGGGTCAAATTGGCTCTGCCCCAGGGGTCACTTGATTTTACATAGCCTAATGATACCAGGTGAGCGATCCAGGGCCATCATGCCCTCTTGTTTTAGTTATTGCCCTTTGTTATTTTTCAGGTTTTATTTTTGTCACAGTGACCATGACATTTTACTTGTAGACCTCAAAGAAGGGGAATTAGTAGGTCTTCACATGGGTTTCATATCTGTAATCACTTCAAACATCAGTCTTCATTACCCAATTTTTTCTGTTAAAAAGGAAATATTCTACTCTCCAACACCTTTCTAAAGAGCAAACATACAGCAGGGGATGGCCATGTCAACATGGCCCTTGTTACATTTGAATACTACTACTATTTAAAACATATTTCAATTTAAAATTGTTTGTGTCAAAAAATACTCAATGACAGTTGTGAAAGTAAAATGCAGCTTAAGAAATAGACTGCTTTTATTCTCACATTTCTGCATATCTCACATATCTGCATAGTGTTCATAGAAATACTTGGTTTTATTTCTTTGTTGTCTTTGGTTTTGGCTCATTAGGCAGCGAATAACTTATAATGTAAGATGACCTACATTTATATCTTTTATACATATCTTTTATTAGTGTGGTGTGATCTTCAAGTAAGACTTCTGACAAAGTTGTGTGTCTCATTTGTTCTATGTTGAGCTTTCGCAAGGATTGAAAATAATTCCATACCCATACAACATATAGTCATAGAAATAAAATGTAAAGATACTGTTGGAAATATTATATTAAAAATATTTTAGAGAGAATTTAACCATGCCTTATTTTGTATGTGTTGTAAATGTTTCCTGAACACTTTCCATCCAGCTTGCTTATTTTTCCTAGACACATGACTCTTTGTGTGACATTGATGCTTAATACATCACCTGTTTCATGTTCTTTAAAACTCACTCAGCCCCTCACCGCGTGGGTTCAAATCCCAGCAGGGTCATTTGGATTTTCATGTGAGGAAGCCTTCCAGCTGGCTTGCGGTAGGTCAGTGGTTCTACCCGGATGGCTCCGTGCATTCGGGGTCTTCCTCCACCTGTAATTAGCTGAACGTCGCTATATGACTGAAATACTGTTGAAGCGACGGTAAACTCAAATAGTTAAGTCAAGTCAAGTCTTTCATGTTCTTGTTGTCATACAGAAAACTCTTTTCATACAGGATAATCCTTGTAAGAAATACTGTGTAACAAAATTGCTTTAAAACTTTGGGGTCCAAATATTTTAGCTCGACTTCTTCGAAGAATATAAGAGCTATGCAGTCACCTTAGCATTAGTGCTAGCGTTGCAGCTTGGTTATAGTTTTGCATGTCTGCCACTTCCAAATCTTGTATCACAATACCTATTCATAGTTTATGAATATGTTCAGGGACATTCAGAAACCAAGGTAGATAACTCTTGACTAAATTTGATACAAATTAAAGTAGAGCTTTCTATCTTACAGACAGCTCTTGTTAATTGTTTCAATGACATATTTTTCATGTGGTCCAATATAATTTGGTGTCTAGGTTTGAACTGCAAAATATAGTGTTATAATAGATCCAAATTTGATTAGAATTTGAAATCTAGGTAAGTTTCAAATTCTCTAAAACTTTAATTCTTACAAATAATCTTATATTGAAGAAGAGTTGTAGTAAACATTCTCTATTTCTCTACATATTACAATATTTATTTTAACATTTTACCTAAAATTGCTTGTTGAAATTAAGGTTTGATTATATTTTAATGATAATTTCAAGGAGCAATTATTATAACCTATAAAGTTTTCAGATATTTATTGTCATTTTGATAAAGGATCATTCCATTTAACATCTTTTGTATGGTAGAATTTATATTTTTAATAGTACAAAAGGATATTACATTGCAATTATCAGATTTAGTTTCAGAAAACATTTATACTCTTTTTTAATTCCCTATCTAAGCTAAACCCTAGATATTTTCCATGTTGCACTTGTGAAATTTAACATCTTTTATATTATAGAATTTATATTTTTAATAGTACAAAAGGAAATTATAGTTATCAGAATAAGTTTCAGAAACATTTATAAGGTGAATCCACCAAATTTCAGACACCTGTTCTGAAACCATTATACATTTCTATACCCTACTTACAGAATGCTTGTACATGTTATAAAAGTGGTAAAACGCAAAAGTGTAATGTCCGGATTTACTTCCTAAAACCTGTTATTTACTCGAAAAGGAGGCTGAAGTATCAAATACAATGTATTTCATTGCCATGTGAAAGTGGGGTAAATCGGACATTGTAATTTCGGACACGTGGATAGAAAATACCGACATCTTTTTTTTTTAACCACTTCATACACACATGAAAAGGTAATACAAAAGTCGAAATTTATTTTTTAAGAAAGAAAAACATAATGTAAAAGAGCAAATCCTATCATGCATTACATCTAGATGTTAACTAGATTGTATGAACAGTTATATAATTATGGTATATTTGGTGGCATATTCTCTCCTCCAGATAATTACTCTAGTTTTCATAATTTTTTTTTTGAAGTGTTTAGGTTTTCATGATATTTATCTAGTTTCATGATTTTTTTCATTTATCAGTATGTCAAATAAATATCATAACAGGTTACTGCCATTTCTATGGCACCTCTTAGATCTACCAGTTCACACAGAATTTTGGTCTGGGTGTGGCATAAATGATCTTGCATCTCCTTGACCCTCAATGGATGAAAGCAGTGCCATAATTGTGTGTGTGTGGGGGGGGGGGAGAAAGGCCAGTCACAGAATTTAGCTCATACCAATATTAGTTTCCTATCACAGAAACATACATATATGAATGTCCATCATTTACTGTATACACTGTGTAGAGTATGCAGCCAATATGCAGTGACTTTTCCCCCAGAAATTATATAAAAAACCTTCATGATTAACAAAAACAGAAACTTTTTGATAATAATAATATTTTTTCGTGGAAGTACCAGAGATATTGTGAAATTCAAATAACAATGTGGCGATATAACACACTAACACCAATATTCCTGTGAAAGGTAATCAGTTATGGCTTCTGAATTTAAACTTAAAGATCCCAGGTTTAATCCAGAGTTAGGCTGACCAACTGTTACTGTAGCGACTAGATCAACAACTAGATCAAAAATTCTTTCTAAGGTTATTCGCCTTCCACTTTTGCTTCAAGTTTATGCATTTGTAATTTGTGAACCAATGATGCCAATGGCTAAAACAAACAAACTAGGCCATACCTACCTGTACTTTGTTTTGTTATCTACTTACCGTAATCGTTTGAATATTAGCTGCAGTTTCATGCTAAATTTCATCAATTTAAACTGTGCATGCGGCTTATATATGGTATTACAACATAGTTTACTTTTTTTCCCGAACATAAATCTACCGAGAATCGGTCTTTTACAAGCGCCGTCATTTTGTGTACTAATTCTGCAGATTCGTATTAATTCAAGGTTACGGCGCATCACGTAAAATAAGGAACAATTTAATGACATATATTACTTTTATAATTAAACGATTTATATGAAATCATAATAATAAATATTTTTTTTTGAAATTTGGTGTTTTTGTGTTGTTTTTCTTGATTTTTTAGTGTAGTATTTTTAGGTAAAATGTGTGAAAAAATCCAGCAATCACAGCCGATATTCAATGAGGGAGGTCGAACAGGGATGGCGTCAGGTGGGGGTCACTTTGACACTGTGTACCACAGGTTAATTAATACTAACCTGGCACTTACCTGACATATTTGAGAATGTATTGAGATGACACGTTCAGCTACGATTCGCTTTATAAACAGAATCATTTTCGACCAAATTTCATTCTTGCTTTCGAGCTTGCCTAGCAAACTCAATTGTAAAACAGATCTTTTCAGATCTTCCTTCACATTGTCAAAGATATATTTTCACAATTGTCAAACAATATTTCCGTTAGGATATATTTTTTACAATCGATACGGGTACGGGTTATGACAACTTTAAATTATGCAGCGTGTAAAAATTATGGATACCAAAATGGCCGATCCCGACGATTTGTCCGCGGCTTATATACTGTATTAGGCGTTTTTTAAACCGATTTGGGGACAATTTTCGGATGCGGCTTATCCACGAATGCGGCTAATATTCGAACGATGACGGTAACAATGTGTTGAGTTTTATTTCATCAGACATGTCAAAGTTGTACAAAATGGTACTGGTATATCTCCCTAGATTGGCGTTCAGCAAATAAGGTTAGTTCAGGACTGGTTGGCTCGTTGCAGGATAATGTGACTGGGCATCGTATCATGCCACACGTCTATGGCATGACACTGCAGTGTGGCAGCACAATATCTGTCTCAAGGGACATTTAACCCAACAAAAAACATTTCATCAACTAGTATCACTTATGCATCATCGTTGACATGATTCTTGAATCTGAATGCAACAACCACAGGGCTCTACCACTCGTGTCCATTTATAAGCATATCTTAACCCTTTCCCTCATAGAGGAAACCATGAAAAGACCTATGCAAACAGTTTTTCTTAAAATCTAAACTGACACTTCTTCAGGTCTTCTGGCATTTTGAAACAGGAAATGCAGCCTGAATTATATTTAGTATCTGCGTAATTAAATTTAAACTAAAACATGTCTATACATGTATATTAAATGGACCTATGTTTTCAAAATATAACAAATGATAATAACAATGATTCCAGAGTGCCTGCAGCATTCCAAGGGCCTTTAACCCTTTCCCTCATAAGGACACCATGAAAAGACCTATGCGAACAGCATAAAACCAGACCAGCCTGCGAGTAACTCGCAGGCTGATCAGGTTTTATGCTGTTCGCTGCTCCTCAGTGGTCTGGTAATGAGGATTTTACAATTAAATTTGGTAAGTTTAACTGTGGTTTTCTGCAGATCAGGCTTTATGTGATACCTATTGAGGGCGTCAAAATGAGTATATAGAGGGAAAGGGTTAAAATGCACATTGATCAAATATTCATCACTAGTGTTCTGGCTATCCCACATTTGGGGTCAATTGCATTTAAGTATGGGAAAGTCGGACAGATCATATTTTCACGTAGAATCCATTTTAATGATTGTTTTTATATAAAAACTACAAAAGTTTGATTATTTATGACTAGTAACATGATAAATTCATAAGAGCATTACATGTTCATGTATACTTACCAGCTTGTAAGAGTTGTTTTTCAGCTTGAAATAGAACTTTTTCCATTTATAAAAACTTGCTTCTTATAATGCAAAAGGAAGCGAAAGTGAGAGACTATACTGTGCATGTGCGCACTGTACATAATGATGTTATTTTATTAAGACAGGATCATGCATGTAAACAGCGACAAGCATATGCTTTAGATATCCTAGTCAAGTATTCACTATACAATGCTTTTGTAGGGATCATTTCCCGAAAATGACCGAATTAAACAACCGGGCCGATATTTAGTGGATTCACCCTACTCTTTTTAACCCTGTTTCTAAGCTAAACCCTAGATATTTTTCCATGTTGCACTTGTGAAATCTGATGGCACAAATGTATTTCAGCCAAGTAAGAAAGAAAAAATAGTTTAGATATGTTCCCAGACAGGACACAGTGGTGACTTTGTTGTTTTATTGCAGTTGAAATCTAATTGGCAATGTGAAACAACGATTCAGCAGACAAATCAACGATAGACATTCAAGGATGAGACAGTATAAGGATGTTATCACGAGCACAGAGGTGAGACGCAGACTCGCACCAAATTAGGTAAATATCATGTTATAATGTAAACAGTAGCTTTGTTCCCTGTCTGATAGTTTTATATGATGTGCAAATCTAATCGTATGAATTTGACATAAAAAGGAGAAAAGTGTTATACAATTTCTACAGAAATTGTCTCATTTTTTCCCTTGAATTTATTCTAATGAATCTTGCAGACTTTTGGAAATTCAGAGATTTCTTAGTAGTGGAAATTCAGAGAAGTGAAAATACAGCTTTGAGACAACCTGATAATTGTTACAACAAAATGATTACTCTAAAATCATAATTGTATTATAATTCTAAATTCCTTGTTACAATTATGTCTACAATTGTGTATGATTATAATTATGTTTCTCAAATGTCTGCATAGATGTCAAATTATGTTGAATTAACATTCTTACTCTTTTCACAAGGGTTTAATTTTTAATGGAAATAACTTTTCTTCATATTAATCAGGTACTGTAAAATGTCAACCTTTCAATTCAGAAACTCTCTAATGAAGCCTACTTTAGGTGTTGAATGGTCTCCAACGAGTATTTAGTACATTTTACTCTTTAGATATTTATAAATTTGATAGATTCTGGCCAAGTGTTTGGGTCCTTGTTAGTTATGTAAGGTTCTGTGAGATATCCAGTTTGTGAGATATCCTGTCTGTGAAAAATCCAGTTCATGAGATATCCAGTTTGTGAGATATCCAGTTATAAAATATCCAGTTTGTGAGATATCCAGTTTGTAGTTTGTTTTTGAGATATTCAGTCTATGGGAAATCAAGTTTTTGATATGCAGTCTGTGAGATATCCATTTTGTGAGATATTTAGTCTGAGATATCGAGTTTGTGAGATATCTAGTTTGTGAGATATCCAGTTTATGAGTTATCCAGGAGATATGATTTGAGATATCCAGTCTGTGAGTATCCAGTATTTGAGTGTTTGTTTAATTGAAAACCAGTAAATCTCCCTGCGAATCTAAAACCAGAGAAATCTGTCTTAGATGACCCTCCATCAGATTGGTTACAATTGTAAACAGGTTTACAAAGATCTTGAATGATCTCCTCAGACAGCACTGGATGTATTTCATGATTAGTTTGCACAAATGGAATTGGACTGTCTACCACACAGGTTTTGTTATACTTGACAGTGCTTTCATCAAGGGAAGCAGCGGTCAGTTTAATTGCTTTGACTGAAAAAGAAATTAGAATTATTTAATTTGTGAAATAGAGGAACTGATACGCAAGGAGGCATGGCAGACAAGATACAAACATATGTTAATAATGGCTTTAATGGCTCCTTAAAAGATATGAAACAAAATTGAATTGTGTTGTTTGGGTCTGTTATATATTTGACTGAGACGTCAAACATTAGTTTGTTTTAATTTAGTTTAAAAACTTATTAACCAAAACTCAATTGGGAAACAAATACCTACAATTTGTAATAATCCCTCTTGATGGTGCCTGCCAGGGCTGGATTATTCTTCAGATGACCTAACAAGTGATCAGAGTATCTAACCAGTAACTGATCCTCCGTTTTGAGATTGCTAAGTGTAAATGGTACTTAGTATTTGAGGGTAGTTTCTGGACTGGGTGGCCCAGTGTCAGGGTACTGTAACAGGGTGTGTGGTATCAACCATTTGTGTTTTGGCATGTTTGATGTCAGAATTGTTCAGCACCATACCTGTCTCCCAAAATGAGTGAAATAAACAACATGTTTAACAAAGACGGGGGAAACTCCTGTAACACACAGCAGATCATTAAGTATTGCAAAAGAAATATGGACAAATCACAGAGGAAAATGTAACCATGTTATACTTGTTTCTCTACTGCAAGGAATTATTTTAAAAATTCTTTTAAATAATTTAAATTCAACCATTGTAACAGAAAAATAACACATTTTATGTAGTTAACATCATGCAGGTACTTTTCTATTTTACATGAATCATTTTTCTTGACTTATTTTAATACATAGGGTGTCATTTTGATGGTATTATAATATTCTCTTTTAGGTATCAATTCACTTTCACATATCTTCAGTAGAAAAGGAGATATTTGAAAACGTGACTTTGCGAGAATTGGACAATTTGTTTTGTGCTTTTGTGAGATTAAGACTAGTTGCAAATCTTTGTTTAAAGGTCTTTGGTGGAATACCATAGTTGGGTGAGACCTTATATATATATAGTAAATGAAAAGAATAAACTTATCATAAGACCAGTATAATTCCATATATATCAACCTGCAAGTACCATCCCTGATTGTCTTGTGGAAGAGAGAGGGAGGCTGTGGGTTCGATCCCCAATTGTGACATACCAAAGTTATGAAAAATGGCACTTTCGGGTAGCTCCCTACTTGGCGCTGAGCATATATACAGGTTGAACAAGTTACAGGACTGGATTGCCTTGTGTCAGGATAATGTGACTGGGTGTATTATCGTGTCACATGTCTACGGTGTAATACTGCATTTTGGCAGTACTGTATATGTCTTAATTATTTATAGTCGCCAAATGACGGGTTAAAAACAAATAACCTGAAAGTAAATCTCAGGATGATAAGGTTTTGCACTGTTGGATAATCATCCAAATGTCTTTTTTGTGTCACCTGCTGTAAGCAGAGGTGACAAATAACACTTCTTGTTTGTTACTTAAAACAGGTAAACATTTTGAATCACATTACCAAAAAAAAAAAATGATGAACACACTAGTACAAATAAAATTGTGACTTTCATGGTGGAAATTTAAATGTATTTCCCATGGAACCAATGCCTATATTTAGCTAAAATTAAACAAAGAAAATCTGTCATCAGGGCATTTGTTCAGGATAGAAAAACTTGGACTAGGAGCTGCTTTTTCATCAGACTTCCAGTAGTTTTAGAATAATAAATTTGTGTCATATTAGGCTTAAGATTATTTTGTTCTCATTCCCAGGAAGTGGTGCCAGGGAACTTAATAACATTTAAATTATGATAATTATTATTTTTTAATTTATTATTTATTATTTTTTAGCTCACCTGAGCACATAGTGCTCATGATTGTGAGCTTTAAGGATCAATGGTTGTCTGTCCTCCGTTTGTCATCCACAATTGTTTCAAACGACATCTCAGAAACCACTGAGCTAAATTTGATGAAACCTGCTTATGATGTTCCTTGCATGAAGCTCTACCAAAGTTGTTCAAATGGTTCCGGTCCATTGCATATCTAGATCACAGGAGCTAAAAATAGATTTTTAAAGTGAAGTTTGTTTTTTTGTTCAAGTCATGGCTTTGGGGTCAAAATTTGCCCCACCACAGGGGTCATTTTGTTTTATTTAGACTAACATAGAAATAAAAAAAATCTTGTCAAAAACCACAAGGCCTGGTCAGTTTTTAGTTCACTTGAGAACAACATGCTAATGGTGAGCTATTAGGATCACTCTGCGTCTGTCGTTGTGCGTCGTCAACAATTTGCTTTAAACTACATCTCCTCTGAACCCACTATACAGAATTTGATTGAATTTGGCAGGGATGATCCTTGGGTAAACCTTTACAAAATTTGCTAAAATAAACTTGATCCATGTAGAACTTTGGTTGCCATGGCAACAGAAAGAAAAAATTTATGAAAACTTTAAAATCATCTTCTTCAGAACTACTGGCCAGATTTCAAAATGTTTTGGTACAGATGTTCCTTGGGTAACCCTATACTCAGATTAGCAATTTAGGGCCTCTATGGCCCTCTTGTTATATTTAGTGTGTAACATGGCCTAGTGGTGCTTTACCAAGTTTGTTCATATCATGACCCTGGGGTCAAAAGTAGACACATCTGATACTCACTTTGTTTTTACATAGATTTACATAGGGAGCAATGAACTTCAGTTTTGGATCACAGGGTGAAATTGAATTTTGACCTTGGATGACCTTGATCATGACCCAGTGACCTCCTTTTGAATTTGCAATGGCCTTTAAATTTGGACCACAGGTACAGCTTGGTTTGTGGAATTGAACGCTGACCCATAATGACTTTGACATGAATCAAGTACCTACTTTGTGAAAATTAAGCTATGACCTTTTAATTTGGACTAAGGTTACAGTTTTGTGTTTTCATGAAACTTTGACCTTGGATGACATTGACCATGACCCAGTGACCTTTGAAATGATCTTCCTTTATTTCTTCATTGATACTGTGTTCAGTAGGACTATGCTATAACATAGTAGCTTGTTCAGGCATTGAAGGTAATGTCTCTCAGGTGAGCGACTTCAGGGCCATCTTTGCCCTCTTGTCTTTTGGTGTTTTTTTTGTTTTGTTTTTTTGTGAAACATATCTTATGTCTTTTACAATATTAATTAGAAACTCAGTATTAGTGTTTGTGTTCAATATTTCAGGAGTCACAGCACGTAAACTTCTATGCTTGAATAATAATGATAAGGTGGTTCTCATGACGCTTCTCATTATGTCTCAAATTTTGACACAAATCTTCTTCAATTCACGGACTTGATGAATAATAGACTGCAAGCGGTCTGTTAAGACTTTCATAAATTGAAGTAAGACATACTTTCCTTCCCAGATTTCTAGTTTAATTAAATTGGATTAAGAACAATGGAAATTTAGAAAGGTGGTTTCAAATTCCTGATTACGTATCTCTTTGAGTGTAGGTAATTGATTGAACAATATTAATTTCACTTAAAATAGAAAGTATAAGTATGTTTGGTTTTGAGTTAATTTGTAACTTCTGAATGGTTGTCACCTCACAAAAAGAAGAAATGTTATAGAAGATTTTATATTTAAATTCTATTAAGACATAATATTTTTGTGTCACCTGCTGTAAGCAGAGGTGATGCATAGGAATTACTTTTCCATTGTCTGTCTGTCTGTCACACATTTTTCTATCACGCTTCAGCAGGTGACACATTGTGTTCCAGAGAACATTCTAGTTTTATTTTCATGTTCCGATAATGCATTTTTTACTGTTAAACGGAAGGGTTTTGCTCCCTGCTTGGCGCTCAGCATATAGGGGTAGTTCCAGGACTGGTTGGTCCTGTGTCAAGATGATGTGACTAGGTGTGGTATCATGCCACTTGTCTATGGTGTGATATCTGTCTTAACCCTTTCCCTCATATAGACTCATTTTGACGCACTCAGTAGGTACCACATAAAGCCTGATCTGTAGAAAACCACAGTTAAACCTTACCAAATTTAATTACAAAATCCTCATTTCCAGACCACTGAGGAGCAGCGAACAGCATAAAACCTGATCAGCCTGCGAGTTACTCGCAGGCTGATCTGGTTTTATGCAGTTCGCATAGGTCTTTTCATGGTGTCCTCTATGAGGGAAAGGCTTAAAGTAGATATGGATATAGTTTTCAAATGACTGAAATATTGTTAGGATGTTAAACCAAATAAACAAACTGTACGGTTGAGCTATAATCAGAGGGTAAGGGACACAGGCAAATGCAATACACACGTTATGTCCAGTTTATCTTAGTAATGCTAAAACATTAAAGAGATATATTTGACAGACATGTTACTTTTAAAGTATACTATAAAAACAGTGTTCAGACATTGAACAATGGTCATAGGCAAATGGTTAGTGTCACAAAAACCAAGTTAATACAACTGGCCTGAATTCCACCAACAATACTTAGTGCTAAGTAGTACTTAAACTATATAGATACACATTCCAACATCACTATTTTATTAAATATCCAAGTACAGGATTAAGCTGAAATGAATTATTACCTTAATAGCTAACAGTAATTGTTAAGAAATGACACGTTCGGTTTGAAGCATTTTTAAAGCTTTCAAGAGAAGGACTGACAGATTGAGGCAGAGCATTCCGATCACAAATCGAGGATGGCAAGAATGAGTTACTGTATAGATGAGTGTGTGTGTGGACATGAGGAAGATTATCTTCATTGCGCAAATTATATCTTACTTGTGTGACAGAGGATATTAAATCCGAGAGGTAGTTTGGAGAAAGATGGTGTTTCAATAGCACTTACAAAACTAACTTGAACTTTTACAACATTCAAACCTTTGATTTAATGTGAAAATTTCAAAATCTGAAACCTCATTTTGTGGTACCAAAAAAAAACACTCTTTTTTTTCCAAATAAGTACAAATAACATTATTTAATATAGTTTTTAGCTTGATTATTCTGGGGAGAAAACCCCCAATGACCTCCGCCCCTTTTCACGGGGGGATGATACGGGGGGATGATACAGCAGCAAGGTTTTAAATAAAAAAT
>CM037784.1:50848141-50898141 GCA_021229015.1 Solen grandis | reverse complement strand
ATATTTGGGTGTAATTCTGATAGCGATTATTTTTATACTTTAATGTTATTGCTTTTAAATTTACTGGAGGATCAATTTTACTTATATTATTTGATAATGTTATATTTACTATTGGTTGCTTTAGTTTACAAGGAGGTAGTATTGTTGGTTTTAGACCTAACAGACCATACTGTTTTACTAGATTGTAGGAAAAGGTAAGTTAACATGTTTCTATTTTTGTAAATTTGGATTTGCTATAAAAATCTGTTCCGATTAAATTGTTTACTGGATTTCCACTTTTTCTTATTTGTATTCTGGTCCAGTATTTTACTGTTTGTTCTTCTCTGCGTATTTGTAATGGAAAAATACCTTCTTCAACATCTAGGATACATTTAGGCGTTGATTTAATTGCTCTCAGAGCTAAACGTAGAGCTTTATTTAGCAATACACCTGTGAGAATTACAGTGTCTGTAGTGCGTTCTAAACTACCAACGTCATCAGCTGGGTTCCATACAACATTGAGTGTTTCGCTCCTTTAAACCCAGAACACTCTAGTGGGGACAAAGTGGTGATCAGGTCACTGTGTGTTGGAAGCCAGCTCCAGCTCGCGTGGTTTCTACGGAGCCAAATCCAACTTGATGCCTTCTCAGCAGCACTGCTCACTGCTTGAGTGGCTGTCTTCCTGTCGCGTCCAGTAACTCCAAGAACAGTGAACATTTTCTAAGCAGAAGCTATGCAAGCCATTCATCGGAGAATAGCAAGGTACTCCAACCCTTCCTACGACATTCTTCCATCAACTCCGCATACTTGGCAGCCTACCTCTCATGGGCTTCGTCACATCGCTCTTCCCATTGACTTGTGACCTCTATCGCTACAATCTTCTTTGTGCGCAATGACTACAACACTACGTCTTGGCGTAAATTAGTTTGGACGACATCTGAGAACTGCAATTCCTTCTCCAAGTTGACGTTCATTTCCCATGACAGTGCTGTGGCCAGAACTCAAACTCTGCTTGATGTAGACTTGGCTTCCTGTCCTTCCTTTACAAAAGGAATGAAGGTGGCTTCCGGTTTGGCAGGATGCTTCTTCTTCCGCTCAAGGTCGATATGGTGTGCTAGACGAAGTACTATGTCATTACGCCATCTATATCTTCCTTGGGAAAGGGTTACATGACATGATGACAGAATATGGTCCAGGGTAGCTATCTTACCACAAAGTGGACAGGCTGGTCCTCTGTCAACTCCATCGCTTCAGGTTTGCTGGGTTGCCAGGACATCATACGCACTTCTTAGCAGAATACTGATTCTGACTGGTTCCAGATGCCACAATTGTGACTATGTCAGCTTTCGCTCCGGGACGTTCCACTATGTGCTACTACCACCTTGGCATCCCAATTGGACCATATGCGAACTTCTTGTCTCTTCTTCTTCTTTTCTTATATCCCATTTGACCATCTATCTTCTCTTCTGCTTATCAGCGGTTGTCGGACTAGCTCGTGCTTGGAGTCCTAGTCCCTCCCTGCCTCTGTTTGTGGTGCCAACTATGTCTTGATGAACCAGTCTGCTCTGGACAGCTTCCATCGCTTAGCTCACTGACCACTTTCTGCCTGTCCTTAGCTCGATCCCTGTAGAACTGATACACTGACCGGGAGATCCAATTTCTTTAATGTAGAAGGAGAAGCACATGAGTAGATCTGAGCAACTTACTCAATCTTGGGTCGAATTAGAGATTTATATAAAAGTGTCCCGGTCCAAAATCTGTTCTACTTAGCATCCTAATAAGATTTAAATCTTTTTCAAATTTTAAAACTATATCGCCAATAACACAATCAAGCTGATTTGTTGTTTCAGAATCCCCAGGAAAGCGAACAATTTCCGTCGCAAAACACTTAGGAACAGCTGCTTCTCGACAAAAAGGTCTTATTCCAAAGGTTTAAAACCTAGGTCGTTTACTGTTGACGACATGGTTTGGCGCTGATACCTAGTTACTGCAAACATAAAATATGGGTTAGGATGGGTTGGGCCCTACAAAGTACTCAGTGAAATAACAGATGTTACCTATCAAATCCAACATGTGGCATCGAACAGTTGGTTACCCATGTTGATCACATGAAAAAGTATGAGGGGACTCGCTACCCATTAAATCCTGAAATCGAACACAGGCCAATACATATGATACAACTGACCAGTCATCAGGTTGTGACGAATATCCCACTCTCACAGAGAGCACTGACTTACCCTGAACACCTTACCATGCAAGAGTTGGAAGGCGGATGAAGCCCAAGATCATTTTCTCACCAAGTTAAATATAAAGTGGTGTATCATATTTGTAAGCTATGGGCTATACAAGTTCTGTATATAGTATTATTTGGAGAGAAAATTTTAAAAAAATAACATTATACTTACATATACGCCGATATTATTAATGGATAAAAAGGTTAGATTAATCATGTATGGTTCATGTAAATATAGTTTTTTTGATAAGTATGATGAGCATCTTAATTTATAATAAGATATATCATTGCTATCAGTGCTTTTGATTATGACTGTAAATAATATTTAAGTGGTTGCTTATACTATTGTTTATTTATGCTAGTTGAGTTTTCAGTAAATAATTGTTTACTAAAAACATAAAAACACACCCACCCATATATATATATAGCTTTTTTTAAATGTTAATGGTTATTACTTTCTGTGAATAAGTTGCATATGGACACTACACAGGTTATTGCTAGTTTTTGTGATATTTTACTATCTCTTAACAATAGATTTTGACACTGCTATGTAAATCCTGCATAGAAATTTGATTTTTCTACTATGGGGGGTATCCTGGAAATCTTGTATTGGCCAGGATATGTGATGATGTTTACTCAGTATATACCTTAAATTTTATACCTTGTGTTGTAACATCATATTAAGCATATTTTTGGCCAAGTTTTAAATCACCCATTTCAACTCTGTATCAAATATTGAAGATAATGATTTGACATCTGTCAGGATATTACTCTATGGCCACATCAACTGTTGTGAAATTTATACTGAAAACTGGATTGTGAAGTCCAAGATCAGTTGTCATTATACAGTTTCTGTTGATACTAAATCCTGATTCTCTTTATTTTTGATTCATAGAATGGCTGATATATCTGAGCTTTTGGGCAACCCCGAGGAGGCTGACAGATTCATTCTAGAAAACTCCCCAGCCAGGCATGAAGTTCCCACCCGTTGCAATGTGGAGGGCTGTGAGACCGTAGAGTACAGCAATCACTACTCGTACTACCGACATTGACAACAACTACACATGGCAACAAAGAAGCAGTACACGTGACCTTGCTGCAAGAAAATCATGTTCAGGGGGGACTTTGCAAAAAGACACCTTAAAACTGTACACTTTAACACTCACTCAGCCCCTCACCGCGTGGGTTCCCATTCCGGCAGGGTCATTCGGATTTTCATGTGAAGAAGCCTTCTAGCTGGCTTGTGGTACGTCGGTGGTTCTACCCGGATGCCTCCGTGCATTCTCGGTCTTCCTCTACCTGTTGTTGTTACTGTTGTATTGGAGTTTACCGTCGCTGCGATAGTATTTCAATCATAAGGCGACGTCCAGCTAATTACAGGTGGAGAAAGACCCCGAATATATAGAGGTACCCGGGTAGAACCACCGACCTACCGCAAGCCAGCTGGAAGGCTTCCTCACTTGAAAATTCCGAAGTCCCTACCGGGATTCGAACCCACAGCGGTGAGGGACTGAGAGATTTGTAGTCCACGACTGTAACCGCTCGGCCACGGCGGCCCCTTTTCTCCACCTGTAATTAGCTGGGCGTCGCTATATGACTGAAATACTGTAGAAGCGACGGAAACTCAAATAGTCAAGTCAAAATCCCACCAAGGCGGCAGGGCTGTAAAAATCCACTCGTCCGCTCGTACTTACGAGTGAATTTCACGGTCGGACGAGCATAATTTCCCTGAACACTCGTCCGACCGGACGAGTGACTTTTTGCGGCCAAGAAAGAAATGTTTCAGTAAAAAATGAATTCCATATTGTTACGATGGTAAATCGAGATCATAAAACTCTTTATTTGATCAGGGGAGATAACTTTGATAAAATATCACCATAGCGACGCTCATTTTTTTTAAAGATCCGTAAGGTGCTTGCGCAGACTGGTTCACAATATTCTACGGTGTTTTTAATACGTTTTTGTTAGTTTGCGGCACAGTCCGGGACTGTAAATATGTTTTGTTTCCGGCAGTCAAAATTGAATACGCTTCTCGGCGGCGGAGACGATGAAAGTACAAAAAAGCGAGAGTTAAGACGTAGGAAGCAACAAAGCGCCTACGATAAAACGAAACGCACAAGAAAAGCCCTGGATCATTGGTTTTCTGGCTTTCCATGGTTGATGAAAAAAGAAGAAAAAATGTTTTGCTGTGTTTCCGCAAAATATCAAAAGCTTTATACAACTTAACGGGAAGCAAATAGGACGTGCTAACTTTGTTTAAGGACGAGTAAAAAATTTCACCTACTCGTCTTACAGGACAACTGACTTAAAAGAAAATTTTACACCCCTGATTAGGCGTATACCCAAAGCTCCAAAACCTTTAATTTAGGCTGAAATAAACAAAATGCTGGATCAAAACATTACTGAACCAAGCTCAAGTCCATTGGCTGCTCCTGTTGTACTTGTAAGGAAAAGAGATAACTCCGTCCGATTTTGCATAGACTATCGTAAACTAAATGCGGTAACGAAAAAGGATGCTTATCCTTTACCAAAAAACAAAAACGCACTTGATTCACTCTCCGGTGCAAAGTACTTCTGTACTCTTGACAAGGCAAGTGGTAACTGGCAAATAAAGACAGCAAAATGTACACACGTTTCAGTACTCATATTGGTCTGTCTCAATTTAAAGTTCTCTCTTTTGGTCTCAGTAATGCCCCTGCAACATTCGAGAGTCTTGAGAGGAATGCAATGGAAATAGTGTATGTACTATCTTGATGTCATAGTGTTTGGAAATACATTCGAGGCCACATTTCAAAAACTTAAGGGCTGTGTTCCAGAGATTCAAAGCTGCAAATTTGTCATTTAAACCTAAAAAATGTCGTCTCTTTAAAAACCAAGTGGAGTACCTAGGCCATATTGTGTCTGAAAAGGGATTTCATGTAATCCCGTGAAAAATAAAGCAATCAAAAACTTGCCAATACCTCAGAAACAAAACCGAGCTAAACCGAGTTTAAAAGTTTCCTTAGGCTTTTTAGGAAGTTTATCCCGAATTTTGCCAACCTCACTTTTCTCATGAATGCCCTTACTCATAAAAAGAGGAAATTTGTTTGGAATGATTCATGTCAATGCAGTTTTGATAGGCTGAATGAATTGTTGAGCACCCTTCTATTCTTAGCTTTCCTCAAGAGTCGGGGATGTTCATATTAGACACTGATGGTTAACATCGGAATTGGCGCGGATTTGTCTCAAATTCAGGATGGTGAAGAGCGCATTATTTCATATGCAAGCAAAACGCTAAAAAATCACAGCAAGACTATTGCACAACATACACTGAGCTGCTGGCCATGATTACATTCTCAATAAATAGTTTAAACACTATTTGTGGGGACAAAGATTTCTTGTCAGAACCGATCATGCATCTTTGTTATGGCTTAGAAACTTTAAAGATCCTGCGGGAATGTTAGCACGTTTGCTTGCTACTCTAGAAACATATGACTTCTCGGTCGAGTACCGCAAAGGTAGTTTGCACTCAAATGCAGGTTCCCTTTCGCGTATACCAATTAGAAGTTAAGCAGTTCAGGTTGTCCGGATTGTGGAAATAATGATAGGGTGAAACAAGAACAAAAAGGCTGTTTATCGCCTGTTCAGTTGTTACAGAATACTGTCCTTGTTTTCCCAGTTCAATGAGGTGGACATGTAGATGAACCTTCACTATTTGTTTGCAATGTAGGATCCAATTGGCTTCAGAGTTAGTCCCATGAGGAATTGGCTGAAATGCAATCAAATAACCCTGTTATAAAGGTTATACTGAGTTTTAAAGCTTCCTCTCCTTTAAAATTATCAAACCAGGAAACTTCGCAGTACAAAACCAATGTTAGGACACTGGAGTTTATGGGAATCTCTTGTCGAAGATGGTGTCCTATGGCGAAACATGAAAATGACGTCTGGTTGTTCCTCAACAACTTCGCATTGATATATTCCATCAACTCTTTTCAAGCAGAATTGCTGGCCACTTAGGTAGGGATAGAACAATAAAGAAAGCAAAAGACAGGTTCTATTGGCCGGGTTTTTTCTAATAATATCAAAAATTGCGGTCAACAATGTAATATGTGTGCTAGACGCTAACCGGGTACGGGTAAAGGGTAATCAGAGCTTAAGCAAGAAATCTCACATCAACCCTTAGATAGAATAACCCTGGATATTCTTGGTCCACTAAATGTTACGGCCAATGGCAATCACTACATTCTTGTAGTCAGTGATTATTTCACAAAATTTATTGAAGCTTATTCTATTTAAGATCATACATCTCTTACTGTAGCAGATCGTTGGTTACAGATATTAGTAGATATGATGTTCCTTCCATAATTCCCACTGCCCAGGGCCCTGAGTTTGAATTGCATTTGTTCAGGCATATGCGCAAATTGCTTGATATTGAGAAAAACACGCACTAGTCCATATCGCCCTGAGTCAGATGGTCTGTCAGAGTATAATATTAGAACAATTCAGATGATGTTGGCAATGTTTATCATTGAGGACAGGAATGGTTGGGATGATTATCTCACTTTTATTATGATGGCTTACAGGTCCTCAATACATGAGATCCTTGTTAATGTATGGCGGAACTTAATTTTTGTCTAACAACATTCCCGTGAATTTAACCACTTTTTTTTTTCAGACATAACAGGTGAATTTCCCAGAGCTAAATTTACTTGTGTTTCTCTTCTATTCCCAAAAATAATACCAAAGGTTTTGGTTGAACTGATTTTAAAGCCCCAAAATTTGGCCCATTCCCAAATTAAATCCAATCCTTTTTGTGCTTTGTTTTTTTTTTAATGATTTATATTGGGTCCTAGAAGCCAGGTGCCTGAATCATCTGTAATTTGACTTGTTTTCATTGCAAGTGAGTCTTATTTATCTGGGAGATCAAGTATAAAAATAACAATGGCGAAACTATGGCCAATTGCGGTGTATCCGTGTTGATAAATTCTGTATTTGAGAGTTCATTAATTACTTTTACTTGTATTTTTCTTCCTTCTAATTTTTTTTTCAGATATTGAAAACAGTGCCCATTTATCCAATATTTAATTTAAAATGCACTCCTGCATGCCATGTTAGGTCAAAAGCTGCTTGTAGGTAAAAATAGATAGCTAACACATAATTCCTTTATTTTTAGCTGATATAATGTCATATTGAAATCGAACTTGTTTATCAATATTACTGCGGCCTATTCTAAAACCTGATTGATTGCAGTTCAAAATACTGTTAGATTTCAAATAGAAATCTAATCGTGCCTTGACCATACCCTCTAGAAGTTTACCTAGATGAAATGTAAGGCTTATAGTTCTATATGATTTGGGATCATTGGGTTCTTTGCCCGGTTTGAGTAGTGGAATAATACAAGAATGTTTCCAGACGATTGGAAATGTACCATTGGCCAATATAGTATTAAACAGCTTGAGCCATGATTTTAAAGATGAATCAGGCATATATTTAAGAAGTAGATAAGAAATTGTGTCTAGTCCCGCTGATGAGTTTCTCTTAGTTCTTATAATGTTTTTTGTTGTTTTTCTAAGTTCACTTAGAGAAAATTCAAGATTTAGTTCTGAATAATCTGGATCTGATTGGAGGTAAGTATTGTTTTTAGCTTCAAAATGTCTTGATGCATATGAAAGCATATCGTTGTCTAGGTATGATTCATTTGCTGTATCAGAAAAGTGTATCACAAGAAAATTAGCTTTTTCCTTTGACGATAAAACCACTTTGGGTCTTTTTTTTAATAATGGCATTTTGTGTGTTGGATTTCCTTTTATTTTTAGTTTTCCCTAAAACATTTTAGCATTATTATCTGTATGAATATATGAAGAGCAAAATTAATTCCAATTTTCTTTCCTTGCAATTTAGATCGCATTTTTAGCTGTTTCAGCAGCTTCTTTGTAAAAATTTATATTATCTTGATTTGATTGTCTTTTAATCTTATTAAGTTTTTTTATTTCTTGCTTTTGATGGCTTCTTTACAGGTATTGTTCCACCAAGGTACCTTTTCCTGTTTTTTGGTGTTTGACTCAGATGTTGGTATGCATTTAAGAGCAAGATCTAAAAATGTATTTGAGAGGTTTTTATTGTATAAATTTATATCTTCAGAGAAGACTTGAGAAAGCGTGACATGTTCTCACGGTAAATGAAACTGGTCCCAATCAGCTTTATCAAATTTAAATTTATAAAAAATATTATCTCCAGAATTGTTTGTCATTTTTATGATTGACTATTCTAATGCAAACTGGAATGTGATCCGATCCCTGGTTATCATCGTGAACCCAACAATTTATACTTGATAAGATTTGGGGCCTACTAATTGTTACGTCCAAGCAAGAGCCCCGTCCAGTGGCTAGATCAAACCTAGTAACTGAGTCATCGTTAAGAATGACTAAATTGCGATCTTCTAACAAATCTGATATAAGTTTACCTTGTTTAGGAATTGATTTTGGGCCCCATGATGGATGATGTCCATTTAAGTTACCTGTAATTACAATTTCTTAATTATGACTATTTGTCTTAATTTCATCATACATTATTCAAAAAGCTATTTTAACATTCTCTTAAATAATTACAAATTCGTCAGAATATAGGAAGATTCCACTGAATATACTTAAAAATCTGAAATTTATGTATGTCTTTGTTTACCCCGCCAGTATTTAAAACCTGATAGTTAAAGCCATGCTTAAAATAAACCATTAAGCACCCATAAACTTTAGTATCCATATTGAAATAGTATTGGTATTTACCTGTAAAATTTGGGATTTGACCTGACTTGACTAGACTTGTCTATTTGCGTTTACCGCCGATTGTACAGTATTTCAATCATATAGCGACATCCAGGTAGAACCACCTACCTACCGCAAGCCAGCTGGCAGGCTTCCTCACATGAAAATCCGCATGACCCTGCCGGGTTTGGAACCCACGCGGTGAGGGGCTGAGTGAGTGTTAAAGTCAGCGACTTTACCTTCTCAGCCACGAAGGCCCCGGGCGTATTTTTTATTCTTGGATACACAAAATATCTACTTCTGGATGGGTTTCTAAAAATGTTTTCAATTCAGTATGCCCGGGGGACGTTCATCCCCTTGCGTTAAATGAGATAATAGTCATATTTGTTATAGAAAACATGTTTGATATTTCGCCGATTTCGTTCAGCCAGCGTCTTGTAGTTGGAGGACCGAGAGAGTAATTATTTGGGAGTTTTGGTTTTCCTCAGAATACCTGTTATAACAGGGTTTTTGAGTTCCAGTTAAGTCTGCTTAACTTGAAATGTGTTCTGGTTTTTGGTACATCTGTGCCTTTTATCTTGATCGAGATTTTATTCTTATTATCATGTAATTTGGCTAAGTTTATTATAAATTCCTTTCTGAAATAATCACACAAATTGATAACAGGTATTTTGGATTTATTGAGAATTATTTTCTTCGTGATTTCAACAATATTAAATAGATTCGTTGAGAATACTTCAGAATTATTGTCTATGAAAACATTTGAGCCCGCTTCTTGAAAATTAACTTTGAATTGAGGTCCAATTTTAGAAATAGGAGAGGTTTGTTGATATTTATCTGTATGTGTAGAGTATTTGACTGGTTGACTGATAACTGGAGTTACGTCTCGTTCTGCCAAATCTACAAGATTAATTGAGTCCAGACTGGATTCAGCAATTATAGAATATTTTACAGAGTTATAAAAACTGGAATGGATTGATATAATTGATTCCTCATCAGTTACTTTATCTGCACTCCCATCACTTACTACAGATAAGGAAGAACAGTTTTCCTCATTAGGTGAAGCAACTAAAGAATTAGTTGGTGTAGAGGTTTTTTGTTTAGCTGGTCTAGTTTGAGTATGTATGTCCTCTCCAAAAGATGTTGTATTAGTTTGTGTGGGAAAAGAACATTTTTTTCCGTGTTGGGAGAGTTAGTTTTTTCTGGTGTAGATTCTATGGATATTATAAGATCATTATAAGATCAAAGTTTATTTCATTAGGTTCTACTACTTGATCCGAGTTGCTTACAATAAGCAATCATTCTTGAGTCTCTATAGTATTGTCATGATCATCATTTGTAAATTTGAAGATATCTGTTCTCCATCTTGGGTAATAGTTTCTCTTACTTGATGTTCTGATGATGAACGAAAGAATTTCGTTTGGCATTTACTTGGGCTAGAAGGAAATTTGGAAGAGTCAGTTCAGCTTTTATCTGTAGAAGGTTAGTTTTTTCTTGGTGTTTATTGTATGCAGTTTCTGGTATGTTCAAATGTTGGAGGTTTGAAGGGCCGGATGTATGTGCATCAATTTTCAGTGAATGGTTCAGCCTAGGGGTTTCTCTAAAAAGAGGAGTTTCTGCATTTTCCCACTTAATTCCTTCCATAAGTACCTTATTGCAATTTTAGCTGCCCGTATATAAGAGGGACAACCTATGAATTTAGTTGTATGATTGCCTCCGCAATTTGCACAAATGGGTAAGTCTTATGACGACAATGTTTGATGTTATGGTTTTCAGTACATCTAACACATCTAGTTTCAAATTTACATCTTAGGTTGATATAACCAAATGCTGGCAAGTGAAACATCTAATCGGAAGGGGTGAGTATGTATCTAAATTAAAGAAGGTTGGGGAATCATTCAGTCTAACCTGGTCTGGTAGTTGAGGGCCTGAGAAGGTAAGTTTATAGCACATGAATCTTTCCCAGATTTATTCTAAAGTCTCTGCGTATTTAGAATTCATGAACTAGTTTGAGATCCAGCATTGTAGGATGGCAGTCTAAGGTATAATAACCCTATATTCTCGTCAATTGGGACATTGTGAATGACCCCTATATTGGTTGGATCTTGTCCCACCCTAAAGGGCCTTAGTTTTAGAATATCTCTTACTACCCTTGCCCCAATTCCAACATGTAAGCTCCGGATCGAGCTGGAATGATCCTTTTTAATTTTTTTGGTTAGTTATCTCTGAATGGTATGAGTGAAGTTTATGACAGACTTCAGTTTGTGAGAAGATGTACTACTCACTGATTTGATGATCAACCTATATGGCCATATACTCTTGTTAATATGGTGAGTGCCTGATGGCACACAGGCTGGTCAATACTAAATAAAGCCTGATTTGATCCTGCTTCATTTGTGTGTTGAATTAAATCTAGTATGGGTTTCTTGGCAAAAGTTATTTGGATTAGATGATTGTGGAGTTTTTCTATGATGAATTTCTATGAGATGGATGTTTATATGACGTTTAATAGGGGATGAATGATGAGATGAACGATGATAATGATTATTATCTCCCAAAATGACTATGTCAATATACCTGAAATCGAAAAGGAATTAAAATCTGAGTCATGAATTATGCTAGAAATATTAGATAAGAAATCCTCAATCTTTCCAAAGATCTGTATTGTGTGACAAAATTATCACAAGCTTCCTGGCTGCCAACTCTTAATTGGTATATCCAACAACCAACTTCCAACCGTTCAGTGCTAAGTGCTGTTATACTATCTTGTCTTGGAGACTGTCTGGTATATAGGTTTATACTTTAAATGTATCAATCTTTATCAATTCAACCAGGTGTACACTATATTTATCTATATTTATTTATAATTGCAGTATAATAGTTAACAATATAATACAATACTACTGCAATTCAGCTTATTCTCTGTTATATTGAACTGCAATATTTCGCAAAATAATACATATAATATTTAGCGTAGTATGCTTTATGTCTTATGATATCAAGCAACCATCTGTTCAAAAGTGTAAAGTGAGATGGTCTGTTTTAACGCCTGCTCTATCTGGCAGCCAGAAGTCAACTGATGACAGACTGTCGAGGCAACAATTTATATAGAAGGGAGAATGTTACTGTGTCGATTTATCAGTGTCAGTTCGTGTATTTTTTTTTTTTTTTTTTTTGAACTTTTTGTATTATCAATATTAATTCCGTATCCATTTATCAAAGTAAATATCGTTTCATTACTATCATCATCTTTATTCATAAACATCATGCATATTAAACATCGAAAGCATTCGTTTGTTTAGAGATAACGATCATGTACCTTTCCTATTTATTTGATAACTGTCACCTTTTCACCGGGGCGCCTGCGCATTTAGTTTTTATACGCCGCCGGAGGCGGTCGTATATTAGCGTCATCTTCTCCGTCTGTCCGTCCGTCCGTAAGTCCATATCTTGTGAACGAAACTCCTTTTACTTTTCTGAATGAATCTTTTCAAAACTTGGTCAATGTCATTACTATAATGGGTAGATGTGCATGAAGTTGCGATTTTCCGGTCCATTGATTTTTACAAGATTTGTGTCCCTTGAAACTTAGTGTCTGTAGCTCATTGATATTGCAGCCTTGTGAACGCAACTCCTCCTACATTTCTGAATGAATCTTTTCAAAACTTGGTCAATGTCATTACTATACAAAGCAGGGATTTTGATGTTCATCAATATTTGCAATAGTTATACCTTTCTAAACATGGTCTGTTGAAAACACAACTCAAGTTTCTAAACAGGTAAAAGTGCATAAAGCAGGGATTTTCTGGTACAGTGATTTTTGCAAGAGTTTTGCGGAGAAAGAAAAAAGGATTCATATTGATACTGCTATTTGACCTACTGTTATATTGGAAGCATTTTTATGGTTCTATCTCTATTCAGCTAAATTAATTGGTCTTACAGACTTCATTATGAGCTTATGCGTACAGAAATGTTAAAAGCAATAATTAAAAGACCCCTCTTGGTCTTTATATTTTGTGGCGGCGTATAATGTGGCATCACTGGCACTCTTTGTCTCGTAAATGGATTGGGTCGTACGACTTAGGTTTTATTTATGTAATAAATCTCGCTTTACAGTGCTTGCAGACTGAAAAAATTAACGCACTTTTTAAGCGTAACATGTTTCTTTCTTCTCCAGAACAGATAGTGTATTAATGTTACCCTTTTGCAAATGTTATTAATATTCTCATTAATAAAAGTAGATATTTGAAAAAGGTGATAAAAACATGCAAAAAGAAAAAAAAACAGAGACAATGTAAAAATGTAGGTAAACAATAGAAATTAACGTGTTTATTCTAAAACAAAGTGTATCAATTATAAAACAAGAAACAACCTAGAATAAATATGCTAATTTAAACTTATCTTGGACGATTTCCACCAAACAATTCTTAGCGCTAAGTAATACTTTAATTAGGTAGAAACACATTCAGCCCTATCATTTTTTCGAAATGTTCAAGTACATAGGTAAGTTGACGTAAGTTATTACCTTATAAACTAACAACATTTGTGAAAAAAAATGAAACTTTGATTCTATATAAAAGAAACAGGGATGTTAAAATTTGCCACTAACTATTTAAGTATTACTTAGCAGTTAGTATCGTTGGTTGAATTTTAGCCAGTACAGTATATTTTGTGACTGGAATACCATGACAATCTTTGACACTGTGTTTAACGATTTTAGCATCTGAAAGGACATGAAAAAACTTAGCATGATCATTTTCTATATACGTCAAACTCGGTGTAAATTTCTTCTGTTTTAGCGAACAAATCATGTCTGATACTCGTATCTGCATAAACCTTACATTCCACAAGAAAAAAACAACATGATTCATATTCTGCTTTCTCCGTGAACACAGGAAATACACGGTCATGTGCAATGTCATAATGTGGGATAATGATACATGATACACAGCTCAGGTGTTTCCAACAGCTATAACGTGAGCCATATGTTTTCAACCTAGACATTGATTCACTCACGTGAATGTTCCGGCTGATTCCTGGAAGAAAATTCATTACGTAGCTAACCTATGGTAAAATAAATACATCCCTTCAGTTAATCCCTTTATCAACCGACATCTTGCCTGGCATGTCTGATCTATGTGCGAACAGAGAGATTGATACAAAATGAAAAGACTTAAAAAATTCCAATCTTCTCCAAAACCTGCTGATAAAGGGTTTTATGCGATGATTACTATAGAACAATCTGGGTAGACATCAAGGAAAGAGGAATCAGGAGCCGATATGTGAGCTAATAAAGTGATAGGAAAAAGGGATAGTAACACCCTTTATGTTTCCTGGGATCACGCTCGACCATTCAAAACGAGCGGTTTAAATTTGGTTTGGTGACACCGATCGCAATGTAACGTATTCTTGTGTGCACTTTTGTTAAGTATAGTGAACATAAGTTGTATGGTCATGAAAAGAATAAATAAATAAATAAATAAATAAAAAATGTGTCATTTTGAAAAGAATACTCAGTCGATCTGCATTGAGATATTGTCGTTAACTATCGTCAGTTTTACATAATTAAAATTGAATTGTGTTGACTTTCCGCCTTGTATGAAGTACTACATATCTAAAGCGGATTCTAATAAGGAATCCATTTTAGAGTTATTCCAGTAAATAAAATGGCGTTTTAAAAACGGCGTCCATCGTAGACAAACATTCCATTGCATTTATTTGGAACATGAATATACCCAAACATAAATAACGATCAGTCCACTTTAGCAGCGGACTAGTTATTCAACACACTGTTGCATATAGAAAAAAAAAGACCCAGAAAACTACATTGAAACATTTTGTCTTTGTATTGCATGTGCTGTCATTAGCTGTGATCCCTGGTAACATTCTGGGATTTCAGGACTGGGTTTGGGAGTCAAATACACAGACAATATTCTATGTGTGATGTTTAATTAAAGAGTTCAGAATGAACGTATTAGTAACACCACGGTTCATAGTTTTTAAATTCTAGTAATTGTGCACAGTATGTAACGTTAACCACCGACCGACATTTGAAAGCCTAGCTAGCGTGTAATGCGACGAAAAGAGCTGAAATAAAAAAAAATGCTTTTAGGGATACCAATACATTCAAAGGCAAACTGTTGTTATTATATGAAGTACGACAGGGTTTGGTTGTGTTAAGATTTTCGACTAATTTAGTTCCTATTGCTTAAGTATTTTATCTACCAAGCTTTAATTATGACAATGACAATCACTTTAAATGACTGTGCATACAAGATAAGATAACATAGGCATGTCGTAGACCAATGCAAAGGGTACATAATGTGCAAATATCTGCTGTAAAATAACAATTTAACGCATTTAAAATGTTGATCAAATTATATCATTTAGTATTTTGTATGGATGACAAAATACTCACATTGGCATTAGCGTGTATTCCCGATGATGGTCAGTAATCGGAAATAATCTGAATTTTGAAAACCGTCGCCGTATCAAAATTGGTTTATTTGCGACGTTTTCTATATATGCACTATATACACGCGATTCGTTAATGGAGACATACGGAAAGCCTATGGGTAACGTATGGAAATTGACGAAGATATGCGGAATATGCAAATCAGGTATTTTTTGTAAACAATGGAATGATATTTAGTAAAATGTTATTTCTTATTTATGCGGTTTAGTAATGGTGTCGTCAACGAGAAGGTGCAGACTTCATCTCTTAATAAATCTGCAACACGCATTTTGCTTCTCTGCCTGAAGAATATATACCGCGAATATCAGGTCTTTAAATAGTATCACGCTGTGAAAACAAAAGAGAGAAAAGATGGAGGATTCCATTTCATAAAACGTTTGCAAATCTGGAAAACTACACACCATTAGGTGGGATACATTTCAATTTAATAGCTACATATTCTATTAACATTAGGCTGTACATAGCAAGGAAACACGCGCGACATGACAATAGCAGTTTTAACCCATTTGAAAGATGGTAATAAAAGTTTCACACGCAATAAATGATGTATAGAATTTCGACTACATGTCTAATTTATCAATACTTGTGAAATCCATGTTAATGACTGGTAATGTTTATTTGATGCTCGCAATGCTTCAAATCAATTTAAACATTGCACGAGTAATGCATCAGTAATATTGATATGCCAAGTAGTTTCTATTGAATGTATTTGTTTAGTAATCAAGGGGAGGTAACTTAAATTCAGCGAGACCACACGTATCACATCAATCACTATTGGAGTTTATGCCCAGAGACTCGTAAAATAGATGCAATATTTTATTCATATATTTCAGAAGGGGAATGGCCCAAGTGGAAAAACAGTGTAATGAATAATGTGAATATATGTGATTTGTTCGGTCATATATTTGATTGACATGTATGTTTAAACTAAATGCATACCCAAAATACTTGAGGATTGAAGCCGTTCTTTGTTAGGCGCCGATGAGCCTTCCCGACAGTGTGTAACAGACTCACGACTGCGTCGATATCTTCTAACGATGAAATGGCTTCGTCAAGGGTAAACATCACCTGACGCACGTGATTCTCGAGCTCCTTACTCTCCCTCAGTTGAGCTATGTCATATTTACCTCCGTGAACAAGTTTCGTGAACATCCTCTTGACTTCCTCATTTGTCTCAAAAAGTCTGAAAATATAATGGTTTTTTTTTGTTGTTTTTTGATGGAAAATTGCCTTAAAATGTCTTGCCGTTAAAGATGTATTCGGCTTTACTTTCAAATAAATATTGGATATGAAAACTCTTCACTTTTTGAAACACGATACCTCTGTAAATGTACTGGTACATGGCGACCGGTGACGCCAGTATATTCAAGAAGCAAAACCATGCTTACGAAAATGCATCCGCCATTGTTTGTAGGGTTCGCAAGTAATTAATTATACATGCAGTACTGTTATTTAACGGAGCAAACGTTACCGATATAAAAATGGGGGAGCAACATTCTGACAACGACGAAAATAAAAGTTCTGTGTAAGGGAGGAAGGCCGAAACACACCTGTACTTGTATTTGAAATATTGGATAGTTGAGGCATTTCTAACACGTTCCCCTTTGTTATAATTAAAATCTCGAAATAAACAAGAGGAATTGGAAGTATTGATGTTTTCCTTTGTTGGAGTAATATACAATACCGGAGATAGACGAGGACCTGGAATTCTGCGTGGTTATCAAGCGTGTCTTATGTCAGTAATGTAATTGAGTGAGAAAAACACAGTCTGTTTTTTGTCACGTTTATATTCATGGCGTTCCGAGCGTTTCCGAATGCTACTGGTTGGACTGTAACAGCGACTATCAAAAGCGCTTAAATAAATATTTTTACTTTTTTGTAAATGTTGTTGCATTTCATTTGTTTATTAAAGTAAATTTAATTAGAAAAAGGATTTTTTTCCCCCAAGAGATGCAGAGATGCAAATAAATCCAATGTTATAGACCCGCTTTAAAATATTGTGTAGAAAGGATGAAACACAACATTTGTTTTAATGGATTTCTAACTTTAAGCACATTGCAACCCCCACCCACCCTTTTTTTCCATTCTTACACACCTTAAACTCCTACCTTCAGATTATAGAAAAAAAATGGTGTAGGAACTGGATTCGAACCCGCGTCCTTTCATTCAATTATCCTGCTTTATCTACCGACCGAACTATTAGGGTACTACCTTTATGAACACGAATGTGTATCTCTTACAGGTAAACTGGCAAAATTGATTCAAAATATCTTAAAATGAATTGCGATTGACTCGCTTGCGCATTTGATTTTTTTTATTGCAGTTTACATTTAGACACGTTATGTCCAGCATCGATTACACGTTTTAATTCAGTTCCAAAATACAGTGGTATTTAAATAAACTTAAAAAATTAACACCGCTTTGTGACACTATATATGTGACTACTGAAAAAGTCCATAGATGCTTTCAATGACCAAAGCATTTTACCAGAGTTTGAATATGACGTGATTCGTGTTACTCACTGGTTACCCGTTATTAGTCCTCTACCGGTGTTCTTTAGGTTACCTTCCGTCTGTCTGTCCGTCTGTCTGTCCGTCCGGATATCCTAAAATCTAGATCCCGCGATAACTTAAAAACCGTTTAAGATAATATTATGAAACTTGGTATATAAATAGATGGCAGTCACTTTCTTTTTTTTTGTCTCGTACCAAAATTCAGGTTCCTATGGTAACGGAAAAAATATGCACCTCATCGGTATGGGACTTGTGTGTTGCCAGCAACATTACTTGTATATACATGTATTTCGATTTAAAGTCTTTAGGTCTGAACATAGGCTACCTGGAGGAATTTTTTTTTGTGTGTGTCTACAACTACAAGTCCATATCTATTTATTTTACGTGAGGTTTATCACTCATTTTGTGGTTAATAATTCATAATCGTCTGTCTGGGAGCTTATGGACCTTCACTGTTTCGTGCAACAGGCTCAGTTAATGACGAAATATACGGATTTTGAAACGCTCTGAAGCAAAACTCGTCTACTTAGCTTCTGATAAAATTAATACTTAAAGATTGTGGTACATCTGAAAATAAAAACTGGACAGGTATCGAAAACATAACGCATGATATATTTTCTATGACACTGGTGTTTTCTTGCGTTACTGCGATACACGACGGTGCCCGTGCACATAAAATACACTGATAACGATGGCGTTATGACGGTCGCGTGCTGAAAAGGTAGCAAATGGCTGAACAACGATAAACAAGAAACATCTTTAAAAAAAGATATTCGGCGTATGAAAAAAAATACAATTAAAGAAAGTAAAGTGTTACAATATAATAATACTGACAAGTTTGAAATGGTCTGTGGTTTTAAAATAATGCTATAAAACGTATTTGTCGCTAAATTCATGAGATCATGAGATGAATATACATGTATTAGGAAGTGAAAAAAAGAAAGTAGGGACAAAAAGGTAATATAAGCGAAACATAAAAATGTTCATTCAGAGGAATTCGATCTTGGGGCCCCTAGTTCAGCAGACGAGCACTTAACCAAATGCGCAAACAGAGACTGGTGTTATTGTAACGTGTCCGAGCGGTCTGAAAAACAATAGATCATGTGAAACTAAATTTTCCTTGTGACTCTCCTGGTTGTATGATTAGATACATTAAAGTTTAGCTATGAAATATATACAAAGCTTACTACGAATTAATGTAACAATGATGGATTATCTCAAATAATCATCGTTTAATTAATTTGAGAATCAAAGATAAAAAAAATAAATAAACAAAATTATCTCAGAAGCATAAACGAAATTTAACAAGTCAGTCCTATCTTTTTATTTTCTATATTTTCAACTCTGAGCTCCAAAAAATTTCTTTAAACCCTAAATTCTACCAAGTTACACCAAACCAGATCTGGGTGCAGCAGTAACCTTACCTAAAATACTTGACGTATTTCTCCAACTGCTACAAGTTCGCCACCTCAAATCTTACATCTCACCAAATAGCGTAAGAATGAAAGGTAGCACATGCAATTTGAATGCATGTATAAGCGGTATCATCTTTGGTCTTGGACAGACGCACTAATTATTATATTGCATATGGAAGATTTATACATTTCCACAGGGATAAGAGTTAATGAAAGGGAGGTAATTCAAGAAAATATTAACATTTAATCATTACCACCTTGTAGACAAAACAAAGACCTAGACCAGCAACTCGGCGAAATATCATAAATTCTCGCGCCAGAACGAGAGTGGGGCAGGAATATTTCGCGGGAAATCAAGTCCGTGTTACTAAACGATAGCACAACACCGATCAAAACAAAGCTTTGTTATTTTTGTCTAGTTGTATAATATTTAATACAAAAAATGGTGTTTTTGTCCTATTCTTTAGTCCTTTTAACATGAATTTGCGCAATCATAGTGTGTATATATCTTCTTTCAATAATTATCTTTATAAATATTTGATTTACTTGATATATTGTCCGATATCTGATAGAACATGTAGACCGACTATAATAATGCAAAAGGAATTTTTGTTATCACATTCTAAAAAAAAAAAGCATTTATTTTTATTCCCCCCCCCCCCCCCCCACCCGCACGCATCGATAGAGCGGGGAATATTGTTTTTAGTCAGTCTGTTTGTTTGTCTGACGTTTGTCTGTTTGTTCACAAAACTTTAACCTTGACCATAGCACGGAGTCCTTCCACATGCAGCCTCTAAACTTCACAGGTGCATGCATCTTGATCAGCTCTACCCGCCAGGTGACCTTGACCTTCGAATGACCTTGACCCCCAAGGTCTAAGGCCCCTGCAGGTGAATGGCATTCAACGACAGTCAACGTCAAGATTTATAAAGCCAGTCAAATTTAAAAACAAAAATAGACATCCTGAAAATCACTGAAAAGGAAAAAAAAACTTTGACACACCAACATTAATATGGGTGTGTGTGCTGGGTTGGGGGTGTGCATGGCGTTTATCAAAATAATCCACTTTGATGTGATTAAAATATGCCCAATATTATATTAGATTATATTTAAAAGACATAAAGCGTAGCGGGGATTTCCCGTCTATGCGATAAATGTGAACGACTCGAGCACTTTTGTTTTCTGATAGAAAATAATTCCTAAAAAATGAATATATGCTAGTTTGTTGGGTTTGACGTCCCAACCGACAGTATTTAAGTCATTTGGAGGCTATGTCTGCTTGAGACAAAAGTAGTGCTGCCACACTGCAGCATCCAGCCGTAGACACCCTGTCACATTATTCTGACACCGGGGAAACCAGTCCTAGAAATACCTTTATATGCTGAGTGTCAAGCACGGGATCTCTACCAGTACTATTTTTACGACTTTAGCATATCGCGGCCGGGGCTTCAAACTCACGACCTTTCGATTCCAGGCGGACGCTAGGCTAACCATACGGCAACCGGGATCGGAATATATGCTTATACTTAAATTCTCGTAAATAAATAAAGTCACTCCTTACAAAAAATGCCGTTAGGAAAAGGAAAAACACATTAAAAATATTGCGGCAGTACAAACATAAACGCTGGAGCATTATTTTCACTTTTTCGTCATATTTGTCGTAGTATTGGCAAAGATTATCTTTTTTCATTAATTGAACTATTTCCTACTACTCTCGGATTTAAACATCCATTAACGCACCTATATCTGTCGTATGAACCATCATCTTACGGTTAGCTATGAAGTTGTCTTAGAATCATAAACCATGCTCTTCACGTGCACCTAATGCTGTAGATGATCATTTTGGTTTTTGACTGCATTTATATTGCATATATTTAATTGATAAAGATAGCCAGGATGTTGTATACCTTTCGAATGGCGTTGGAAGTTCGGAAAACAACTCCGTGCAGGAGTTACTCTCCTTAAATGCGAAGGTTCTTTGTTATTATTTACCTTTCGTCAGTCGGTTATTTATTACCCACCTTGATTATATGATTTGTGTTATGTTAATTATTGTTTTCTCATTATTATCTGCCTTTCGTCATTTAAATAAATGACATTTCCACAATACTGTGTTTGTGATATATATTAGCAGATACAGGCTCCTACATATAAACTTCACCTCGGAGTGATTACACTGAGTGCTTTAAGGGAAGATTCAAAATAATTTATGCAAACCAATGAAACGAGTGTTTTTCCGAAATCTTCGGTTGTTAACCAAGATTTCATTGGTTCAAGAAAGAGGTCAAAATCCATTTTATACAGCTTACACCGAAAATAAATGTGTCAGTGACGAATATGGGTTAATACAACGGGTGTGTATTGAAAGGAGAAAATCAAACTTGCAAGAAAATCTTGTCCTATTAAAAGCTTTGATACTATAGTAGGATTGCTGTGAAAAGAATTTTCGAATAAACTTTATTAATTGGACATTTAGAGGTAAGGAATATATTAACATCCTTCGTTAATGAACTACTCTCCGGTCAGCAAGTTTGTTTCTTGAGTTTAACGTCCCGCCTACAATATTCAGTTATTTTGGAAACTCTGTGGACTTGAAATGAATATGTCGCACTGCAGTATCATGCCTACGGCATGTGGCATGATACCACGACAGTCACATTATCCTGACACAGGACTAATCACTACCCTTTTATGCTGAGGGCCAAGCAAGGAAGCTACACCAGTACTATTTTTTACGCCTTTGGTGTGTCGCGGCCAGGAATCGAACCTACGATCTCCCGATCCAGGACGGACACTCTTTTGATAACCTTAAAATATAATAAACAATTAATTAGGGAATGTTGACTTACAAGGAATATGGGGACGTTTCATTTAATAACATTACACACTTATAATATATTAAGTAAGTAACTACATGTAAGTAAATGATTTATTAAAGTGACATGTGTTATACAATATACACAATAAGAACAATAACACCAAGCCCCATGGGTTTTTATGTCACTGTTGAGACATACAAACATATAATAACTTAATCAGTAAATATTATATGTAAATATGAAAGATAAGATGAACAATGATTTTTGTTGGTAATGTCAAAGAAACCTGGATCAGGAAAGTGATGTTGAGAGGGTAAATTAAAAACGAATTAAATATAAAGCAGCTTACGTTTAAAATAAAATGCATAGACAAGGAAATTAATATGGTGGCCTTTTTCTGCAAACCAAACATCCACTTATTTATGTCGAAAATTTTCTGAAAAAGTGTCACATATTCAGTTAGTATCTGGCAAGTAGCAAATTTTTATGTTATCTACTTAGGTATCTTACGAGTACTAAAATGTCTGTTAGTGCCCACTACTGCCAATCACATATTCACTTATTTTAACTGGATATCATGCTTTTTCCAGAAAATTATGTGAAAAAATCTTGTTTTCCACATGTTTTAACTGACTACTTGAAAAAAGGGAAAAATATCCAGTTATCTTAAGTGAATATATGGCTGGCAGTAGTGGGAACTAATAGGCAGTTTTGTTCTGTTAAGACACTTAAGAGGATAACACGAAAGTTTTCTACTTGCCAGATACTAACTGAATATGTGACAAATTTTCAGAAAAGTTTCGACATAGCTAAGTGGATAAGTGGCTAGCAGAAATATGCCACCATAAATTGGCATTTCATTGTTTCTAATAAAGGTTGAAATTAAAATAAATATGAGATGATGTTTTGGTATGTCTGTCTCTTCAAAAATATGCCTTTAATGATGGTTTTGTGTGAAAATTAAAAAAAATATATATATAAAAACGTTTTATTATTTTTTGAGGGAATTTATTAGCACATATAATGACCATTTTTATAAGATTAAAAATGTGTTACAAATATTTTTAGATTGCCAGATACGCTTTATGTGAAACTTATCGAAATTTTTTGGTTGAAATTGACATTTTTTGCCAGTTTTCCAACATTTTGTTTATTCCATCTGTGTTTGGCAAAGTTTTGCATGCAAGCGATCGATTGTACTTAAATAAAAAAAATGCGGTAATGAAAACAAGCTAGCCAAATAAGAGTTTTAAAAGCATTGACGTCATTTAGCCTCTGATAGGGTTAGTAAGATGGTGATTACAATTCGGGGGTAATTGGAAGAACGGAAATGGGCGCGCTTCCTCCTCAGTAGTTATTGTTGTCCCTTTTTCATCACAATGGAGCACTAAGGATTCATTATACTGTGAAGAGTGGATGAATGTGAATTAAGAAAATGTCATTTACAATTATTTCAGAAAAAAAGGACCGATAGTCCTGAGAGCTGTCAACTGAAATATTCTATAGACACTAAATAATTGAATGGAATAAAATCTTTTGAACAGATACTATAACGATTTTCGAAGATACTGCCATGATTAAGATTTGTTTCGATATTAAAGATTATACCGGGACAGATTTGATAAGTACGTCAACTTTAACGAACTAGTTTCCGAAAGTTTATTTATAAAAACAAACAAAAAACAATGTCGCTCTATCCGGAAACAAAAAGACAGGTAAAATACCATTAATATTTCAAAATTTTCCTGATTGCATTACTCACCAGAATAAAATGTCGTAGAATCTGAAATATATATTTGTCATATCTGATTGAATGTTATAAAATGTGATGGAATATATTGATTATTTTGACGCACCTCGGTCCAGAAATGGTGGATACGATAATTAAAGTCGTTATTTTCAATTCGTAATGTACTGTATCTTATGAATACCAATACAATGTCGACCATTTATGCTAACTGTATTCGTTTTTTCGTTGTAAAGTTTTAAGATACATGTGTTCATCTAAAAATCATTCACGGGTCCATACATATAGCCGTAAATTTATATTTATTTATGAGTATCAACCAGAATGAAATATCATTTTATCTTATACGTGTTATGACTATGAAATATGGTTACCATACAACACTTTCTGAAACAGTTACTACTGCGAGAAAGATACGAATAACTCACGACATTATATAGAAACAATCGTCTCCAAATGACTGAAATGCTGTGGTTGTGACGTTAAACCCAATAAACAAACAAACATACAGAAACAATTTAGTCTATTTACACTGAAGTATGAGTTACCAGGTGCAGGAGACCGACATCATATCAATGAGACTGCTTCCTGAGAATTCAGAATGCAGCTCAAAAATTAAAATAGCCCTGAGAAGTACACATTAAATTATTGAAGCTATATGCAGGAAGGTATGGTGGCATACTTCTGCCAGCCACTTATCCAATTAGATATGTCGAAACTTTTCTGAAAAATTGTCACATAGTCAGTTAGTATCTGGCAAGTAGAAAACTTTCGTGTTATCCTCTTAGGTATCTTAACAGAACAAAACTGCCTGTTAGTGCCCACTACTGCAAGCCATATATTCACTTAAGATAACTGGATATCTCGCCTTTTTTCAAGTTAGTCAGTTAAATTTTGTGGATAACAAGCATTTTTTTGTCACATAATTATCTGGAAAAAGGCATGATATCTAGTTAAAATAAGTGAATATGTGATTGGCAGTAGTGGGCACTAAAAGACAGTTTAGTTCTGTTAAGATACCTAAGTAGATAACTTGAAAATTTGCTACTTGCCAGATACTAACTGAATATGTGACAATTTTTCAGAAAAGTTTCAACATAGCTAAGTGGATAAGTGGCTGGCAGAAATATGCCACCATAGGAAGGGAGAATATTCGATAGAAATCTTGATACTGCAGTGTAGCAGCACTCAATCTGTCTCAAGCAGACATAGTCTCCAAATGACTGAAATACTGTCACCGAGACATTAAACCAAACAAACAGATCTTCTGCGCCGCTATTGTCAAGAATCATACAATGGACGTACCTGATGAACATAAGGACCCCTGTCTGCTCTATATTCCTCGCAATGCCTTTCCAGGACTTTGTTATACTAAAGCGCTGTCTCTCGTCTAGTGGACAGCGGGCATCGTCCCCACGAGTCTTCCGTGTCAGCATGCTGATCTGGGATCTTTCCTCGGTGTGTCGTTTGATCGACTCCTTGTGCATGGTTTTCGGGAGTATGGCCTTTTCCACAGTACTGGCACCGCATCCCATCGTCTTACTTGATCATTCAATAGTCAATAGCATTCAAATATTTTTATTTAAATATCACCACTAGAGATCAATTGAGATGCACAGATATGCTTATGGCGTTTAGGATTATTCTAAGCAGACGTTATATAGGGTTCCAAATCAGTTACTTCTTTGAAATATTATATAAATCGGCCAAGAATGAATATTTTTGTAAAAGGTAACACTTATTGCCACTTTATTGCCATCTGTGGATTCATATCGTTTCTTGAGCAACTCATTTTGTTTTAAATCTTAACTTCAAAAACGTTCACTGTATTCCTTCTCGCTGACGAAAAAACTTTCGATGAATTATAAATGTCTATATCTTTACAAATATATCGTGATCCCTTTCCAATTTAATCCGTTACTGTTCAGTTACTTTGAATATAACAATAAGTAGTATTATCGAATTTAAATCACTAAAGCATTTATTTATCCATAAAGAATATATCATGGCTATTTAACATGTAAACAGGTAAACATTAAATGTTTAGAAACTGTATGCAAGCGTCACCTGTATTAGTCTGCAGCAGACGATATTGGTAAGTTGAGTGTGCGCTGTCACAGGATAGCAGTATTCTTGTTACCGTGACACTGACGTTGTTACTATAGCTACGGAAGCAATTGCTATGCAATTCGATGGAATAATATTGAGGATAAAAGACAAGTGCATGTTCTCGAGTATGAAAAGGGTACTTTTAAACCATGATTTTCATACTTTTACTCGAACTATCCCTTAAGTTTCAATAGGGATTTGAGCATGAGTTCAAATTTGAGCCTGAGATCGTACCTAAGTACGATAAGATGGCATTTTCTCTTTTACCTAGCTCATATGAATATAAGTTTATTTTCTTTTTCTTATTATTCTTTCATTTCTTTCTCATCTGTCCACCCATTATACTTACTACAAGTTCTATTCGTACATATGTGTATAGTAGATAAGTACATATTAGGTACAACTGATAGTTGTGCAAACAGGTATTACCATATAAACTATAAGTTGAGTTAACACTTGAATATCTTTGCACCATTGTTTTTCAAGATATATTTTGGATATAATTTGTCACCCTCCTTGGATTAGCAGTTGTGGAGCAATAAGACAACTTGTGCAAGAAAATTGTGTTAATTACTACTGCTAATCCAAAACAAAAACCAGCTGATACTGAATAAAATACTTCAATACATATTTGTTTCTTACTTTCGATGGCCCGTCTCATATTCGTGTTCATCTCCTCTTTTTTGCCATGACCATAAATGGTCATATTGGCACAATCCTCTTTTGTTATCAAGAACTCCAAAAGGTTCAGAGCCAATTTTTCAGCAGAACTGCTCGAGTCGATACACCTCCTCCTGAATGGCATTCATTTGCACGCCATACCTGGTATCCTCAACAAATGCCAAATATAGAAGGTAAAAAAAAGCAAATACATTCTTAAATTTCAAATCCATGAGTCACTTTTCGAAATGTTACCATGGCCTGTATACCCCCAAAAATATAGAGCTATACTGTTCCCTATGAAACAAATTACACAGAAGGGATGTCTACATTTTGCATTAAACATTAATATTTATCTATGGTTATTTGTGATATGATGAAAACTAAACGTAGATGCGCAGATCCAGCAATTTGTCTTGTGTGTGTGTATGGGGGGGGGGGGGGGGGGGGGGGGGGGGGGGGTTCGAACAGGGATAATTACCATACCCCAGTTCCAACTATGGGTTCACCGTACATGGAGAGGTGGGGGCGTGATTTTGATGTCAAAAAACTTGACTACTGGATTTTAAACATTATACCCCCCCCTTTCATACATATTTTCATTTTCACTCTTTAATGCAAACTTTAGGGCATATAAGCCAAATCTCAGGTGCCCCCCCCCCCCCCCCCCCCCTGGATCCGCCTCTATATGAAGTCAATGACGATCTACCAATCCTCAAAAGTGTGTTTGTACTTATGGCAGAGACAGGAAATTGTTACTGCAAAACAATTTATTTTCCTTCATGTCGGCCTGTTATAAATCATCATATTTACTAGAAATATGTTTTCTTTAGATGGGAAGGAAATTGGCATTGAATAGTTATATAGAGGCTAAACTTATCTGTGTCTTGAATGATGTCCTGTAACTCCATTTTTGGTTTTCGCAACTGTAACATCTCTATTTCTCTTTCAAGACCAGCAATCTCCTTTCCAAGTCTTGAATTAAAAGAATAGTTCATGGTTAAAACCCCTAATCACAAAGATATTTCGGGCAGATTATAACTTGGCATTTGGAGTGCTTATTTTTTAAGTCAAATGAACATGGGATTGTAATCAGTTAGTGGTTATAATGTTGAACCTGTTATCCAGAGATCCAGGTTCTATCCCCGGCTGTGCCAAGCCAATTTTCCATCTTCATAATATTCTTAATAATATGGGTATTAAACATAAACCTACTCCAAGCAACTGCTTTTTCAACTCAATAACTGAAGATTGTAATTTACTTTTGATGCTTTTTTCCTTAATTCAGTCGGACAGCCTGTGATAACGTTCAATATAAAAGGAATGATTTTTGCATAAACTAAACAAGTTTATTATAATTATTCATATATATGCCAGATTTCACTTGAACTGTGTTTTCTCCATCAGTATTCTAACAGTCAGGAATTTGAAGATGGTTGCTGTGATCAAAAGCTGAAGCTTCTTCCCCTATAGCTCCATGTTCCTCAGTGGTGGACACCATCTCACCGACAGACTCTACCTTTTGTCTTTTTGTCTATATTGGAAAGACGTAGTTACTGTAATATCATTTTTATAAATAAAAACGTAAAAGCTGATCTTGTTAAAAGGATGATGGCTCTGAACCATTGTGAAATTTGTCTTTGTTGTAGAAAATATTCATTACAGCATGGGGTGTGTGTACTAAAAACATACTTCAATTAAATGAGTGCTGTTGAAAACTTTACAAACCAAAACAAAAATCATTTTGTAGAGCCAATACCCTCCTATCTAGTGCAAAAATTATGCTTACAGCAGAATTGCTAAGTACCTTTATTCTGCTTCAATCAGTTTTGTTTCTCAGGTGTAACGTCCCAGCAATCAGTCATTTGAAGACTATGTCTATTTGAGACCAAGAGGTATTCCAAATTATGAAGTCGTATTGAGACAGATTATTACTGTGATATAGTGCTGCCACACTAAAGTATCCCAGAAGAGATATGTGACATGATACCTAACCCATGCAGTCACATTATTCTGATACTGTGCCAATCATTTCTGGAAATGAGTGCCAGGCTAATAAGTTTAAGCATTTGTTGCAATTAAGATCTATCTGGAATGATACCATGATTGCAATAGTTTGTTAGACAATTATTACTGGATGAAAATAATAAATCATTCTCAATCATATACCCTTGTGGTGTTGATATCTCTGGAAATCTGCCAACATTTTTACTGAATGTGAATTTCCTTCCTGCCATCAATGAAGTGACAGCTGCAAATTCGGTCGTTGCTGTTGACCTCCCTGTTTGCACGTCTGAAAAGGCTCAACATAAATATTTCATTCAATAAACATTTCACAGTATGTTTACATACATGTATAAAATATATGGAAGCACTTGTCATATCATTTTCTTAAAAGCCATAAATAAGTGTTTCATACTGCAATGGTCATGTTTAGTACATATAATCAATGACTTCTACATGTTGCTCTTCGTAGCTTTAATATTAAATGTAACAGTATGCATATTTATATGCTTATATACTTAGGGTATTTACATTCACTTGCATATTAAAATATGCTAATAACCGCTGTCTTAAACACTATCTTTGAAATAATTTTTAAATTCTTTGGTTAAGTATAAACCTAGAAATAATATCCCTTTTGAATTATATTTGAGTCATTGGAGAGAAATATCCGAAGTAATGTTCCATGTCCGAAATAGGGAGACTTTTATATATACCAAGAAATAAAGCGTTTCATTTGGTCAGACACGGACAAAAGAAACTTTTTGATACATATTTTCCCTCTCAATAGGTTTAATAAGATGAAAAATCACGATAAGATGAAAAAAATTTTTTTTTAAAAATCCGTAGCAATTGTCACTACTCGAAATAGGGCAGCTTTATTCAAACACTGAAAGCTAGGCATTAAATATTGTTAGATAATCGCCATACATACAGCGGTCGACACATTTCTTCCTTTCATTCTCGTTTGTTGGGAAGCGAAACAGACTACATGTCAGCTTGAAATAAATGGATTTCACCTAAGATTACATGGTTCATTTTTTATTTCTTAATATAGATATAAACAGTAATATGTTCTGAAATAATATTTTGATTTTGTTTTCTTTCTTAGGAAACAATCTCTACACATTTACGTCGAGTGTGTTCAGTAGACAAATTTTCTTATTTCTTGTTGGCATTGATGGAAAATGTAGATAATACAAGATGTGTTAGAAAAACACTTTGCTCCCTTCGAGCATGTCAGATGTCAAATAATCGATGTCAATTGAAAGCCATTCAGGAGTGGAGTAAGTATGTCAAGCATAAAGGCTTTAACTCCATAAAGTAATGGAGTAGTGCTTAAGACAAAAAAATCCTTGAAAATAAAGGGAAAATAATTTAAAAAATTGAACCTGACAAATTTCTGTTTCGTAATCATTTTGCAATTCTGCTACTCATTATCTATTTATATTTTAAGTTTCAAATAAAGCCCAAAAACAGGAAATATGTTTTTGCAAAAAAATAAAGGGAGTTAATCAGATATTAAGACCAGGTAGAGTTATGATTCTTGGTACTGCAATGCTCCTGCATGATATTATTTTATGATTCATGTCCTAACATTTTTTTGTTTATGAGTTTTATTCCAAATAATATATTTATATAAAGAAAAATGAAATCAAGGGAGATAATCATAAACCAGATGATTTGGTAGAGTTATGGTTCTCGATTACACCACTATTCCTAGTTATCATTGTCGGCACAGTTTCTAATACGGTTTAAAATTGCTGAACTGTGTTTTGCTTTTCTCAGTGCCTGTCTTTCCATGATGTAATTTTGTTAAGAAAAAGTATGTATATGATATGTCTCTCGCCTTTTCTTGATTTTTTTTATTGTGATTACGGCAGGTGTCATAATATTTTCCGATATTTCAAATTTAGTTTTACGTTTTAGGTTTTTCCTGCAGATTACTTTATTGTACTTACACAAAATCGGGTATACAGGGACTTGCCGTTTTCGTACTTAAACTTTTACTGCTAACAATAATTAACATCTTTTGAATGTGGGAACACTGGTTATAAAACTGATTACACCAAATTATTCATTTAACATTTTGTATTACTGTAAATGTAATTATTATATTATTGTAAATGAAGATCTTCGATTTTGTCCTGTTGTAATTATGTTGAAATCACCTTCATTAGCGAGTTTGAAATTAAATAAGTGCGAACGTATGCTTTACGTGCTGTATAAGCAAGAAGCAAGTATACCAAATCAGAGCAGTAAAATGAATATTACAACTTTTTCCAATATATGTTGACGTATAGTTTCAAGAATATAGTAAATACGTATTTCCATGGACAGAAATTCAATGTAAAAAAAAAATAAGGTTAGATTTATAAAAAAAACAACTAGCAAACGGCTCGATTGGCAAATTCTTTTAAAGTTGAGAAGTGCGTGCGGCTGGTCTGTGTTGTTTATTTATTTATTTTTTAATTCAACATGGTTCTGTAAAATAATTATCATAATACTATGATATGATAACATCAAAACTCGTCTCTGAAATAGAAAAATTAAATGTAATATTGTTGTTGTTTCGGATTTTTCTGTCTCCGTGCATTCGGGGTCTTCTTCCACCTGTAATTAGCTGACCATCGTTATATGACTGAAATACTGTCGAAGCTACGGTAAACTCAAATAGTCAAGTCAAGTCAATCATATAAGTTCATAGCATTCATGGGATCAATGTTTGGTCTCCGGTTTGGAAAGGTATAACTGCACAGAAAGCAATAACCATACTCTTTATCATGATATGGATTCTTTGCTTCCTTCGCAGTATATCCGTCCACCCGAGGGCGAGCCGGAATAAATGGAGAAAATTTTAAAAAAAAATGGTCCAAAAAGCATTACAGTTACAGTAACTGCACTTCCCCATCTCACAGTCCATTTATAACTTAAATTTCAAGTCAATATCTTGAGTAGTTTTATGAGTTATCTTCCAGACAAAAATTAAAAATAAAATTAAGGGGAGATAATTTCAAATTGGGCCAGATAGGGTTATGGTTCTTAATAATTGCATTTCTCCTAGCCGCATTCTAATCATATACGCAGCTTTAAGTCAATACCTTGTAAAGTTTTCAAGTAACAGCCAATGTTAAACTTCCTGACAAACCAACCAACCAACCAACAGACAGGGCAAACACAAACTGCCCCCGATCGCAGATCTCGGGGGTATAAAACAACGTTATATAGGTCTAGATATTTCGAGAGACACGTCTAAAGCATGGACAACGTGCGTGTATGGAAACGTGATTTAAATGAAGTAGAGCGAAAAGCCAAACAAAACAAACACACATGTACGGTACTTACTTATGGCCGTTAAAAAGACCATTACTGGAAGGTTGTACACTTCCAAGGGAATTATCTCTAACTTCAGAGTAACTTTGGACTTGTCTTCCAAAACTATCGCTTTAACATATGCTAAGTAAACCTCTCAACCGGTCCGCTAAACCGAGTAGACGGCCAATATTTTTTGGTATACGGGATCAAAATATTACTTTCAACCACATGGCAAAAAACACTCAGTTTTGATTAATTGAAACATTTGAGATTATGCATTAATTAAACTCTTTTTCTAGTACATGCAATCAGATTAAAATCTAGTACATGCAAATCAGATTATTCATCTGTTATTCAATGTCTTGAAACTTGAATAAGCTTTTGACCATAAAACATGAATTTAAACTTTTATGAACATATATCTAATTGTTAATAGTTTCAGCTCTCATTTCTTCAAGTTGTGGATTTGATCATTGTTTATACATAAACAATGTCCTGGACGGAATCAGGTAAAGTACGGTGGCATAGAGGTGACATGCACTACTCTTTTTTATGTCGAGGGAACGAGATAATAAGTCGAATGAACGAGTTAATTATCTCGAGGGAACGACTTATCATCTCGAGGGAACGAGATAATAAGTCGAGGGAACGAGATAATAAGTCGAATGAACGAGTTAATTATCTCGAGGGAACGACTTATTATCTCGAGGGAACGAGATAATAAGTCGAGGGAACGAGATAATAAGTCGTGGGAACGAGATAGTTATCTCGAGGGAACGACTTATTATCTCGAGGGAACGAGATAATAAGTCGAGGGAACGAGATAATGAGTCGAGGGAACGAGTTAATTATCTCGTGAGATTGACTTATTATCTCGAGGGAACGAGATAATAAGTCGAGGGAACGAGTTAATTATCTCGAAGGAACGACTTATTATCTCGAGGGAACGATTTAGTCAACCAATCAAATATTGCAATCAAGAGTCCGTATGTTGAGTCCGTGTTTATTTGTTTAATGGGATGAACGGTCCATCGACAATATTTCTGTAACTGAGACAACCTCCAGACTAACTGAATACGTTCAGAATTAAATCCTAAACTGTTTTGATATCACTTAAAATTTCTCCTTTCCAAATCAAACGAGTACAAAAATATATGTGATTGGCTTTACGGGACGGACACGTCCTGTGTGTTCAGCCTAACATAATTTGGCGATTAGAAAGTCTTTCTCGTAAATATATAACAATATGATCGTCTCTGAATATCATGAATTACAATTGTAACAAGTAATATGATTGGTTGACTAACTCGTTCCCTCGAGTTATTATCTCGTTCCCTCGACTTATTATCTCGTTCTCTCGAGATGATACGTTGTTCCCTCGAGATAATTAACTCGTTCCCTCGAGATAATAAATCGTTCCCTCGAGATAATTAACTCGTTCATTCGACTTATTATCTTGTTCCCTCGAGATAATAAGTCGTTCCCTCAACTTATTATCTCGTTCCCTCGACATAAAAAAGAGAAGTGCGTGTCACCTCTTTGTCACCGTAGTTATGTACAACGGATTCAGAAATATTTCTCGACTTAAACATTTACCTGTTTACGTCCTACACATAATTGATATAGCCAATAATTACTGAGGACAAAGAAGGGTAGTTCAAGGACTGGTTGACCTAGTGCCAAGATAGTGTGACTGTAAGTGTCATTTGTTCACGACTTGGTATCACAGTGAAACAGCAATATATGTCTCATATAGATACTTGTTTCCGAATGGCTGAAATACTGTCATTGGGACGTTAAATCCAAGTGAACACACACACAAAATTTACGTATGTATGCATAGTTTTAAGAAACCGGCCTATTGACAACACGGCCCTAGTTGTTCAGTCAAGCATAGCGGTATTGACAAATAGTGAGATGCATTTTACACATGTATACACGGATGCGAGCTTGTGATTCTCATCTATATAGCATGCGACACGGATATATATATAGTTAAAGGTAAGTGATTTGCTTTCAAAAACAACAAAGGTACTACACTGCACTAAAAACGGCATTACACGACATTTACATAAAAGGTACAAAGATGAAGTCAACAGATGTGTGCGTATTCACGTGTTAAAGCGCGTCAGCGTACATGTACGTTATTACGTTTCGGAAATCAAAAACTAGAGATCTATTCAGAGAAAAAAATATAAACGATGCTTCATCCGGGTGAGGCATTTCAATTCCGAGTCAAGTTTAGTTTAGTTTAAACGTATTTTATTTCATATAATACATTAAATGAGGGTTGGTCTACAAGTTCTAACAACTTAGAGTCATGGCTTAGAAGTTTTCATACAGAATCATCATCAACAACAACAACAACAAAGAACATGTAATAAGGAGGGGGGGGGGGGAGAGAGGGAGGGGCGTTGACTTAAGAAGCCTCTGAACGGATCCATGTGATTACCACTATGCCGTGACATGTCTGCAACATTAACATGACGGTGATATAATTTGATACACCTTTTGTCAAGATGTCAATATACTACGTGACATAAACAACAAGTTAAAAAAAGATAGTAATAACTAGAGATTTGTTTTCGTAGAAAAGTAATGTCTCCCCCCATCCCCTTCCCCTTACACACACATATACACTAAGGCACACAGTGACATATTCAAATAATTAAAGTTAAAGGGCTGACTATATTGTTTAAGCTGCGTAAAGAGTTATTTACCTTGTGTGTGACACTTACTCTCATCAATTTATTTCCATAACTGAAAGTTTGTTTCAATAGCATAAGTAGAGTTATCTTGCAGTAAAGAATTTTGAAAACAGGGAATAACTCCAAAAATATAGGCCAGAGTTATGAACCTTTGCATGACACTGTCTCTCATTAATTTCTTTCCGTAAATGAAATTTAATTTCAAAAGCATGAGTCGAACTTGAGTTATCTTAAGGACACGAAAATGTATGAAAGCGGAAAAACACCAACAAGAAACATTGGAAATGGAATATGCTCTAGTGAAATGCAATTCTTGTCCATAACAACTACCCAAAGCTTCAAGGTTATATGTCTCATTGTGCATGAGTTATGGGCGGACAAAACTTAATTGAATATGAAATTAAAGAACGGGCAATAACTCCAAAAATATGATTTGCCGAATTAAGATTATTGTGCACTGCAATTCTCCTTTGTGGGGTCTATTCTCCTATGAAGTTTCAAGGTTATATGTATCGTAGAGCATGAATAATGCTTTAAAAAAGTATAAAAGTATGAAATTGAACAGAATGCAGTATCTCCAAAAATATGGCATGTGCACTGCACTTCTCCTCCATGTTATCTCTCAATCTATGAAGTTTTAATGTTATTATATGTCATATAGTGCGCCAGAAATGCTCTTGACAAAAATAAGTATGCATTTAACAAAGGTCAATAACTCTAAAAATATTATGCGCAGAGTTATGGTTCTTGTGCATGACACTTTTCCATCATGAGGTCTATCCACCTGTGAAGTTTGTTCGAAACCCGGCAGGGTCATTCGGATTTTCATGTGAGGAAGCCTTCCAGCTGGCTTGCGGTAGGTCGGTGGTTCTACCCGGATGCCTCCGTGCATTCGGGGTCTTCCTCCACCTGTAATTAGCTGGACGTCGCTATATGACTGAAATACTGTCGAAGCGACGGTAAACCCCAATACAGCAATACAGAAAAACAAAAACATACGAGAAACTTGTCCATGATCAAAAGCTTGACGAATATGGTGATAGCTATCTATAAGTTGGTAAGTTGTTGTTGTTGAATGATTTGTTAAACAAAATATATAATGGTTTGGATACTGTTTTCACACACCCCTTTAACATTTTGTTATTATCAAGTCCACTTGCTTTATTGATATTAAGAGAAAGCATGATGTCTTCTTTTTCAGAAATACTAATTTCATTAATAGTTTATTCGTGGTTTTTAGATTTAGATAAGGGAGTGAAATATTAGAATCATCTACATAAGATATTGATACCTAACATTTATTTAAGCAGTCTGTCTTTTCCTGTGTAGATGTATACCAGTTAATTTCACAATTCGGAAGTGTTTCACATAGGCCAGTTTTCCTGTCATAATTTGAAATTAGGATGACGTCTACAGCCGTGTAATGAAAATTGATGGTCAGTTTATTTGGGTGTGATAACGTGTATATGTGTCTGATTAAATAAACAGTAGACATATAAACAATATAACTCAGCCCAATTAATTTTGGTTGTTTGGCTTTTCATTTGTGACACCACGTGCGGTAAGAAATAGGTATGGGTATGACAAAATCAAGAATAAAATGAGCACATTCACATGCTTTTTATGGAAAGAGAGAGAGAGAGAGAGAGAGAGAGAGAGAGAGAGAGAAACAGGTGGGAGAGGGCTTCTCTATGATCATTTAAAATGTTGATGTGTAGTCGACATACGTAAAACGTTTGTCGTGAAAGTCTTCGGACTCACTTTGGAGGACGTCACATAGTTCCATTTGCGACAGTACATTTTGGAGGCACAAATTATAGAAATTATTTATCTTTACAAATTCGTGAATTTAAAATGAGGAAATAAATGTTCATCAATATTGCTGTTAACTACATACCTTTTTTTTTTTTTTCATTAACGTCCCGGTGGCCGAGTGGTTAGAGCCTCGGAATCGGGAGGTCGTGGGATCGATCCCAGGCCTAGACATACCAAAGTCGTAAAAATTGGTACATTTATAGTCTCAAAATGACTGAAATATTGACAGTGGAATTTTAAACCCAACAAACCAACAAACATATCTTTTTTTTCATATCAAGACATATATGAAGCGACCTTGTATATTAAAAAACAAACCTTCAATCTGGTATTTCACTGATTTCAAGATAGGTCAACAAAACTAGGTCGCAGAAGTCAGTTTATCCGCTAAATTTAAATAAAGCCTCATATTTAAACTAATCTTTTTTAAAATTAACTAAGTTACATGTTATACCGGATATCATATTTCTGAAATTGCTCAATTCAACACCGAAATAAGAATATATAATTTATGATGCGCGAATAAAATAATCTGTTCCGCATAGATGCTTCTAAAGGTAGATTTGTGTATTTTAAAGGTAAAAACCCAAATGTGTATTGAAAGATCTGAAATAACTGAAATTGATAGTTTGCTTCATACACGGTACACATACGAGTAGATAAATCTTCCCGATAAAATGATATTTACTCTGACTAAATTAATTAATTATTCATAAAAAATACACCTTTATCCATTTCTCTCTACAGTGTGTTATTGACAAACATCTTTTTCCTATATACCACTTACTATTAAGCTAAGTTTTTATAACCTGACATGCTGCTTACATCATTCACAAGTACCAATAGGGAACTAAAAGCAGCTCGTTCACAGATGGTCATTGACGTAAAATTTGATTTTTAATTAAATATGTGTGTATTACGTCTATCAATACCAATACATATAGATGCATGGTCACCCAATGCAACCATCCATGAATGTGAAACAGTGTGTAGTTTCCCCATCACAGGCAATACCGTCACAGACGGTATTGAAGTATATTTAGAATATTAAAACCTATGTTTAGATTTTCCATTGTCATTTGCCGTCACCTGGCTAATCACATTCGCGCGTGCGTTAACTTCATAGACTAAACTTACCAAATCACTACCCTGAACTGGTGAAGTCGCCATGTTGCGGAATGTGCTTCGGGGATATCATATTCAAAATTTAACCGGTTTCGTCGAAGTTGCGTTTACGTAAATTGCGTTTCCCCGTGCAATGTAACCTACAATGGCCGAGTTTGTTCGTCAGGAAACAAAGAGTTCACTAACATTAACGAGGGGGAATAGAAAATTGTTTTGTTAAATATTATTTTTTATCGATCGCATGTGAACGGGCTGCTTAAAAAAGTCTTATACTTGACAGTATTATATTATGTTTTTTATTCTTTGAAAGAATGGGATAATATTTTTAGTTGTATTCATATTTTAGAACATGTAGATATACATCCATCCCCGGCCGCGACATATCAAAGTCGTAAATATGGTACTGTTATAGCTCCCATGCTTGGCGTTCAGCATACAAGGGTTTTCCAGGACTGATTGGCCCGGTGCCAGGATAATGTGACTGGGTGTGATACCATGCCATATGCCATTGTGATACTGCAGTTTTACAGCACTATAGCTGTCTCAAGTAGACATTGTCTCCAAATAAATGAAATACTGTCAGTGAGACGTTAAACCCAACAAACATATTCAACTATCCATGTCTTTTGAAGAATGCCATTCACATACGCAAAAACATACAGAGAGAGAGAGAGAGGGAGAGAGAGAAATTTCCATCAGTCAGACTGTAGAGATTATTATAGGGACGCAGCTTTCTCTCGTGCCAACACTGCCATAAAATCCGGAACGACACAAATAAAATGATAGAATTATTATCGCTGGTGAAGATCGATACTATACGCTGATCCGTGAATTACCGATAAACCGTTCGGTGTTGTCGTGTATTTACTTTCTTTTAGACCAATTAGCTTGTTGTTCTACGTTTGTGTAATTGTATATATTTTTGTGGCATCAAGCAGGCATTTTTACGCCGTTCACAGTGTGATTCTGATGTTATTTTCAGGAATAATCTTTAAAGGAAATATTACCTGGAAGGCGGACGAAATACGAGGTATTGTCACGTACAGATGTAATTCAAGTACTGCGTTTTAATGGATTAATACAAACCTGTATTTACATACTGATTGGATATAATTTTCGACATTTTTTATGTTTACGTTTTTCACCAAATATGGAGCAAAATAACATTCGAAAAGTTTTTGCCGCTTTACTTGTTTTCATGATTGTAAACAGTGAAGTTCTCAGTCAAAAAAACCATACCTGCTATTGCTTGCGAGAAGAAATTTCCACTTTGCGCAATCCAGTGCATATGCAGGCAGCAACGGTGGCCGGAAGTGACGTGTTTTTAATCGCAGAACAAATTGGAGTCATTCAGCAGTATTCTTTAAACTCGAAGCAGACGACGCCCTATATTGACGTAACCGATCGCATCACCATAGGAATGAAGCGTTATGATGAAAACGGATTGCTAGGATTTGCCCTTCATCCAGACTTTGAAAAGAATAAGAAACTGTATTTATACACGATGCGTCATATGTTTGGTAAAAACTTTGCAGTCATTAGTGAAATTACAGACAAAGATGTTGACCAAGAGACAGTCCTACTTCTTGTGGAGCAGAGAGGTGAAAGACAAAATGGAGGACAGGTGCTGCTTTTATTTTCTACTTTGTCACGAGATTTAGTTTTCACATTAACATGTGATTTGGTTCACAGTAATAACCATATTAGTCAGCCTCCTTAATTAACTGTCATTTTTTTTCTTCTTAAGATAATGAATTTTTCATCGATCAACTAAAATTAACCATGGCGGTCTCGGTTATCGATGAAATATCCTGTCAATGATCCTAATTGATGTTATTGTTTTGCTAACTCTTTGTTGACACCAAAGGATTGGTCAAATTCCACCAACAATTCTTAGCGTTAAGTAAAACTTAAATACTTAAGGGAGAATTTCATCAGTCTTGTTTCTCTAATAAAAATACCCAAACGTTTCATTTCTTATCAATTACTGTCAGTTATTAAGGTAATAATTCATTTCAAATTAGTCGTGTACTTGAATGTTTCATAAATAGTAATGGTGGAATGTGTATCTACCTAATCTAAGAATTTAAATATTACTCAGCGCTAAGTATTGTTGGTGGAATTCGAGCATGACATGGGGGCTGACAGCTTTACATATTACAATTGTAGTATTTTTGATTTCTTAACATTCAAAACGTAAAGTAAAGTCGTTTGTCTGGTATATATTTTAATTTAACCAGCCAACTTTATCTGAATGTTGATTTCTTTAAAATTCTTATCTATCGATTACAATATCCAATAAGTATCACCTCCATAATTAGTCTCCAATCTTTTAAGAAGTCCTCTAGTTCCGATTAATTTGCTGGAGGTCATTCATCTTGAGAACAGAAATATACACCAGAGCTGTTGCTGACGCCAGATTTTTTTTATAAAACTAAAACTTGGTCCTGCATTTAATTTTATTTTTGTTCTCAAATGCTGACATTTTTTTAGCTCGACTATTTCAAAGAATATGAGAACTATTGTAGTCACCCTGGCGTTGGCGTTGCAGCTTTTAGTTAAAGTTTTGCATGCAAGTTACTATCAACCTTATATCTCAATAACCGTTTATGGTATTGACTTGAAAGTTTATGAATATGTTTAGAGGCATCAGACAACCAAGGTAGATAACTCTTGACTGAATTTAATATGAATTATGGCCCCTTTTTAACTTAGAAATTTTGGTTAAAGTTTTGCATGCAAGATACTCTCATGCTTATATCTCAGTATTCAGGCATGCGATTGATTTTAAACATCGTTAATATGTTTAGGGATATGATACTTTCATGGTAGATAACTCTTGATAGAATATGTTGGAAATCATGGCCCCGTTTTAACTTAGAAATTTGGGTTAAAGTTTTGCATGCAAGGTTCTTTCATGCTAATATTTCAGATCAAGGCATGCAATTGTTTTGAAACATCTTTAATACATTTAGGGGTATCATACTATCAAGGTAGATAACTTTTGATGGAATATATTACAAATTATGGCCCCTTTTTAACTTTAAAATGTTGGTTAAAGTTTTGCATGCAATGTACTTTCATGCTTATATCTCAGAGTCCAGGCATGGGATTGCTTTGAAACTTCTTTAATGTATTTAGGGGTATCATACTATAAAGGAAGATAACTTTTGATGGAATATATTACAAATTATGGCCCCCTTTTAACTTAGAATTTTTGTTAATTTTTTGTATTTACGCTACTATCCAGCTTATATCTCAGAAATTGCTTGTGGAATTGACTAGAAAGTTAAGGAATGTCTTTAGGGGCATCAGAAAACCAAGGAGGATAACTTTTGGACTGAATTTTATGCAAATTATGGCCCTTTTCTTGCTTGGAATTTTTGGTTAAAGTTTTGCATGCACAGTTTTATAATGCTTATGTCTCAGTAACTAGGCATGTGATTGATTTTAGACTTCATAAAAATATTAAGGGGTATCAGACTATCAAAGTCTATCATTTTTGACTATTATTATGTACAAGGTATGTGAAATAGATTTCATTTGATTTACCCATAAGCATTTTGAATAGTCGAGCGTGCTGTCATCTGATGGCTCCTTTGAGAAAGCATACTGATTGGACCTACAGATTTTCATCCTATCTCATCATTTTCATTTTCACGAAACAGCTTAACTTCGAAGTTAACAGTTGAGAACAAATCTCAAATTTTGTATCACCACATTTCTGAAATCCTAAAGATAATAAAGATCTTAGATGTGGAAAAGAAACAATGTAAATAAATAATGCATATAGAACAGGCATTTGTTTAAATATAACAGCGATAAGAGCCTTTAATGTTTTTAGATGAAGAATATCTGAATATTGGCATGCCTTAGAGCTTGTTCTTAGGTTGGTTTCAACGTCCTGCTCTTTACTTAATGCATGATTTTCATACGTTGCAGTTGCTGTTCGGAGACGACGGGTTTCTGTATATCTTTATTGGAGACGGCGGACCTGAGGACATAAAAGACGCTGAAAGTCAGGACGGGTTTGTATATTTATATATTATACATGCCCTGTTTTTGTGGTAGTGTACATGAATTACCGATTTGGAGGCTAGGAGTTCGACGGAAGCGAGTATTTTTCTTGTTTACTTAGTCGCAAAGTATTTGTCCCACCAAGGAACCATTGGATTTAATTAGCTCGTATACGTTATGAAACAGGTCCTCCCCACCCCACTAGTCGAGATTATGAGATGATCTAATTACCGTAGTCCAACTCAGGCTGATCCAAATAGCCCAGTAAATAATGCTTCGAGAAAATAAAGAAACTGATATATTGTTATAGACCTGGTCTTCCTTGTAAAAGAAAGGCAATTGCTCATAACGTTTTTTTTTTTTTTTGTTTTTTTTTGTTGTTTTTTTCAATTACTTAAGTTCTCGAAAATGCTATTGTAACTAGGTGAGAAAAATATGCAGCCAGACCAAAACCCGAAAGCGAGACCCCTTGCTTACAGGGTGAATGTTCTATTGACTCAGCTACTGGACATTAATCTGTCATCGATGAGAGTTACCAAAAGACCGTTAAAAACTCCCCTTCTCATATGGAATTAGTCCCCAAATTTGCATTACGGCGACCAAATTGCTATGTCCCCGACACACAATATATACCAAAGAATATACTGTAACGGACGCAAGTTGGGCGCCAAATGTAACCATAAGAGGAAAATATGCAGCCAGACCGGGACTCGAACCTGTGATTTCTTGCTAACATGGAGAGTGCTCTACCGACTGAGCTACCGGGTCGCTTACACAAATCTCTCAATGACTGGCCGTTACACTATGATACGAACACATGTAATAATTATTTCGGAGAACCTCGGTTCTGCACTATTGGTTGCGGTTTTCCAAACTCCGCCGCAGTAGTTACCTCCCCTTACAGTTGTCGATAACCACTGCCTTTACAAGTAGATTTCGGCTGATATAGGCCGGATTTACTATTTCACTTTTAACTTCAGTTTTGAATATTTTATATCAATATCCCATATTCCACGAAAATAACATTCGTGACTATGAGAAAAGTAAAAAATAAAATCAAATGATATTAATTTATAAAATTATGAGTGTTGGCCACATGGCTTCAACTACCATCACGTGACTTGTGTGGCGGCAGTGGTTAAGGTAGCGTAGCGTGACGTAACCAGTGCGCGGAGTTTGGCGGTTTTCTTTCAGAAAGAGTTTACGTGGTAAAATCTTACGAGTTGACGTCGACAAAACTGTGGTACAGGACAACCGTCTGCAGCATTACGACATTCCCGACGATAATCCCAAGACCGACGGTTGGCGACCGGAAATCTACGCCGTCGGGATTTCTAACATGTGGCGATGTAGCGTGGACAGAGGAACCGCTGGAGGTAGGTTAACGTCCTTGTTATTCTGTAAATGTCCTGATCTTATATTACTTATTTGTTATAAGATTGTATAAAACACAGTCCTTCTTTGGTACTTAATCATAGATCTATATTGTTCCATACCTAGTGAATGTGGCTAAAATTAACAAAAATATTTTAAAAGAGATAATCGGCGTTGATGGGAATCTGTAGGATGGTTTTATAATGAAGAGCGCTCCCTCCACCGTAATGGGGAGACTAAACCTATTTTAACCAGGTTTTCAGCGAAAGTCCTGGGGCCCGTTTCACTAAACTTGGCACGAACAAATTTGACCTTAGACGTAAGTCTGTTGTTCTACATAGTGTCTACTAATGTCTCATTTTCACAATGAAAAAGATGAAGAAAGATTGCCCAGTTTATTGCATTATGCAAGCACAACACTTTTTGCAAAGAAAAATATACAGGAAAAATACTATCTTACATCTGTGAATTTACGCGTACGAAGATATTTTTTCGTATATGAAGTTTAGTGAAACGGGCCCCAGGTTATTAGAATAGGCTACGTCGTTGGGCGGGTGGGCGTCAGAACATTTCATTTCCGTCGAATATTTCCTGTTAGAGATACAGTTTGCATACTGGTAGGTAGATACCGAATGGGAAGAGGAAGATTGGGATTGATTTTCAGGAGGGAAGGTTAAAAAAATTTTTGATATAGATAGATTCCTTATGGCAAATGGAAAATAGGAATTGATTTTCAGGTCAGTAGGGTCAAGGTCAAGATCACTGTTACTAAAAAAAAATTATTGCCTGGGGCGACACTTGAAATCCTGTTTCACATCATTGGACGTTGTTTTTTTTTGTTTTTTTCGTGGTGGGTGGGTTAGGGGAGGTAATTCTGCGCTGTCTTACAGTCATACGGAAACAGTGAAACAGACTGTAGTATGCTGCAAGTATTTTTATAACGGTTGGCCAAAAACAGGTCTAAATTAATGTGCATATAAGAGAAGTATTTTGATGAAAACTTTTATTAATCAAAGAATTTGTACTTCAATCCGAATGTTTAATTAACATTTCGTGAATACAACGCATATATTTCAACAAACAATTTTGCGTATACTACATTAAAACTTTTTTCATTAATATAAGGATTTTCTACCATTGAAAATCGCCCATTTATGCATTTGGTCTTGTTGCATCATCCGTATATAGGTCAAACAGCTACGTCGAAAAATGATTCCTTTATCAAAATTAGCGAATATTAGTACACAACGATATGATAACTTTACTGTTAAGTAATTTGAAATGGGTCAGCAAAATACTTTTAAATATTTCTGTGTAAGGGTTGCCCCTTTGCCACACCTTCAAAATACATGTATTTATTTGTTGCATTTAATATAACATCTTCCAATAGAAAAATGGTTTTGTTTTAGGTGAATTTTTACATTTACATTTTGCACTTACAACATCCCATTATAACTATTGCATTTCGTTTATTTATCACATATTCAATGTAAATTTTCCTTGTAAATCTTGAAAATAAACTTGAAATTGTATTTTGTATCCCACTTAAACTCATGTCTGTCTTCTTTTCATTTTTCAATTATCACCGGGGGGAGGGGGGTGGGGCTCCGACAGGGAGACAGGAACATGTTGGCCAACTTTGATAATTAATTGAATTACCTAGCCAACTCAGACTTTTCCAGGAAGGATCCATCGGTTTTTACGGGATTGGGGGTCCTAACGGGGACAAGTGGAAAGGGGTTCTTTTCTTTTTTACTCTTGACTTAATAACCAAATCCCAAGAGTAGGGTCATAACATTCTGCATTGACTTTACAGCATTTAACGCCTTTCAACCATTTAAATCATTGGGGTCTTCCTTAACGACCGTACCAGGTTTGCGAGATGATAGAGCGTCGGTAGTGGGAGGCGTTAAAGTGGTACTAGTAGCTCCCCGCTTGGATCTCTGTATATGTATATATAGGGTGCTTCAATCACTGGTGTGCCTGCTTTCAGGATAATGTTACTGGGTATGGTATCATACCACATGTCTATGGCGTGATAGTGCAGTGTGGCAGCAATATATATGACCCCAGATGACTGAAATGATGTCGGTAGGAAGTTAACCATAGCTTATTAAAATTTTCCTTTTTAGACTGCTGTCGTATATAGTGCATCCATTATATGATTATTTCTAACCTAGCCACATAGTCGCATACAATACCAATGCTGTATGTGAATCATACATATTGTGTGCTTTCTTTTTCTTGTATGCATAGATTTCTGGAGTGATTCAGTTGTCGAGCTCCTATGAAAGCTATGCCTGGGTATGGTAGAAGAGGATAGTCGATAAAACTATTCCCAATCAATAGTTTCTATAGGGACCGCCATTCATATTGATACTTGTACTAGATGACCCTTTCCACATGTTGACAACCAACCAAACGTTTAGAATTAGTTTAAATGAGTTCATTCTTAATGGTTAAACACACTTTCATGAGTTCTACATGAAGTTAGGTTCTAAAAAATGTAGCGCGAGCAAGAATTACCCAACATATTTTATACTCTGGAATCTGGACACAAACTCGTGCTCACGTGGTCGTTATCAAAGGTTACAATCAAATTACTTTCACTGTTAATTGGTTTTCTTTCATTTATCACACCCTGAATTTCATTTGTATGAACGGACTTATCGTTGTTAAGCTCCTCGCAATGCAGATTTTCCAATTCCAAGCGTGCAGTGAGGTAATATTGATCAAGGTTAGACCCAGCTGCATAGATACTCACGTGCAGATATATGTACGAAGTTTCTTGAACATACGCTTAACCGACATTTTCCTTGGGCTCATATACCATCTATATTGATATGTGATTTCTTTTTTATTATTGATTTCGATTACTGGTAGGTTCGATAAAATTATACCTGATATATAGGATGCATTTGAAGCATCTATTGTCTTGAGATTGCATCCGACTCAAAAGTCATTCTATACTTATGAAACACTTGATTTCGACAATTAGATAGGTCTGTTTTATACATTGTAAAATAAACTAGATGTGGGTGTTCCTCGGAACACTTGTGTCGCCTGCATTTAAGCATGTTTGATGAAAGAATTGACTAGAAAATCGATCTTTTGACAAATTATTGATAAAGCATAATCTATTTTGTGAGGTACAAAATAACACCAAATCACACACACACACACACACACACATATATATATATATATATATATATATTTTTTTTTTTTTTGGGGGGGGGGGGGAATAAAATATTCAAACAGTGCAATATGTAATAATTTTCCCGAGCACTTTCGACTATACAGTCTTCATCAGAGGAGTGTCAGAATGACTATGAATTCAAAACATTAACTGTAAGAAAAATTATGACGTCATTAAGCACTTATGACGTTAATTATATATATGTTGCAAGTTTGTAGTCCTCATTATCATTATTGAGTTATCATTCTTGTGTACTGCACTCAGACCAATGAGATCTATCTACTATAAATGTTTAAGGCAACACTTCAAATACTTTACAAGTTATGCACCACACAAGAATTAAATCCAAAAAAATAAACAAAGGGAAATAACTCCAAAAATACAACAGTTATCATTCTTGCACAATGCACTCCATGAGATCTTTCCACCTGTGAGGTTTCAAAGTAATACCTCAAATACTTTTCGTGTTATGCTCCAGACAAAAATGAAGTCTGAGTATCAACAAAGGGCAATAACTCAAGGAAAAAGAGAAACAGAGTTATCATTCATGTGCACTGCACTCAGACCATTGAGATCTATGAAGTTTCAAGTCAACACCTCAAATACGTTTCGAGTTATGCCCCAGACAAAAATTAAGTCTGAAAATCAACAAAGGGAAATAACTCAGAAAATAAAACAGAGTTATCATTCTTATGCACTGCACTACAAATCCATGAGATCTTTCCATCTATGAAGTTTCAAAGCAATATCTCAAATACTTTTTATGTTATGCTCCTGACAAAAATAAAGACTGAGAATCAACAAAGGACAATAACTCAGGAGAAAAGAAAGTGAGAGTTATCATTTATGTGAACTGCACTCCTCTTCAATGAGATCTATCTATCTATAAAGTTTTAAGTCAGCACCTCAAATACTTTTTGAGTTATGCCCTGGACAAAAATTAAGACTGAAAATCAACAAAGGGCAATAACTCAGAAAATATGAAAGTCATGGTTATCATTCTTGTGCACTGCACTCCATCTCAATGTGATCTATCCATGTTTTAAGTTTCAAGGTGATACCTCAAATACTTTTTGAGTTATGGTCCGGACAAAAATAAAATCTCAGAATCAACAAAGGGTAATAACTCAGAAAATACGAAAGTCAGAGTTATCATTCTTGTGCACTGCACTCCACCTCAATGTGATCTATCCATGTTTTAAGTTTCAAGGTGATACCTCAAATACTTTTCGAGTTATGCTCCGGACAAGAAAGTGTGACGCCGACGACGCCGACGACACCGACGACACCGACGACGACGACGACGACGGACAAAGTGATCCCTATGTGTCTGCCATGCTATGCAGGCGACACAAAAATATTCTATTAGAATTAATTGCTAATATATGGTGGCGTATTTCTGCCAGCCACTTATCCACGTAGCTATGTCAAAACTTTTCTGAGGAATTGTCACATTTTCAGTTATTATCTGGCAAGTAGAAAATTTTCAAGTTATCCACTTGGGTATCTGAACAGGACTAAACAGTCTGTTAATGCCCACTACTGCAAACCATATAAATATGAATTTCAAGAGTTTTTGATTGGCTGCAAATTTAAGGTGACTTCTAAATTCAGTGAATAACAAATGTGCTGATATCCCCCAGCTGTCTATTTAATTAGTCCCCTACCGCTGTTTACACCGAAGGGGACTATAGATTTGATGTCCGAAAATCTGGATCCCGCGATAACTTAAAAACCGTTTAAGATAATTTTATGGGGCTTGGTATATGAATACATGGCAGTATCGAGATTTTGCACGTTACTTTGTTGTTTTTTTCTCGGACCAAAATTCTGGTTGCTATGGTAACGAAAAAAAATATGAACCTCACCAGTTACTTGTTTTCATTAGTTTTTCTTTAAGGTGGATTCTCCACTCCATCTGTAAGCACCTACTTTTTTATTTTGTCGTTTAGTTCTGTATCTCTCTTTCACAATTCCAAAAGTACAGGTTTTCAATAAGTCAAGCTTAGTAAAGCCTTTCAACTTTTAACAAAGCATCAATCTGTCAGTAATGTATTTTCTGTAATTCTTGACGAACAATTTAGGGACTTACATTGTAGAGAAAATCAGAACTGTTCACTGAATAGTCTAATTTGTGTGATCAATTAATCTTCGGGATGGCTAAATAAAAATGCAGGTATGATATTTTTTTCGGATAATGACATGGGGTTAATTCCGTTTGAAAGCTTTCCAAAGGTCTGATATTGATATATGTATGATTACTGTACTTCAGACATCGAATCCTTAGAAACAATAAGTGATATAAAAACGTGTCAATAGTTATTCCAATGCTTATGAGTTATTTATAAATTCTTAATCATTTTTTTTCTAAGCTTTCCATTCACATTATCTTACGTTTCGTTTCATGTAAATTATTAAGGTAAAGTCCCTGTTAAGGTTCCGCTACATTTCGGACCTCATGACCTTTCACGGAGATAACCAAGGTTTCCTAATGTTTCATTGGGTACTGTAGAGGTGAAGTGGTCCGAGACACTTTAATCGAAATGGTGGAAAGTAGAGTTACATTTATGAGGATGTTTATCATGTATTGAGTGTTAGAGGTTATTTGATCTGTACAATCTAAATTATGGAATATTATGAACAATGACCATATTGATTTATATAATATGTTGCATTAAGTAATGTTAAAATGATCCAGATGAAACTTATTATAATAATATAAATATATAATGGTCTTAAATATTTGACTTGTTCACCGTAATATTGTCATATTTTTATGAATGCATGCAATGTTTTGTAAAGGTAAATGGGAATGGCCCCGACCTATATTATTGGAAAATAAACGAAATTTCATTATTAATGTAAAAAAAAATCCTTAGAAACGAAATAACTAAAGTATGTGATAGAATCTCGGAATGTTAAATACTAACAGATCTCTTAACGTCTTGTACCGAATACTCTACGATCCCATTCTCTCTTACCAGGTACTGGAAAGGGCCGGATATTCTGCGGTGATCTGGGCTCCAACATTGCCGATGAGATGAACCTCATTACGAAAGGAAGCAACTATGGCTGGCCCATCAAGGAAGGAGTCACTTGTCTGAATGATTCCGCCTGTAAAACAATGACCGGTAAGTCAACATGTACACACATGTACACTGCCCAACTCAAAGGGGCCAGTAGTAAGTACAGCGTAATTGGCGCTATTTTGTTGATATCATTTCTATTTATTGTAAAAATGAGTTCATGTTTGTTACTATTTATAGGACCTCATTTGCATATAAGTATGACGCATGCGTAAAGGCCATTTTGGAGGTGGTAATTTTATTTTAGACTCAAATGTGTGTATAGCGCATGCGTGGCGGCCATATTGAACATGAAGTATTGATTGTGTTGATGTCAAGGTTGATAATCCTAATAAAATACAGATTTGATTTGTAAGGACGTAAGGAATTTGATAGATATCGCATATATCAAGATCGATTATTAAATAGTCCCATATAGATAGATTTTTACGTATACTTTACAGTATCTTGTAACAAGATACATAAATTAATACAGTAAGTTACATACATGTATATAGCAGAAAATGCAACATTCACCTACAACAGATTTGAGATGTGAAGAGGAAAGAAAAAAATGAAAGAAAGAATATATGTTACTTATATGTCACAATACAGATATGGGTGGATTGAAATAAAGTATAATAGAATGTATAAATTTAAGATTTTACATTAAATTACCGCGACAATC
>CM037784.1:50832444-50848041 GCA_021229015.1 Solen grandis | reverse complement strand
TTCACCACATGGAGACAATGTGCAGAGCGCATGTTATAAGCAACTTAATTTAATATCAAGGTTGTAATCAGAGTCAAAGGTCATGTGACTTTTTCATGTCTGTTCCATAACTGTTGAAATACTTGATAGATTAAGTTATGCTGGATGCTCAAACCCCAAAGTACACAAACTCAGAGGGACTGTTACCTGCTTAAGGTTAGCTAATGCGATGAAAATCAAATAATCAATTCTTGATTTTTGTTGCTGTTTGGACCACCCAGTTAAACTCGGGGTTTCCTATTTTATTATGCCCCCAAAGCTAGCTTTGTGTGTCTGTGTCTGTGTCTGTGTCAGCCCATCCGTCCGAGCATTTTCATTTCCGGACACTAACTTTGTCTTGCATGCATGCATTTTGATATAATTTGGCGTCAATGATTTCCTCAAGAAGAGGGAATGTCGCGCGCAAGATCCAGATCACAATCAGAGATCAAAGGTCATAAAATGGGGTATTTTTCAGTTTCCGGACATTAACTCTGTCCTGGATGGATGGATATTTATATAACTTGGTATCAGTGATCCCCTCAAGTAGACGGAGTGTCGCATGAAAATCCAGGTAGTAACTCAAAGGCAAAAATAACAGTAAACAATCAAAGGTCATAAAATGGGGGTATTTTTTTGGTTTCTGGATACTAACTCTGTTCTGGATGGATGAATATTTGCCCCCACTGGCATGTAACTTCATATACGGAAACAACATATGAAAAAGTGCAGATTACAAGATACATAACTCTTAACTTTAATATATTTTGAGTTTTTCTCCATTGTTGATAGAGCTATTGGGTAGGGGACACACGTTTAAACAGTTTTCCAAGGAACACCCAAGTCTAGTGTACATCAACTATGTGCTAAAATATGCTAAAACAACAAAACAGTTTTGTATCAAAGCAACTCTTCACTGACTGTGACAGTTCTATTTTTATTTTAGGGGGATAGTATTTATATACGGTAAGCGATCAATGTCCATTATGGCCATCTTGTTAGGTTACAAGATTTTAAGGTCAAGGTCACTAGTGAGTGAAGTTTTGGGACCAGATTTTGTGCAAAGGTATATCTATCGCATATCGTATATTCAAAATATTTTCGTACAGATGTTCTTTGGGTAACCGTCTACCAAGATTGCTAAAACCAATCCAATCCGTAAAAAAAACATGGGCGGGGCTTATTTGCCCTATATGTATATAGTGAAAACGTTAAACGACATCTCCGGAAACCGCTGGACAGAATTTGATTAAACTTGGCAGGGATGATCCTTGGGTGAACCTTCACATAAGTTAATAAAATAAACTTGATCCATGCAGAACTCTGATTACCATCGCAAAGGAAAGAAAAAAATATAAAAACTTTAAAAATCATCTCCTTCAAAACAATTGGCCAGATTTCAAAATGTTTTAGTACAGATGTTCCTTGGGTAACCATATGCTCAGGTGAGCAATCCAGGGCCTCTATGGCCCTCTTGTTTTTTTATGAAATATGTAAATCATTTACCAAAACTTGTCTAAATAATTCTGTTTGTTATACAAAAACTGAACTGAGAAGGAAGAAGAAACAAATTTATTATAATTCTGTCTATTATTTATTTTTTATTTTATTTTTTCATTTTTTTTTTTTTTAAATTTTATTTTTTACTTACTTTTAGTTAAAATGTGTTACAGTGTTTATAAACTACTGATTTCTTAAACACATACAGTCTGTAACATATTGTAGGGACAATTATGGGACTTGAAGTGTTTTATTGTTGAGGAAATATGTAAAAAACATGAACAATTACCTCAGCTTTTTGAATTAAGTTTTCATTAAGTGAAGCAAGTACCTAGAATTTTACTTTAGTACATGCATCTTAAATACTTAAATAGCTGAATAAAACATAAAAATAAAAAATAACACTTTTTCTTAATCCATTGAGTGATACAGAAATAGTGTTAAAAGAGAAATTTAGAAATAAAGAGAGATCCTTCTGGGATTTGAAGCCACAACCCTCAGTTTCAAAGCATTTCACAGCCATTTTAGCCTATTTATTGAATACTCTTCAGTTGGAGGTAATGCATTAGAGTTCCAGAATTTAAAAACAAATACAGTCTTTCAAACTTTTCATCATTTAATACTATGTTTTCAATTTTAGGCAAGTGCACTTGATCGACGATTGGTATATCACACAAGAATGCGATATCCTAATTCAGTGGAAAGTCCCCAGATTCCAGCAGATGTTTACGGGAGTGAGGATGCTAAGTTCGCCCTGCAGAAAGCAAAAAATATTATATGGCTAGCAGAAACAAATACAGATAGCGATAGTGATGGAGACTATAAATAAAATGGTTCATTATTTAGGAAAGAAATGGAGAAATAGAAAGACCGTAATGAAAAGTTACCATGTGTTGCAATTTCATTATTGATGCATGTTTTGCTGTTAGTGGTGTTGTTTTTAAGATATATTCCTTATTAGTGTGAGTGTTTTATTTGCATATAATAGGTTGCACATAATATTCCTGTATCTTTTTGATTTTTACACGAGTTTCTGAATGAGTTTTGATGCCTTAATAATTTTAGTGTTTTGATTTATGTTGTTTTATGAGTCAGAATAATTAAAATTGTTAAGATTAATGTTAAGAAAATGTTACTGAAAAATAATTTTATGTACTGTACGGTTTTTAATTTTTTAGTTTATGGATTATCTACATTTTGTTTTATTAGTTATAAATATAAGACATTTGGAATCCTACATGGTAAACGGTGTTATATATTCTTTAATTTGAATATATACATGTATAAATGTGTGTAGGTGTTAATCACCATGTTACTTTATATATAAAAAATGTGTCACAAACTGATGATGGAGATAGTAGTAGCACTCAATGCTGTATCTTACAACTGTTTACTTACAGTATGAGAAATAATGTACATACAGTGTCATAAGTGTATTGATAAATATTATATTTTTCAGTGTTTTGCTTCATACAGAATGTGTTTGTTATGTACTTAATGTTGCAATCGTCAATGAAATATTAATTGTGGTTGTTTTAACGTCTGTTGTTAATTTCCCATATATCAAATATATGTACATATTTGTTGGAAAAAATCATAAGGTTTTATTCTGTAATTGCGCTTTTAAATGTTGTTTGCAAAAATAAATAATGTTAATGCATGGTTATGCTTGTGATTTGCTCAAAAAACAAAACAAAAAAAAAGCACATGTATATTTGTAACTTTGTTTTTTAACATTTTCTTACTTGTATTTGTTAAAAAGATAAAAAATGTATAGTTATATATAAAGTGTATAATGTATAGTTATATCTAAAGTGAATAACCATTTTCAAATTAATTCTAAATAATAATTTGAATGGCACCATCTACATTTTCCCTAATCAAATGACATATCTGTCTCATTAAGGAACACAACATGATAATTCCTCTTCCACTTTCCATACATGTATTAATATACATGTATTTATAATGATTGCTATATCTTTCTTTCATCCAGTCCTTTCTACTTTAATGTTCAGTTACAATGTTTAAAATTGTATTTAGACAATAATCTCATTTGATAGTGAGAATATGAAATACAAACTACGACTTTTCATGTTACACATGTTAGTTTTGTCAAGCAAAAACTAAGTGAAATTGAATTTCTTCAACTCAAACCCAATTTTTTTACTCGTTATTTAAAAAGTTTATGCTTCTGCAAACAACAATTAGCTTTGCTTAACATGTGATCCTTTTCCTTGAACGAGTCTTGATTTAAACCTTAATTGAGCAGATGGTCGAAATACAACATTTAAAATGTAGAGTGTGAATATGTTGTTGTTGTTTTTTTGTTGTTGTTGTTTTTAAATTCTTGAACGCTCACTCTATGACGAAAAAAGCTCAGAACATTCAGTGTGCTTTTATGAATATGTAAATATTGGTATAATTCATAGTGTAAATATGTGTTTGTGTATGAAAAAACATTTATATGTGAGTCTTTGCATTTTTGTGGAGCAAACTTTGTACAGCATGGTTTCATGTCATTAAATTTGATAGCATAAAACAATAAAGATTTATAGTTTAAAATGATAGAGACTGAAACTGACAATTCAAGTGATGATTTAACTTCAATGTAAATACCTTTTGAAACTAGAAAATGTCACCCAATGTGTAAATAATTTGATATTTAGCTGTGTTATGTCCTCGGTCATCTGTTATTAGTGATGAGATATTAATGATTGATTAGTGATAAATTGTTTAAGATTCATAATGAAGGAATTAGATGTTGATTTTGATAAGTTTTTTAAAAATACATTCACATGTTATTTATACCAATAAATTGAGTTTGTGTGATAGGTATATTTAAGATCAACAATGTCCTATACTTAGTAATAAACATGAGATCAACAACATGTGCATGTAGGTATGACATTACAGTGAGGCAGCACTCTTTCTAATTCAAACTAACAAAATACCTTAATGGCTGAAGAATTGGTAGTGGGACATTAATCCCAACCAATTTTACAAACAACATACATGATTGTACTTGTAAATAGTTCTGTTATGTTTTTATTTTCATTATACATGATAATTATTTTTTTGTATATCATCTCATTAGATTTAACAAATTAAAATGAATACTGAATTTTAACATTAATACACAATGTAAATAGCCGTTTTATTCTTGTAAAATATTGTTTATAATGGTAGCTAATGATGTTCCTTTCATTTTTCTATGTATAATTTTTTTTTTCATTTCTTAGCATGGATCCAATCATCATTTTGTAAATCCAAACGTTTTTTATTATTATTAAAAAAAAAAAAAAAAGATCCCTCAACATTTTGACTCAAGTCTGCTTTCCCACCATTTTAATCATAATTGTGTTGAATATTGCATGAGAGTAAATGGGTAAAGAGTGTATCTTTATTGATAAAAATGAACCACGTCTAATGTTTCATTGTCTTGATTGTAAGCATTTGAATTAATTAATGTACATTTTATTTAGTGTAATATGATTATGGTAAAGACATAAGATGAAAGAAAAGTGTATATATTTCGTAAGAAAGGCACACGTTATACAAGTTTTGATACAGTGATTTTTATATACCTGCATTGTGTAAAAATTGCTTCTTGAACAGATTTAAAGCTGACTGGAATTATTATGACTGTATGTTTACTTCAATGCATTGAGTATAAATGTTGCTTTTGTTTTTATAATTTAACAATTTTTTAATTCATTGTTAATAATGAATTTGCAAGGATAAACTTTCTTTAAGAGAAAGGTTCACCTTTTTCAAAAATTGAGAAATTATTTCTATGTACATCCCATGTGTATATTTTTTCGATTAACATAGATTTAAAAGGTATACTTTCATATAAAGGGAAAGGCACACTTTTTTCAAGTTTTAATGACTTTTTTTATATGCAATTTGCATATTTGTAAATTTTAATTATTTTTCTGTGCATCTAGTGTGTGCTAACAAACTATTGATATTTGAATTAACAGTGAGTTTAAAAAGGATATACTTTTCATTAAGAAAAGGTGCACCTTTTGCAAATGTTAATGGATTAATTTTATGTACACACAGTGTCCATAAATGTTGTTTTTAATGATGTCTAAATTAACAGTGAGTTTAAAAGGATATACTTTTCATTAAGAAAAGGTGCACCTTTTGCAAATGTTAACGGATTAATTTTATGTACACAAGTATCATAAATGTTGTTTTAATGTGTCTAATTACAGTGAGTTTAAGGATATATTTTCATAAGAAGGTGCACCTTTGCAATGTTAATGGATTAATTTATGTACACACAGTGTCCATAATGTTGTTTAATGAGTCTAATTAACAGTGAGTTAAAGGATATACTTTTATAAAAGGTGCACTTGCAAATGTACGGATTAATTTTATGTACACAAAGTATCCATAATGTTGTTTAATGATGTCTAAATTAACAGTGAGTTTAAGGATATACTTTTCATTAGAAAAGTGACCTTTTGCAAATGTATGGATTAATTTGTACACACAGTGTCCATAAATGTTGTTTTTAATGATGTCTAAATTAACAGTGAGTTTAAAAGTATATACTTTTCATTAAGAAAAGGTGCACCTTTTGCAAATGTTAACGGATTAATTTTATGTACACACAGTGTATGTTGTTTTTAATGATGTCTAACTAAACAATGAGTTCAAAGACCTATAATTAAAAAGATTGACAAGTAATCAAAATCATATGTTAGATTGTCACGTTTGCAAACTTCTGCTATTCTATTTGAGATATTTGAAAGTTGTTGCTTTTGACTAGTAGAAGACCCATTTTGATTTTGGTGTAAATACCTCAAAGGTTAAGGTCACATGTTAACCTATTTTTATATGAATGTTTTGTCAGATTATAATTTTAGTTCTATTTGACCCTTACACCTCGAACTTGGTATGGTTGTTGTTTATGACTAGTAGAAGACCCCCACTGATTTTGGGATCTCCTCAAAGGTCAAAGTCATGAGGTAATAATTTAAATTCTCACAAACACTGTAAATTAAGCATTGTCCGACAGATTACTCAAAATCTAATGGACTCTGGGGTCTCAAACATTATACAACAGTTATTTATGACTAACAAAAGAACCCTATTGATTTTGAGGTCTGTACCTCACAGATCAAGGTCATAAATTAAAATTCTCTGTAACATTGTGTTAAGGAAACATTGTCCAGCTGATAACCCTAAGTATCTCTCTTATATCAAATATTGCACAGTTGTTGCTCATAAGTAATAGGAAACGCCTTTTGATTTTGGGATATGTACCTCAAAGGTCAAGAGGTTGTAAGTTGAATTCTCACAAACACTGTGTTAAGTATTGTCCGTCTGGTAACTCAAAATTTAATAAATATGCCCCCCCCCCTTTCAAGTCAGCAGGGACTTATGTTTTATGAGCAACACTACTGACTTGTTTTAGCACAAAGTGCTCAGGTTGAGCGTTTGTGGTCGTCCGTCGTCAACAATTTGATTTCTAAAAACAACATCTCCTCTGAAACTGCTCGACAGAATTTCGCAGGGATCATCCTTAAGGTGAGCTTCCACAAAAGTTGCTTAAATAAACTTTATCCATGTAGCACTCTGGTTGCCATGGCAACGGAAAGGGGAAAATATATATGAAAACTTCATCTCCTTCAAAACTAATGGCCAGATCTCCAAATGTTTTAGTACAGATGTTTCTTGGGTAAACCTCTACCAAGATTGTTAAAAAAAATTCCTATCCGTAAAAGATTATGGCCGCCAGGGGCGGGGCTAATTTGTCGTAAATGTCACTTATATAGTGAAAACTTTAATCGACATCTCCTCTGAAACCACCGGACAAAAATTGATTAAACTTGGCAGGGATGATCCTTGGGTGAACCTTCACAAAAGTTGCTAAAATAAACTTGATCCATGTAGAACTCTAGTTGCCATGGCAATGGATAGAAAAAATATTAAAACTTTAAAAGTCATCTCCTTCAAAACAACTTGCCAGATCTCAATATGTTTTTGTACAGGTATTCCTTGGGTAACTGTGTACCAAGATTGCTAAAATTATTCCAATCCGTAAAAAAACATGGCCGCCAGGGGCGGGGCTAACTTGCCTTAAATGTATAGAGTGAAAACTTTAAAAGACACCTCCTCTGAAACCGCTAGAAAGAATATGATTAAATTTGGCTTGGATGATTCTTTGGTGAGCCTCCACAAAAGTTACAAAAATAAACTTCATCTATGTTGAACTTTGGTTGATATGGTAATGGAAAGAAAAAAAATAAAACTTAAAAAAATCATCTCCTTCAAATCCACTTGCCAGATTTTAAAATGTTTTAGTGTTCCTTGGATAACCTTCAGATGAGCGATCCAGGGCCTCTATGACCCTCCTGTTCTTATAATAAACCATGAATCACTTCTAATCTTTTGATTGTATTACTGACAATGTTACTTTACTTAAACTTGCATACACTTGTGTAAATCATCTCCAATTCATTTATTTCAGTGAAGATTTGTTTCAGTAAAGATTAAGCTTAATCTTTTTAGCAGTGTTTTATAATTATCAAGAGTAGATCTTCACCAAAATAAGTTCTAGACCAATTTGTGACATGCCGAAGTTATTGTTCTTGACTTGACTATTTCAGATTACCGTCGCTTCGACAGTATTTCAGTCATATTGCGACGTCCAGCTATTTACAGGTGGAGGAAGACCCCCGAATGCACGGGGGCATCCGGGTAGAACCACCGACCTACCGCAAGCCAACTGGGAGGCTTCCTCACATGAAAATCCGAATGACCCTGCTGGGATTCGAACCCACGCGGTGAGGGACTGAGTGAGTGTTAAAGTCAGCGACTTTACCCTCTCGGCCACGGAGGCCCCGTTCTTGTTCTTATGTGCATCCAGTGTGCATTAAAATACTATGCGTTTAGAAGGATGTTAATGCTATGTGTTTAGAGGGATGTTAATACTATGTGTTTAGAAGGATGTTAATACTAAGGATGTTAATACTATGCGTTTAGAGGGATATATTTTTCATGTAGAAAAGACATACCTTTTGCAAATGTTATGAATTATCTTTCTGTGCACACAGCATCCATTAATGTTTTTTTATTGATATTTGAATAATTGTGTTTAAAAAATCTATACTTTTCGTTAAGGAAAGGCCCGCCTTTTGCAAATGTTAATGAATTATTTTTATGTGAACACAGCGTCCATTAATGTTGTTTTTAATGATATCTAAATAACAATTAGTTTATAAGGATATACTGGCGCACTTTGCGAATGTTAATGAATTATTTAATGTATATGCTATGTCCATAAACGTAAGAGTACACTGGTTACTTTTTGTATCACCTACTATAAGTTTAGGTGATACAAAGGGTCTATTACTCCATTGACTGTCATACTTTTTCTCATATGCTTCTTTCAGCAACTGACGTGTGTGTTCCTAGGGACAGTTCTTGTTTATATATAAACGTCATAAGTGTGAGGGATAAGCTCTTGATATGACCATACAATACAGAACCGATTATAGGTGTATACTTTGTACTGGTTAATAGGGAATGTATTCTTATGACTGTCGAAAACACGCTTTTTATATGTCAGTCGAATGACGGGGCGTATTATGGTATGGCGATGTCTGTCTGTTTATCTGGCCGTATACATTTCTTTTCCGTGCAATAACTTTTGAAAGGACAGTCCCCGGTGGCCAAGTGTTTAAAGCGTCCGCCTCGGTAACTGTAGGCCATGCTTTCAATCCCCGGCAGCGACATACTAAAGTCTTAAAAATTAGTACTGGTATAGCTTCCTTGCTTTTTGGCGCTTAGCATATAAGGGTAGTTCCAGGACTGGTTGGCCTATTGTCTGGATAATGTGACTGGGTGTGGTATATTGTAAACGGCGTGATACTGCAGTGTGGCAGCACTATATCTGTCTCGAGTAGCCTCCAGTGGACTGAAATACTGTCGGCGGGACGTTAATTCCAACAACAAAAAAAACTTTTGGAAGACTTCATGTATTGAATTCATATTTGGTATTGCAGTTATGTAACATTATAATACAAGTTAAGATTGATTTTGGTTTCAAAAAGTCTACCGAGTAAGTGATAATTCAGAAAAGAATTTAATCGATCAGTGCGGAGATGAACATGGTGGTTAAATCGTGTTTAAAAAGAACATTTGCACAGTAGTTGTAAGTACTTCGTGCGTATGTGTTGTGCTCTTTAGTTTTTATTCCAGCTGATCATTGTACAATTTTATATGCCCCTGTATTCCATGACCGTGTACTGTTCTAAAATGTTTAGTTGGTTTGAATTAAAATGTCTGACTCAACTCTGCTTACAAATAATAAAGCTTCATGCCCATGAAATGACTTCTTATAAATTATAACCATCATTTATTTATTTCATTGGTACACATGTAATATATTTTGTTTAAAAACTGACATCGTACAAAATTTGAGGGAAAAATTAGGTGAGGCTGGGCATAGATGGATAACATCAAAGCCTGATGGTCATATACTAAGGTGCGTTACCCTGCGTTTTTTTTTTCCGAATATAGTTGATATATATATTTGAAGAGTATTATGAATTATATAATGCAGTATATACATAAAGAACGTCTCTGTATCGAAGAAGGCAAAAGTGGCATTTTTTAAATAAGTTTGTCATCGATACTAGCTACATCTAAAACGTAAAGAGAGTTTGTATGATAGGCATTATTTGGAGTTTTGCAGTTAACGGAGAAATTATTCAGTAAACAAGACTTTAAGAGTGGAAAATATTTCCCAAAGATGTAAATAACGCCACCCTGCTTTTAGCGTCAAATGACCGTTTGAAGGTTATGCATGACAGAAAGACCTAAATTTGTCCAGTACTTCATAAAAAAGACACACCGAGACCCGTAGTATTCATTCCTCTCCGAAATTACTCCTTTAAAAAAATATGATGATAAAGAAATTTATTTGATTTATGGTCTGAAATATGATATAATGTACACATAAACTATTGTTCGTTGATTTCGTGAAGGGATTTATCCACGAATATTAACACCAACGAATATAAATGAAATTACAGTATTTATATAAAATGATTTGACTGTATCGGTACATAAGATCTATGACTACCCATCGAAGAAACAACTGCGCTTATTTCCACCCTTATCAACAAGAATATCACGACATAAGACCGTGGTCAGGACCACATTCAGGACAATCCTGACTGGTCAGGTATATAGTGACGAGACGTATCAGAAAATCGGACAAGCATTAGTATGTCCTCGACCACGGCCACTGGAGACATCCTTAGAAATTGTTAGCTTTCCCTAACTCACCATTGGGTTTGCTTTTCTCCTCATTTTTTCCAAGTCAAAAATCCCTTATTTTTCCTTAATACTTCCCAGCAGTTAGTTATAAACAATTTTTTTCAGTCAAGAGGTTTCAGTCAAAACCTATCAATAATTCATGGCCGTCCCACACTTTTCTGGATTTAGATTTAATTGTTTTCACTCATTAGAGATGAATGTCCACGGTGTTTTCTTTTCTTAGGACTTCATTAGCACTGTTCTTTTTTATCTTTAAAAATCCGTACCTACCTATCTGCCCACTGAAAAGTCTGCAAGCAAACATTTTGCAATGATGACATTGTTTTTAAGGGTCAGTATCTTGTGAAATGTTGTCCTTGTTTAACTTAAATTGCTGATAGTAGGGGAATGACCTGCTTCCTTACAACTCATGATAAGCAGTGTGGTGCCGTCTGGAGACCGATACAGTTCACAAAATCACAAGAATGAACGGACTGTTTGTAGCATGCTTTTTGTCTGTTTTACTGGTTTTTGAAGTCAATGGATACTGCTATATAGGCGAGTCAGGTTAGTAACCATATATTGTTTACTTTATTTTTCTTTCTGTGTCGGTATATACCGGTTCCAGTCTGTCCCATAACCAGATCAGGTTCGGTCCCCATTGGCGACAATTACCCATATCAAATTGTGGTATAAACCCCTTGCTTGACGTTCAGCGGGACCAGTTGATCCAGTGTCAGGATTATAGATACAACTTTCTGTCAAGATTGGTAGGGATAAAAATTGGACCGAATACATCTTTAATTTTCAAGACCACACAGTGTCCCATGGGCGATACTGACGGAAGGTCGTAAGCTATTACAGTGTCATTGGTCATAACGTACCGGTATACTGGATTTACAGAAAAAATGTCCAGAAAATGATTGTAAGATTATCCCAGGTGCGACAACCAGTAAACTACTTATAATTGTTTTTATGCACCCGTCAAGAAATGGCGACGGGTAGAGTGTTACACCTGTCCGTGTGAGTGTTTCTGGGTGTGCAAGAAAGTGTGTACCGGCTGTACCTATGTTGTGTAAAGCCGTGTTTTGAAAAAACTTGGCACAAAGTGATCTACAGGAAAAGACAATGTGTCACAAATAAGATCCAGGTTGCTAGCTTGAAGGTCAAGGTCTCAGCACTCCGTTGACCTAAAATCGTGTCCCTTTTTTAATATTCTGTTGTGATTATTCGTGTTTTGAAATAAGCACAAATGATCTCTAGGGCATGATTATGTATTGCGAACAAGAACCAAGTTGCTAGTTTCAAGGTCAAGGTCAAATCAGAAAGTTTAGTTAAAATTTATGCAAGCATTCCTGTCAAGGCTGTATTGTTATTGTATATGGTCATGTTTTGAACTTACTTGGCGCAAGTGGTCCCCAGAACAAGACATTGTGTCATAAATGTGAACCAGATTGCTAGATTGAAGGTCAATGTCACAACAATCAGTTGACTTTAAAATTGTGTCCGGAATGTATCTTTGTTGTATATGGTTGTGTTCTGAGACTACTTGGCACAAATGATTCATAGGACCAGACGATATGTTGCATGCAAGAAGCAATCACTTGCTTCAAGGTCAAGGTCACAACAGTCAGTTGACCCTAAAATCCTCTCCGGGCTGTAACTTTGTTGTGTATCGTCGAGTTCTTAAATAACTTGACGCATATTATCCCTAGGACTAAGCAATGTGTCGCAATCAAAATAAGGTTGCTGGGTCAAAGCACTCAGTTGACCTGAGTTAGAATATGTGTAAGCATTTGTTTCCGGGCCATAACAATTTTGTGTATGTTTTGTTCAGAAATAACATACCAAGATCCAGGTCGCTAGCTTGATGATCAAGGTCCAGCTTTCGAATATACAAGCAATTGTGTCCCGGCTGTAACTTAGTGTGTATGATCGGGTTTTTAAATAAGGAAACCTTCAGACAAAACAATATGTCACGAACAAGGACCAGGTCATTAGCTTGGAGATCAATGTCACATCGCTTGGTTGAGGTCAAGGTCACAGCGCTCATTTGATCTAAAATCATCTTCCAGTTTTTATCATATTCACTGACAAAAATATCAATCTAATAAACAAAATGACGGGGGCATCCGTGTCCTATGGACACTATTCTAGTTAGTTTGGCGATGGTGTCCAAAGGTTTTTTCATGTATCATTTCATAGCGGCGGTGTATCAATCGCTCAATTCTTTGTTGATATGTATATTCCAGATGCTGTTGACAAATGCACGACCGCTACTGGGCAACACATGTTGGTAGGGGAGGAGCTTACCATTGGATCCAAGTGTGAGAAATGCTCGTGTTCAGCACGAGCTGGGCAGACCGCGATGATGCAGTGCTGTGGGTACGTGTCGATTCGAGTCCTATCGAAGAGTCTGAGACACACTTTGAATTTGTTTCTAGTGGTCTGATGGGTCAGTCCATAGTCTTGAGACAATAGAACCGGTTTCTCCAAAATTGGTTATGGTACGGAAGAAAACAGAATACCTTGGCAAACAATTATTCGCCGCTCATTCATACTCACTGAAGAAAAAGTAACTTCCAGCCGTACACTATACAGATCTTTAACCGAACATACCCCCAGAACAGTTTTCAGCATGTGGAAATGAATACAATCCAACTTTCTTGTGGTAGCTATCGTTTAATATGCAACTTTTGTATCAGCTGCAGGAATATCTTCCGAATTCAAATTCTTGCATATTTTGATTGTTTTGATAATCTCGTCGATTAAAACAAAAATGCTATTTTATACGTGTATAAGAAAAACACGGATAATGCTTACCATGCTAGTATGTTATTTACCTGCCTTGCGTTCTATTACTGATGGCAGTCGCTCACATGAGCAAAGGCTAGAGAGTTTGCTCCAAGGCTCTGATATAAGAGCGCACTGATATCCATTTCTGGTCATTGATCAAGGGGGAGCATTATGATCACACGTCCAGTCGCATGGGGTTTCTGCGGGTTCTTCCACACTAATGGCCATATACGTCATCGATATTTATTAACATAATATCTGGAAACATGTTTTAGAGCCCCAACTGATTCGGAGACACACACACGGACTAGAGAACTGCGAAAGTATATCCATTGTTATAAGCCTGAAATACTTCAATATCATCAAAATCAGATTCAGTATATTTGCTCATATTTCGCAGACTGAATCTGACCTCATCGTGTAGAAGGTCGTCTCAGATTGACCTGTGTGTAAGCCAATCAAATCGGCGCCTACAAAATCGTTAGGTGTGATCAGGGGAAGTAACCGCATCAATCTAATGTATATGAATAAATCCTTTTGGAGAAAAAACACACTGTCCCAAGAGTGCTTTATCAATTTCTTCTTGTTCAGGCTTTAATTCTTATATCCGTAATATAGTAGAAACTTTTTTCACAGCAGTTGTTGAAGCATGCACTTTTAATGTGTTTGAGACGCGCTATCTAATTGCTTTAAAATGGAGCACTTGTTGATGCATATAAATTAATTCAAAGGTCAATCTGACGTGACCTTAAATGCGATGTTGTCAGATCCTAATCGCGTATAGAAGAAAAGCGCAAATTAGGATATGATTAATGATACTGGTAATACTTGAACTGGTCTTAGTTACGCTGTTATTTGCGTGTGTTCTTTGCCGTATTCTACAACAGTTTTGATCTGTTTCGCTGCAGGTACGGAATCCATGCTGGAGTGATTGCCCCTCCCGCCGGATGTAAAGTCATCACGGCTGAAGATGGCTGCAGCCCAATGTTGGTCCGGGTGCACGATGAAAGCACGCCGTGTTAAGTTCCAGGTGTCTTGTAGCAGTTTTATATACTAAACACATGTGATTTGTATATATCATTGAAGATGATGTATACTCCTAGATAGTTCTTTGTCAGTTACTGTAACCAGGTCAGAGGCAGTCTTAACACAGTGGACGGATGAAAATAAAAACGATAGAGCTTTTGATTAACTAATACATGTATCGCAGACAAAAATAATTAATAAATATAACAAAGATAGTAAAAAAGGAGCAGACAACATATATTCAAGAAATACCTGTGAAAACTGATATATGCATGGCATACCTACAATAAACGCAAGTACACTTGCTACTTATAATTGCTGTGGAGTGAAATAGAAATTTGACTAGCTGAGAAATAGAAGACAAAATATATTCAATAGATACAGGTGGGACTCGTTATCTCGACATCAACGAAATCATCATTTTTATGTCGAGATATAAATATGTCGACATATAAATTGACATGTACCTGGAAACTTGATCATATATAAACAATCCTTTACGAAATGCACAGGTAGACATAATTTGTCTTCACAAACCATGTCTATCTAATGAAAATACTTTCTCATTTTATATAATAAAGTAGAACTGAGTTTCACCTGTATAATTCAAGGGCCATAACTCATTTAAAACCAAGCCAGTCATGACGAGCCAACGATACACACAGCTAGGCTTGGTACTTATAATTTCTGTGAATCAAATCAAAATCAGACCAGTAGTAGCCGAGTAATATCAAGGACAAATACATTCAATAAATATAACAAGGGGCCATAACTCATTTAGAATCTAGCTGATCACGACATTCAAACGATATGTTCGGTGGTTCTGCCCAGATGCCTCCGTGCATTCGGGGTCTTCTTCCACCTGTAATTAGCTGGACGTCGCTTTTTGACTGAAATACTGTCGAAGCGACGATAAACTCAAATAGTCAAAGTTTAGTCGAGTCCAACGATATGCGCAACTAGGCTTGGTAATTA
>CM037784.1:50782344-50832344 GCA_021229015.1 Solen grandis | reverse complement strand
TCATTCTGTAAAATTCAGTCAAAATCCGACCAAAAGCTGCGGACAAATAGCGCGAACAAATCTCGTCTACAGACGGAACGACCGACTGACTGACTCCTACATAATTAACAGATAAAACGCTACATCCCAAGTCACATACCACAGTCATATATGCCATTCGGTCATTTGGCAAATTAGTCCTGAACTTAACTTTAAAAAAGTCAAACTCCGGCGCAGAGGATTGGCTCCGCGAGATCTGTGTTGGAGATTTTACCATGCAAAGGTGCTATTATGGTTTCATTGGACGAGTATGTTAAACAGAGAGCCACTTAACTGTGGTGAATTTTCATATCTTGGGGTGTTTTTTTACAAGATTTTTGAAAGTGTTCACCATTCTACCAATCCGAAGCCGAAGGTGTACACTATTCATAGAGGGTCAAACATTAATGATGAATGTTTTCATACCTGGCCGGTGGTAGTTTTTTTCCTTTCCGTTGGCAAGTAATTCATGAAATAAAAAAATCTTTGAACAACATGTAAATAGAGCACCCATATAACATCCCAAATCAATCGGGTGGTTTGAGAAGAAAATGTCTATGACGGTCAAGTTAGGGTGAGCTAAAGCTTAATTATTTCTAGTATCACAGTTTATGCCGCAGACATATGACAAATACATGCAGAGTGCGTTTATTCCATAATTCTTGACCACGCGTCCCATTCAAAAAGGTGTCACTCATGTCTGTCAAGGGGTTTGGCACGAATTTGGGCATAAAATCACTATATATTTCAATCAAAAGGGTTTGACACGAAAGCCCAACCCCCCTTTCGTGCCAAACCCCTTTGATGTCTATATATCGCTTTCAATGACTTTCATCGAAGTAGGATATCTTCGCCGTTTTCAACTCGCATCACTTAATGAAAATAACACACACTATCAACCCTTATCAGTGTGTAAATAACACACCCTATCAACCCTTATCATTAAAAACACACCTATCAACCCTTATCAGTGTGTAAATAACACACCCTATCAACCCTTATCAGTGTGTAAACAACACACACTATCAACCCTTATCAGTGTGTAAATAACACACCCTATCAACCCTTATCAGTGTGTATATAACACACCCTATCAACCCTTATCAGTGTGTAAATAACACACCCTATCAACCCTTATCAGTGTGTAAATAACACACTATCAACCCTTATCAGTGTGTAAATAACACACCCTATCAACCCTTATCAGTGTGTAAATAACACACTATCAACCCTTATCAGTGTGTAAATAACACACACTATCAACCCTTATCAGTGTGTAAATAACACACCCTATCAACCCTTATCAGTGTGTAAATAACACACCCTATCAACCCTTATCAGTGTGTAAATAACACACCTATCAACCCTTATCAGTGTGTAAATAACACACCCTATCAACCCTTATCAGTGTGTAAATAACACATCCTATCAACCCTTATCAGTGTGTAAATAACACACCCTATCAACCCTTATCAGTGTGTAAATAACACACCCTATCAACCCTTATCAATGTGTAAATTACACACCCTATCAACCCTTATCAGTGTGTAAATAACACACACTATCAACCCTTATCAGTGTGTAAATAACACACCTATCAACCCTTATCAGTGTGTAAATAACACACCCTATCAACCCTTATCAGTGTGTAAATGTTGTAAATAAACCAAACCAACCATACACTAAATTAGCATGCATTGCTTTGCAGTCTGGCATATGTTTTCATACGATAACCTATCTTTCTTAAAGTCAGATACACTGTATATAAAATAAACATTTCATTCGTCATTAGAGGTAAATGCCAAGGTTGCTTAGTCCTCTTTGTTTTACTGATTTTGGTTGACCAATACTTGTGTCCAAGTTACACATCTTCAACATACCTGGATTGAACCTGACGTGATGTCTGAGAAGGTTCTAAACCTCTGCCTTTGAGAAGTGGATTTGAATTTAAAGACGCTGTAGTCAGAACGCGGTACCTAGGCAACTGACTTAGAACTTTACAGTTCTGCGTCAGTAAGGTGTATGACGTTGCTACTCTCGGAATTGACTGAGGACTTTAAATCAGTAAGTGGTACGACGTTATTATTTGGTTTTCAATAAACAACACGACGGCTGATTACGCTATTTAATGAGGACTGTTTATGACATAATGTAATGACATCTGGTTATAGGTACATTTTTTGCTTTTTTGGCATATCTCTCTCTCACACACATACACACACATGCTGAGAACCGCGGTCCTAACCTTGACCTACATGCAGTACAAACTAGGATATAATTACAGGAAACCTGTTGTAGAAAATGGATGAACAGATAACGTCCACCTGTGTAGCGACAGGGTCACATTTCGTGACGATTTACAACACCGAGCGCTATTTGTCTACTTGAATTCACACAATGATACATATTTACTAATAATGGACAAGTTCCAGTCAGACATAATAATCAAATATTTTGAGAGAAATTGTATACTCTATAGCTCATGAATAATCAAAGTTTAAAGTTCAAATTGTGTGCAACATTACACAAGGTCAGTTTTAATCTTTGGTTATCACTGCCAATAAATCAAGTAACTGAAAACTGGAAATTATCATTAAATAATAACTTTTTATTAAAACTTTTACAGAGCGTAATTGAAAATACATTTTACTTTACATTTGGAGCAGTTTTGTGTCTTAATGATATTAGTTATACTCGGGAAATAAAAGGACACTTGTTACATATTAAATGAAATGTGAAAATTAAGTAATATCATAAACCAGACTCGAAAACAGGCATATCCTTGTCCATAATGTTTGTCGAAAGTTACTGAACAGAAGTAACTAATGAAAGCGTTATGAATATCTATTTTAGAGTGATCTTTCATCACATTAATTATTCCGGGTCCTTGTGTAAGTATTCAGACATAATCCAGTAAATTAACAATCTCAAATGCCAAACAGATCAGATCAGCTTGCACTCTTTTAAAACTGTTACAATATCTAATAGTGCATGGTGTCTGGCCTTTATTATGACAATGACCCCGAGAATGCATATCAAGATCAGAATCAATGTTGGATACCCACACTTGATGTATTATATCTCAACTTCTGCCAACTGTACTAAGTACTGGTAGGTTCACCACCATATCAGAGGTTTTTAGAATTTAAACATTTTTTATTATTAGGATTTCTTTAACCACTTCTACTAATCCATCTCTAGGATTCCTAGGTTGGAGTAGTACTTTGCACCTGGGAAAGTCTTGAAAGAAGTTTGCACCCACCATGGTTCGAACCATCAACCTTTGGACACAGGCAGTTAGGTTACCATTTAACCACAGTGCTCTTTTATGTTAAGAGATTTTAGGGAGGACTGTGATTGATCTCCAAATCCATAACACACCATAAAGCAACCAATGAAAGGACTGTATGGTGACAACAAAATTCAAGTAACAGCTGATACATATAAAGTAACAGAATGGATCTGAGGTGGGTATCCGACAAAGATTCTTTGTATATCTGAATGGTAAAGATAATGTAATTATGCATATGTTACAAATATGTTTTGAAAAAAGGACGTAATCTTAGCCTAAATGGTTGTTTTTAACAATTGAATGCATTACAACCATTGATTTGTACCCTAAAACTAAAATTCACTTCCAACAATTTTGAAAAAGTAAAGCACAAGCAATAAAGCATGTCTGAACAAAATAATAATAATAATAAAGCCTGAAGTTCTCACCCATGGCATGGAAGATTAAACCTTTACATCTAACACTACCCTGCATGAATTAACTCCCCTGTCACCAAAATTAACCTTTTGTTTCTACTTTCCTGTGTGATGTACAAAAATGATTTCTCTTTAACCCTTTCCCTCATATAGACTCATTTTGACACACTCAATAGGTACCACATAAATCCTGATCTGCAGAAGCACTGAGGAGCAGCGAACAGCATAAAACCTGATCAACCTGCGAGTTACTTGCAGGCTGATCTGGTTTTATGCTGTTCGCATAGGTCTTTTCATGGTCTCCTCTATGAGGGAAAGGGTTAACAAGATTTATTGAAACAAACTCCTACTAATATTTCAATCTGTTTATACAGGGGGTAAGCTAAAATAAAGCGCACCTGACAATCCAAACCCCTTGGGAAATATTATGTCATTTGGATATTTTGGCCTGAGCATGTTTTGACACCTTGTATTCTTATGCACTGCAATAAACAAACACTTTACAAAAATGTACATTTGTACATTCTGTGGTATACTGACTATCCCTGAATCTCACATCAATGGTTAGACACATTTAGCTTTGCTATACCATGCATGTGTCTTTGTAAAGTAGAGGTCCATGTACATACATTAGGTTTCCCATTCAAAAATCTTCAACACACAAGTTTCTGTATTTCACACACGTTACCCCAAAACCAAATAAAACATTCCCTTTATTTACACTTGTTAAAAGAAGGATACAAACAGAAAATAAGGTATAAAGGTAAAAAATAAATAAATATGTTCTAGTAAAAATCAAAATTGGTAAATATGAATAGTTTATTTTGTATTGCTTATAAAAGACCAGTCATTTTCTTGAAACCAAATTTACAGAGACAACTTTAGGTGTAAATAGTTGTTTGATGGAAGGGGGACATTAACCCCCATACAAGAAAAAAGTAACTACAGAAAGAGTCATTTTGTGTCCAGTATAAAACGAGATCAAGTTACAAGGAAAGAGGAGGCTGATCAGATTTAAATAGGTAAATAGGAAGTCCTCAATACTGCAGATGTTTGTGTATTGGGTTTAATGTCCTACAGACAGTGTTTCATTCATTTGGAGACTATGTTTACTATGGTTTAATACACCCATTAACATTATCCTGACAGTGGAACTACCTTTATATGCTGAGCACCATACAAGAGAGCTCTACAGTACCAATTTTTAAGACTTTGGTATGTCTCAGCCAGGGATAAAGTGCTCAACCTCCTGATTCTTGGGTTGATGTTCTACCACTTACCACAAAGACTGGTAGTACTTGAGAAATCAAGAGGTAATACAATAAAAAAAATAAGATCAGCCCCAGATTCCCAGGTTAGTATGGTTTCATACTGTTCTCATCTAGGCCATTTCCTGACTATCTCTGCTGTGGTAAAGTGTGTTAAAGGAAAGTATCCAGTTTAATGTGTGTAGAATCAGTCTGAAGCAAGGGGTTGGACATTGAGTGTCTAGAATTACAACATTGACCTTAAAGTGAATGCCTCATGATTGAAACATGCATTTTTTACAAGTGAGCAATTCCGCATTTTTTCCACCATACATTGGGCCCTAAAAAGGAACCCATTAGTAATGAGAAAAAGTGATAATTTCTCAAAAATTTGGTATGCACATATCTGCACAAATCTGATATCATATAGAGTTTCAGATGATTGTTTCTTCATTTTCATAAAATGGCTAGAACATAATAGAAAATGGTTCCAAAAAATGATTATCGTACAGAAAATGTTAAACATATTTTGTTTATTTACAATCGTCTTTAAATTCAATGGTATATTTTAATATCATTTTTCCCCAAATATGTGAAACATTGTTCTTTCTCAAGCGCAGAATAAATCACTGCACTATCTAGGTATCTTGCTTCTTTTAACTTATACGAAATACAAAGATGACCAATAAACAGAATTGCTTATGTGACAATGGGTGTTTTTTTTTTGTTTTGTTTTTTTTTGTTGGTGGGGGGGGGTTTGTTCATGTGCAAAATGTACAATAGCTCAATGTTATTTATGATGATATGAAACATTTTGATGCTACTCTAAACTCCAAGAGATGGAAATAAGGATATATCCGTCAACTGATCATGTGTAGTACAAAACTATCTAGCTACGGGATGGAATGTGTCCATGCTGACACTGCATATTTCTGTTTCTCCAGATGAAACAATAACAAAAACACACATACACACAAAAACCAAGAAGCCACCTCTCCTGGATTTCAATACAACAAATCAACACTGACATAAAGGGGAATACAGCAATCCTCAACCTCATGAGAACACATGGCAACCCCAGTATCAAACACATGGCAACCCCAGTATCAAACACATGGCAACCCCAGTATCAAACACATGGCAACCCCAGTATGTATCAAACACAATGCAAGACACACCATACGGCAGTCTGAGTTAGGTTGTGTGTTTCAACAAACTTATTATCACTCATTGGGCTAGGCATTATAAATGACCTTTAAGTATTGAATTCATATAATCAAACCAAGGCTCAAATAAGTGGGACACATATTGCCCAGAAAGTGACATTGAAGACCTTGAACTTACATAACAGGATGCAAGACAATAAAAAAAATATAAAAATGTGCAAGTAGAAAGTGTTTTTTTTTCCCAAACACACTGATAATCAGCGAGCTGTACAAAAACTTCTTAACATGTGATTTATTTCTCAGGCAGATGTGACTTTGTACTGGCTATCACTTATCTCTGTCCTCATGAAGTCCAGGCTTATCTGAATTCCTCTCCCATATCCACAATCTCTATATTGACAATGGTCTAAACACTGCAAATCTACAGACACACAATTGCACTAGTCCATTTCAATCGTAAACATCTCTGTAAATTGTTGTAGACATGACTGACAACAGAAACTGATTCATTTAAATTAAATATTTTGGCTTTAATCTCTCCCATTCTTCATATGAACTAGTCATATGAACTAGTCATTCTTCTTGTCTTCTGCTGACTTTGGAGAGGATTCCTTCCCGCCGTTCTCTGTAATGGCTTTGTCACCTTCAGTTGAAGCATCTGGTTCCTCCAGTTCTTTGATTACATCTCCGTTCTCATCAAACATTTCTTGACTGGTTCCAAACTCATTAACACGTTTGGGATCAACTCGATAGATATATCGTTGATATAGAAATATGAAGAATATCACATCTGTAACAGACATTCATCAACAAATTATTCATATTAGCAATAACAAAAAGGATTCATGCAAAACAAATATGATCGAATAAAACTGAGCCAGTGGTAAAATTTACGAGTTTATCAAATTACGTGAAATATTAATTCATATTTATGCAATTAATGAACCTGTATATAGTATAAGTTCATTATTAAGAAATACATTAACCTATAAAGAAATGAATTGCTTGAGGTTTTGAACCCACATTGCTCGTTACCTTTTGCTTCTTAATCAACTTTAGGCAAAACTTTGTACTCATGATTTATAATAAGAGATATCATTTGAACTGTGGAGGAGACACTATAGATCATTTGACCAATAAATCTGTGTGTTACATATAGATGTTTGATTTTGAGAGTTAGCTTTTGCAACTTCAATGAAGAGTATTCAAAATACCATGTGTGGTTTCATTTATCAGAAAGTAGCTGATTAATATTCATGAAAACAAGTTTTACAGCTGTAAATCCCATGGTTCTGATAATGAAATATGTACAGCAAGTTCTGACGATGATATTTTATCAGACAAAAATATTTTCCATCTTTCAACCAAGAAGAAACCTAGAGGGAGTGGTGCTATAATTCAGAGGTTACATTCATGCTTGCAGATTCTCTGGTTGTGGATAATAAAAAAAACATTACTGAAGGCAACCATCATTAATGACGTTTCCAGGTGCAATGTACTAGTTGAACCTAGGGACTATCTTCAGAAAGTTTAGTGCAAACTCTGAGGACTTGTTCCAAATTAATGTAAACAAGAATAATCAGTGTATATATAAAGATTAAGTCAATAATGAGGGGTGAGAGCAAACCTAGGCTAAGTGCATTTGAATATATAAGCACTTAGCCTAGTTTTGCTCTCATTCCTCGATATGTTATTCAATATGGAAGATGACAAACTTTATCCTCTTTGCAGTATTTTGAAATCAAAGAAGACATTTTTGACATTCCTCTTTATATAAGGAAATATTTTCAATTCTGTGCAATAAGTACATGTTTAGAAATCCCCCATACCTATCTGACAATATGAATGCCACTTACCATCTCTTAGGCAACCTATCCTATAAAGTGTAGGCATTTTTATAACAAAGGCAAATATATCATCTATAAAGGTATTCAGGGCTTTATAGGTCAACATTCTCCATGGCAGATGGGCTACTGACTTTAGCTTGTAGTTGATGAACAGCTGTGGAGTCATCATGATGAAACCTGGAACCAAACAAAATTACTGTATCACAATTAGGGACTGGTAAGTGTGTCAGTTTGGAGATGAGATGGAGCCATGCCCAAACAACACAGAGATTTGAATAAAAATAAAATCAAAAGACTTGATTTTTTTTTTTTGACAAGACATACCTGTTTGGGAAATATGCACAGTGCAAGATATATGACAGACAGGCAGACAACCCTGGGTTAAAACAATGTCTTCCCCATATATCCATGGGGGTAGGAAGAGTTAAAGCTATTTGGAGAGAGAGAGAGAGAGAGAGAGAGAGAGAGAGAGAGAGGTGAAATAATTTAATTTTTCATATCAAGCCCATCCATATTCTTATACGAAGTATTATAAAACAAGAGGGCCACAATGGCCCTGGATCGCTCACCTGGTATCATTAGGCTATGTAAAATCAAGTGACCCCTGAGGCATGGCCAATTTTGGCCATGATTTGAACAAACTTGGTAGAGGTCTATTTGCCCATATTACATACCAAATATTTAAACTCCAAGTCTTGTGGTTTCTGAGAAGAAGATTTTTCAAGTTTTTTTCCTATATTAGCCTTTGTTAAATCAAATGACCCCTATGGCAGAGTCAAATTTATCCCAGGGCCATGATTTGAACAAACTTGGTATAATTCCACTAGACAATGCTACACACCAAATATCTTAACTCCAGGTCTTGTGGTTTCTGAGAAGAAGATTGTTCAAGCTTTTTCTATAATAGCCTATGTAAAATCAGGTGACCCATTTGGCAGGGCCAAATTTGACCCCAGGGTCATGATTTGAACAAACTTGGTATAGATCCACTAGACAATGCTACATACCAAATATCTAAACTCCAGGCCTTGTGGTTTCTGAGAAGAAGATTTTTCAATTTTTTTCCTATATTAGCCTATGTAAAATCAGGTGACCCCTATGGCAGAACCAAATTTGACCCCAGGGTCATAATTTTAACAATCTTGGTAGAGATCCACTAGAAAATGCTACACACCAAATATCTTAACTCCAGGCCTTGTGGTTTCTGAGAAGAAGATTTTTCAAGTTTTTTCTATATTAGCCTATGTAAAATCAGGTGACCCCTATGACGGGGCCAAATTTGACCCCAGGTTCATGATTTGAATAAACTTGATAGAGATCCACTAGACAATGCTACACACCAAATATCTAAGCTCTAGGCCTTGTGGTGTCAGAGAAGAAGATTTTTTAAAGATTTCACTTTTAAAATATATTTTTAGCTCCTGTGACCTAATTATGCAACAGACCGGAACCTTTTCAACAATTTTTATACGGGATCACCTTAGGAACATCCTTGAAAAGTTTGATCACTTTCCCATCAGTAGTTTCAGAGAAGAAGATTTTTAAGTAAATTGTTGACGACTGATGACGGACGACTGACGACGACGGACACCGGACAAAGGCTTGTCCCAAAAGCTCACCTTGGCACTTCATGCCAGGTAACCTAAAATATATATATATATATATCCAGCACAAACCTTTAAAATGTAATTGAATGAAGCCTCTTTTCACTTAATTCTTTACTGGTTCCATCATAAAGCTCTTGCTAAGTATGTTCCATGCTTTTGATGGTTTACATAACTACATGTATTTGATACCTAGCTTAAATTTAGCCATGTAACTGACATCACTGCATTTAATGACATTTACAAATATTAATTTTTTTTAAAATGCGTACAAAATACAAAAATTCAAAATAAGATATCACTTTGTGTAAGAGAGATTTTATTGCTGAAATATTTTCACATTTTGATAGCCTTCAGGGCTTTTATTCCTTCTACATCAGGGGCCATTGGTGCCTTCCCCTCTGAAAAATTCTTTAAATTCATGCACTTTTCCCCAAATTTAAATCTTACCCCAGGATTTTTCTTTCCCCAAATAAAATAAAATGGCAATATTTTCCCCAAAATAAGCATGAAGGCCCCTTCCCCAACATCTGAAAAAGGCCTGGTCATAACTATCTTTTTACCCCCTGGCCCTATAATCTGGTAGATAGGTCAGAGCTCACATTAAGGGCAATGTAAGAATAGAGAATTTCAAGAGAAAGAGAGAAATTAACGAAGAAAATGAGAAGCAACAGGTTCATGTGAATGTGGAAGGTGAGGAGGAGGTTAGAGGGCACATACCAAAAGTGAGGAGGAAGCCATAGATCATGTTGAGGATCCAGGAGTACCAGCCCTTCTGTTCCACGTACACCAGGGAGTAGACAGCGTAGCAGCCCAGCAGTGGGAACAGTGCCCATGACAGGTATTTGAACGCCATCTGTCACAAACATACCATAATGGGTTAAAAACTTAACTGTCAAGCACGAGAACAAAGCAATAAAAGAAATAATCTGTACTGAAGTAAAGGGATTCCTGGCTCCATTCTTATTAAAAAAATATTTGCATCAATGCCTAATCAGCAAGGATAAAAATGAACAAGAGCTGTCAGAGGACAGCACGCTCGACTATTCAAAATGCTTGTTGGTAAATCAAATGATATTAATAATTTTATGATGTCTAAAATCAATCCCATGCTTAGTTACTGAGACATAAGCACAATAACACTGTGCATGCAAAACTTTAACCAAGAATCCAAGTTAGAAAAGGGCCGTAATTTGTATAAAATTCAGTCCAAAAGCTATCCTCCTTAGTTTTCTGATGCCCCTGAAGACACTCCTTAACTTTCTAGTCAATTCCACAAGCAATTTCTGAGATATAAGCTGGATAATACCTTGCATGCAAAACTTTAACCAAAATTTCTAAGTAACAAAGGGGCAATAATTTGTAACATATTCCATCAAGAGTTATCTACTATGAAAGTATGATACCCTAAACATATTAAAGATGTTTCAAATCAATCCATGCCTGGATACTGAGAATAGCATGATACTTGCATGCAAAACTTTAACCAAAATTTCTAAGTTAAAAAGGGGCCATAATTTGTAATATATTCCATCATGAGTTATCTACTTTGGTTGTCTGATGCCCCTAAACATATTCATAAACTTTCAAGTCAATACCATGAATTGTTATTGAGATACAAACTAGATGGTCGCTTGCACGCAATACTTTAACCAAATTTTCTATTGCATGCAAAACTTTAACCAAAATTTCTAAGTTAAAAAGGGGCCATAATTCATATTAAATTCAGTCAAGAGTTATCTGCCTTGGTTGTCTGATGCCCCTGAACATATTTATAAACTTTCAAGTCAATAACATGAACGGTTATTGAGATATAAGGTTGATAGTTACTTGCACGCAAAACTTTAACCAAAATTTCTAAGTTAAAAAGGGGCCATAATTCATATTAAATTCAGTCAAGAGTTATCTACCTTGGTTGTCTGATGCCCCTGAACATATTATAACTTTCAAGTCAATACCATAAACGGTTATTGAGATATAAGGTTGATAGTTACTTGCACGCAAAACTTTAACCAAAAGCTGCAACGCCAACGCCGACACCGACGCCAGGGCGACTACAATAGCTCTTATATTCTTCGAATAGTCGAGCTAAAAATAGCAATTTTCTGATTGGAAGAGCATTTTCAAAGACCCTTGGATACATACAATCTGATACATGTTACTACCTACCATGTCATATTTTTTGGTCTGAGATTCTGTGTATGTAGATTTATCCTCCAACCTGATTCTAGGTATGAATCCAAATACTGGGTTCTCTCTGTCTAACTGCAATATCAGTAGAAACATTCTCAAAATCAAAAACAATTCATTTAACTTCTGATTTCAGTAGCCACAGTTGTAGCATAGCTGTTTCACCGCATCAATTATTAAAAAGCGGTTTTAAAGCAAGTTTCTGTATCTATATTTTAATTCAAGATAAATCAATTTACTTCTAAATCAAATTATCACAATACACATTTCTGTGTTGTCCTTCAGGGATGCTAGTTTGATACCATCACAAGCAATGTAGTGCATATTTCTAAGGATTCTGCATTCTCAAACGAGTAAATTTGACCAGTAGTGTTTTTCAAGAGGTCTTGCAAATGATACCCATATCTGGCTCCTACCAACTTATATCTCATGCTGCATGTCTTTTTGATGCTCAATATGAGCATGCTTTAACATTTGAAAAGGCCAGTGTAAAATTCAACAAGCCCTAAATATTCTGTCAAATGCTCACAGCATAACTGAGCTACAGTTTAAGGTATTGTGCATGTGTTTTAAGCAAGAGGGCCAAGATGGCCCTGTGTCGCTCACCTGAGTAAGATGGCTGTGTTAGGCATAATGACAAAAAATCTGGCATCTAAGTGTTTTTTCTAACATTTGACTAAGTGACCAACATATTGATCCTACCCGAATTTGCACTCAACTGGGAATTCATGCAGTCATCATTCATATTAAGTTTAATGAAGACTGGGACAAAAATGTAGGCCTCTAGAGTGTTCTTAGATTTGACCTGGTGACCTAATTTTTGACCTCATGTGACTCATTTTCGAACTCATCCAATATATCAATTAGACAAACATCCTGACCAAATCTATTGAAGATTGGGCTAAAACTGTGGCCTCTAGGGAGTTCACAAGGTTTTTCTTATATTTGACCTGGTGACCTAGATTTTGATCCCACATGACCCAATTTCAAACTCATGCAAGTTATCATAAGGTTTTTCTAAGATTTGACCTGGTGACCTAGTTTTTGACCCCACATGACCCAATTTCGAACTCATCCGAGATATCATGTAGACAAACATCCTGACTAAGTTTCATGAAGACTGAGCCAAAACTGTGGCCTCTAGAGTGTTCACAAGGTTTTTCTAAGATTTGACCTGGTGACCTAGTTTTTGCCCCCACATGACCCAATTTCGAACTCATCTGAGATATCATGTAGACAAACATCCTGACTAAGTTTCATGAAGACTGAGCCAAAACTGTGGCCTTAGAGTGTTCACAAGGGACAAACGATTCTCAAAAGTCCCGAGCACAAGTGCTCAGGTGAGCTAAAAAGTTAAAACTGAAATTATTTTAAACAATTATTTTAAAATTAAACAAATCTCAAAACTTAAACTATTACTGATGGTACAGTCGTGGCATATGTGGTCATAATTGTTAGAGGGAACTGAAAAACCCAGAGAAAACCCATATGTATATCTGAATGGCGACACTGTATCCCCTCACGTACATGAAAAGTAATATAACCCTGCATTCATTAGTGAGAGGCTAAGTGCGTTAACACTCTAATATCCAGGCAGATCTTTATGTCACACAGTCACGCATATAGTCAAAATACTTGTATCTACTTGACAAATACGCTGAATGTCCTTATATTTCCACATTTATCTCAGCTTTAAAACATTTTAAAGGACAAAAATAAGACAAAGGGCTGATATGTACATCATGTACAATGACAGTGTCAGCCTACCTTAATGTTGATGACTTTGTGTATTTTCCAGATCTCAATGAGCAGACCAATGAAGACGCTGATCATCACCACGGTGTTGGTCTCGTTGTCAAAGACATACAGCACCACAATCAGAGACTGGAACACGTTGAAGAAAACAGACCGCACAGACAGTCCCTCCAGTGACTTCCGACTCCGCCAAAACTGGATATCTGAGAGATGAAGAAAGGAACAAGAAACATCCTTCAATAACAATATTGAGGCGTAAATCTGATCATAAAAAAAGAAACATTTTTACTGACCTTACTATCTGGCATGTGCCAGGATTAAAAAAAGCAGGTATTTGAGCCAAATAAGTCAACATTTATTAAACATTGCACATCTTCCACCCTGTAAGTTTTGGATAAAAATAATCAACTTAATACATGTATTTAAGTCTGGTCATTTGTTTGTATCTGTAGGAGAAAGGTTTAGTCATTTTTACAGTTACTGTTGAGTATAAAAGTGGTTTAACAACTGATATACCAGGGAATGGCTCAGGGAAATGTCACACTTCATACATGCAGCATCATGCATTCTACTGTCTGTCAAGGAGTAGAAGATAAAAGCAGTCTGTGGTAGGAAATATTATTTTAAACTTGAATGCTGTTCTAAACAAAGAAGTCAGAAAACAATATATCTGTAACATAAATGAAACCAGCCAGTTTTCCGGTACCTCAGTTGAAAAATGTTATAAATCAAGTAAGAGTATAACAGAATGAAATGTTCAATGCTGAGATAAAAAGAAATTCAAGAATAACACACACAAAAAAATATTATTAAATCATATGCATGTTGTTTGAATATCTGGATTTATAGTTAAGGAGTCTAACATGGCTGATATACTGAACATAAATTTTTTTTCATGCAATCATACTTCTTTTTTCTTTTAATATAAAGTTTACCAATAATATTAATTATTATGACTTATACCGAAAGGGTGTTTGTATTGTTTGAGAGGTAGGGTGTAACAGGTAAGACTTACTCACCATTTTTAAAAGCCAAAAACTCAAAGATGCTGTGAACAATGGAGATAATCACAGTCAATGCCAGGAGGTAAGGGTTAGTCTCCAGGAAGGCTGTCTGAAATGGATGTTCATGCATGTATTAGATTTATAAGCTATGTATATATACAAAGTCTCTAAAACTCTATTACAAAATCACATATTAACCCTTTACTTCATGAATATTCATGTAAAAATGTGTGACTTCATGAATATTAATTATCTCAACTATAAATGGTATATGAAACGGTGGATTTTTCTTAGCTCTGCAGACTGTAGAATCTACGCTACAATATTGTGTAAGCAAACAGAGGAAACCATGATCAGACAGCTCCTATAGGAGCTGTCTGATCTGGGGCTGCTCTGTTTGCCAATTCGTCAAAATGAGTCTATGTGAAGTAAAAAGTTCATGATTAGCTTGCTTATGAAAAATTGTGTTTTATCAGAGATAAAATTCATATCCCAGTGTGAGTGTTATAAATCTACCGGAAAAACTTTTTTTCCTAATAAATGGTATGTAGCAGCAGTTTGCATAATACAAGAGGGCCATGATGGCCCTGTATCGCTCACCTGAGTACCATTGCTCTAAAGGCACTGTATAATGCTACACACTAAATATCTTAACTCTTGACCTTGTGGTTTCTGAGAAGAAGATTTTCCTTTCTTCCTCTATATAAGCCTATGTAAAATCAAGTGACACCTGGGGCGGACCCAATTTGGACCCAAGGGCCATGATTTGAACAACTTTGGTAGAGATCCACTAGACAATGGTACAAGCCTTATATCTAAGCTCTAGGCCATGTGGTGTCTGATAAGAAGATTTTTCTAGTTTTTCCCTATATAAGCCCTTGTAAAATAAAATGACCCCTTGAGCGAGGGCAATTTTGACCCAGAGGTCATTATTTTAACAACTTTTGTAGTAGTGCACAAGACAATTCTACATACCAAATATCCAAGCTCTAAGCCTTGCAGTATTTCAGGAGATGATTTTTCTATTTTTCCTATGTAAAATCAAGTGACCCCTAGGGCAGGGCCAATTTTCACCCAAGGGCCATGATTTAAACAACTTAAGTAGAGATCCACCAGACAATACTACATACCCAATATCTTAACACCAGGCCATGTGGTTTCTGATGAGAAGATTTTTCTAGGTTTTCCCTGTATAAGCCTATGTAAAATAAAGTGACCCCTGGGGCAGGACAAATTTTGACCCTAGGGCCATGATTTGAACAATTTTTGTAAATGTTTATAAGACAATTCTACACGCTGTAGGCCTTACAGTTTTGCAGGAGAAGATTTTCTAAGATTGCATTTTAAAATATATTTTTAGCTCCTGTGACCTACTTTTTCAACCAATCATAATAATTTGTACAATTTTGTTAGAGGACATCATAAGGATGATTCCTGTGAAATTTTGTCAAAATCCCTTCAGCGGATTAGGAGGAGATGTTGTTTAATGGAAAAAATTGACGCAAGACGCACGCACACACGGACAAATGGACGGACGACAGACGCCGGACAAAAGGCAATCATAAAAGCTCACCATGAGCACGTTGTGCTCAGGTGAGCTAATTATCTAAGCTCTAGGCCTTACAGATTCATAAAAGAAGATTTTTAAGTTTTTTCTATATAAGTCTATATAAAACAAGTGACCCCCGGGGCAGGGCCAATTCTAACCCCAGGGTCATAATTTGAACAACTTTTGTAGAGATTCACTAGACAATGCTACACGCCAAATATCTTAGCTCTAGGCCTTATTATTTTTATAGAAGAAGATTTTTAATTTTTACTTATAAACCTATGAAAAATAAAATGACCCCTGGGGCGGGGCCAATTTTGACCCCAGGGTCATGATCTGAACAACTTTTGTAGATGTTCATAAGACAATTCTACATACCAATTATTAAAGCTCTAGGCCTTACAGTTTTGCAGGAGAAGATTTTCTAAGATTGCATTTTAAAAATCTATTTTTAGCTCCTGTGACCTACTTATTCACCCAATCAAAATAATTTGAACAACTTTGATAGAGGTCATGATAAGGATGATTCCTGTGAAGTTTGGTCAAAATCCATCCAGTGGTTTAGGAGGAGAAGTCGTTTGAATGAAAAGTTGACGACGGACGCACGCACGGACGCAATGACGCACGGACGATGGACGACGGGCGATCACAAAAGCTCACCTTGAGCACTTTGTGCTCAGGTGAGCTAATAAAAAAAAATGTTTGTTTTGAGTTTTGAGATGGAATATATCTCATCTCAAAGTGATACAATTTTCACTCGCTCTTTAAAATATCAAAACTGTATCACTTCTGAGATATATTCCATATCCACTCAAAACAAACATCCTCCATGTCTTATATTGAACCAAAAAAAAAAAAAGATTAATAAAAGATATGTTACTGGCAAGGAACAAATAGCTTAGAACAAGCGTTATCTATGGGTAACATGTGTCCACTTTTTCATGCATCTCTCTGATACTAAGCTGATAGACTAAGACCACCAGATGCAAAGAGACACCTTATATGTATGCATAGCTGATACCCCAATGAATTTGACATCTTCTCAACATGCAATTAACCCTTTCCCTCATATAGACTCATTTTGACGCACTCAGTAGGTACCACATAAAGCCTGATCTGCAGAAAACCACAGTTAAACCTTACCAAATTTAATTTTAAAGTCCTCATTTCCAGACCACTGAGGAGCAGCGAACAGCATAAAACCTGATCAGCCTGCGAGTTACTCTACTGGTTTTATGCTGTTTGCATAGGTCTTTTCATGGTGTCCTCTATGAGGGAAAGGGTTAAATTGTAATGATTTACATATACAAATACCATTGACAAATATTAGAGGCATGGTTATAAAGTGATTTCAGCAATTTTTCTATTAACAAGATATTAGCTTACTTTTAAAGAGTCTTGATCACTATCATCTTCTCCAACATCCGAGCCAAGCATACTTGTCCATTTATTTCTCATGTTCTGGGCCGCGTACATCTGCCAGCGGAACAGACTAATGGGACTAAATGTCAGTGTCATATTCAGCAACCTGAAATACAATTACACAGATTATGTAAGATTTAAGATTATCAACTGCACAACAAATCTGTAAATTGTTGATTGTAATTTGTAGAGAGCAAAGTTTTTCACAATCTCCAAAGCACAAATTATTGGTCCAAATTAGGCACTGTCAAAAAGGAATTTAGGGAAAATGTAATAAGTTATTTCCTGATTTATGCCAAAGAAATGTTTAAACAAGAGGGCCAAGATGGCCCTTGGTCGCTCACCTGAGAAAGATGATTGCTTAAGAAATAAAGATGCTTGAGTGTAAAAGTGAAATCTGGCTTTTTTTTATGGTGAAATGGGCATAACTCCTAAATTTACAAGTCAATATCAGTTATAATTGAACCCGATTGTGAGATTATAGGCATAAACATTGTCTTAAAGTTTAAAAATGATTGTTAAAAAAATGAAGTTGGTAGAGAATAAACAAAATGAAATCTTGTATTTTTTGTATTAAAAGGGGCATAACTCCTGACCTAAATGACCCATCTCAGCCACAATTGTACTCAATCGAGACATTATGGTCATTAACAATGTCATAAAGTTTGAAGATGATTGCTAAAAAAAGGAAGATGCTAGAGTGTAAACAATGAAATTGGTTTTTTTTATTAAAAGGGGCATAACTCCTGACCTAATTGACGGATCTCAGCCATAATCGAACTCAATCGAGACCTTATGGTCATAAGCATTGTCATAAAGTTTGAAGATGATTGCTCAAAAGATGAAGATGCTAGAGTGTAAACAAAGTGATTTCTGGCATTTTTTGAAGATTAAAAGGGGCATAACTTCTGAACTAATTGACGGATCTCAGCATTAATCGAACTCAATCGAGATCTTATGGTCATAAACATTGTAATAAAGTTTGAAGATGATTGCTCAAAAGATGAAGATGCTAGAGTGTAAACAACGTGAAATCTGGCATTTTTTTATATTAAAAGGGGCTAAACTCCTGACCTAATCAACTGATCTCAGTCATAATCAAACTCAATCGAGACATTATGGTCATAAGCATTGCCATAAAACCCCAATTTAATCAACTCAATCGAGACTTATGGTCATAAGCATTGCCATAAAGTTTGAAGAGGATTGCTCAAAAGATGAAGATGCTAGAGTGTAAACAACTTGAAATATGGCATTTTTTGAATATTAAAAGGGGCATTACTCCTGACCTAATGGTACGATATCAGCCATAATCGAACTTGGCCGTGATTTTATGGTTATAAACATTGATATAAAGTTTGAAGATGATTGCTCAAGAGATGAAGATGCTAGAGTGCAAACAAATTGAAATCTGGCTTTTTTGAATTTTAAAAGGGGCATAACTCCTGACTTAATAGTACGATATCAGCCATAATCGAACTTGGCCGTGATTTCATGGTTATAAACATTGATATAAAGTTTGAAGATAATTGCTCATGAAATGAAGATGCTAGAGCTGGCTTTTTTTAATTTTAAAAGGGGCATAACTCCTGACCTTATGTTCCGATATCAGCCATAATCGAACTTGGCCGAGATTTTATGGTTATAAACATTGTTTTAAAGTTTGAAGATAATTGCTCATAAAATGAAGATGCTAGAGTGCAAACGAACAAATTGTGGACGGACGGACGGACGGACGGACGGACGGACGACGGACATTCATCGATCCTAAAAGCTCATCCTGAGCACACGTGCTCAGGTGAGCTAAAAAAAGCCTTTTAATTAAATAGAAACAAGAACTATCATTGAAGATGATGGATACACCCTAAATAACATTTTGTCACAGTTACTGTTACCATGTCAGACAGTCTTGAGAAATATAAACAAGAGGGCCTTGATGGCCCTGGTTCGCTCACCTGAGAACCAGGTATCAGTGGGAGGAAAAGATACAGCAAATATCTTATGATATTGTAGAAAATGGGCTCTGCCCTCTGCCAGCCATAAATCGAGTGAGTACTTTAAGACAAGAAATTTGTACTATAAACATATAAGGAAAATGGGCTTAGCCCCCTGGTGGCCATGTTTTTTAACTTATCAAAATAATTTGAACAATCTTGGTAGGGTGTGACCTAAGGAACATTAATTTTGTGCCATATAACTTTAAAATCCAGCCAGTAATTTTGGCCAAGAAGATTTTTCAAATTTGTACTATATTCATAAAAGGAAAACGGGCTCCGCCCCCTGGTTGCCATGTTTTTCAACGAATCAAAATAATTTGAACAATCTTGGTAGAGAGTGACCCAAGGAACATCTGTGCCAAATAACTTTGAAATCCAGTCAGTACTTTTAGCCAAGAAGATATTTCAAATTTGTAATATATTCATATAAGGAAAACGGGTTCTGCCCCCTGGCGGCCATGTTTTTTCAACAGATCAAATAAATTTGAACAATGTTGGTAGAGAGTAACCCAAGGAACATCTATGTCAAATAACTTTGAAATCAAGCAAGTTCCTTTGGAGGAGAAGAATTTTTAAGGTTTTACTATATACATTTACGAAAAACGGGCTCCGCCCCCTGGCAGCCACATTTTTCAAAGAATCAAAATAATTTGAACAAGCTTGGTAGAGAGTGACCTAAGGAACATCTGTGCCAAATAATTTTGAAATCCAGCCAGTACTTTTGGAGGAGAAGATTTTTGCAGTTTTTACAATATACATTTAAGAAAAACAGGCTCCATCCCCTTGCGGCCATGTTCTTCAAAGGATCAAAATAAATTGAACAATCTTGGTAGAGAGTGACCCAAGGAACATCTGTGCCAATTAACTTTGAAATCTGGCCAGTAGTTTAGGAGGAGAAGATTTTCAAAATTTTCATTTTTTTTTTCTGTTGCCATGGCAACCACATTTCTGCATGGAATAAAATAATTTGAAGAACTTTGAAAGGGCATCACCCAAGGAACATTCCTGTAAAGTTTCATCAAAATTGGCCCAGTGGTTAAGGAGATGTTGTTTAAAAGAAAATTGATGACGCCAAACGCACGCACGCACAGACGCACATACGGACGCCAGAAAAAGGCGATCACAATAGCTCTCTATGAGCATGTGTGCTCAGATGAGCTAAAAAGGGTCATAACATAACTCATTCAAACTCAAGCAAATCATGACATGCCAACAATATGCACAACAAGACTTATCAGTCTTGTAAAGTTTCATCAAAATCGGACCAAAGGTAGCCAAGAACTAGGGCAGACAAATCTCATCTACAGACAGACGGATGGACGGACCGACCAATGACCTGACTCCAATATAGCCCCCATATACTTTGTAGTTTTCACTTTCAGTTTACTATTCAAAACTTATATTCGCATTAGACCTTGTATAGTCTTAGGTATTTAACCTTGTAGAACAGTAAATCCAAGAGAAAAACAAAATTGCAGCACTGCAGATAGGTAGCAGAAAGCTCAGGAAATTTATACCAGTGTCTTGAGATGGCACATACAACAATGATGGACTTACTTGACTGTATCATTCAGAGGCTGATAGTCACCGTTCAGGTTCCAGTAGTTGTTGAAATAAACCACTGGCATGTACTTGTTGGTTCCAGGTATGAATTCCACATCTGCAAGAAGAAATAGGTTTAAAAAGTCTGTCTCAGAACTACATAAAGACTCTTTAAAGCATTCATATAGAGAAAGTTAAAAGGAAACAAGTGGTGTTGCACGCAACACAGGAGTCCCCTACCAGTGAGGTGCATAATTTTTCCATTACCATAGCAACCAGATTTTTGGTAAAAAAGTGACGTGCAAAATCTCCATACTGTCATCTATTCATATACAAAGTTTCATAATATGATCTTAAATGGTTTTTAATTTATAGGGGGATCCAGATTTCCGGACCTCTGGACACACGGACAGACGGAGGGCAAACCTATAGTCCCCTCTGGTGTAAACAGGGGACTAAATGGCCATAATAATCATGTTGAAAATATCAGAAAATTCTAATACTTTCTTAAAATCAAAATCTTTTAAATAAAACCAGACTATTGCCAAGCATTAAAATCCGCTACCGGAAAGGGCCTTGTCACACTAAAAAGAACCAAAATTAAAATAATGAGAATAAGTAAGCTGAAATCAGTAGTTTGTTTTTAATGATACATGAAGGTTTGTTTTATATAACAGATTTTCATATGGACAGAGGTCAGAATAATACACAGGCATCCAGGACATATACAGGTAGGCTGCTCAACCAACTGTATGAAACTACTGTTTGAAGCTTCCTTTTAGACAGGGAAAAAACAGTTGTGTAAAAAGGGACATACATTTTTTTCCAATACAAAGGCTTATAAATGCACTTTACTGTGTGATCTGGAAGACTTGACTCAAGTTGTATATGTTCAGTATAGGTTCAAATATAATTGGAAGAAAAACATTCAAGAAAAAAAAACAATTTGCTATATTTTCTAAGTAACAAGAATGTTCTTGGAACACATGTGTCACCTGCTGAAGCATGACAGAAAAAGTGTGACAGACAGACAATGGAAAAGTGATCCCTATGTGTCATCTCTGCTTACAGCCGTGAACAAAGTGACAAACAACTTACAGCCGTGAACAAAGTGACAAACAAATTTATTTCATATACAGTATCAGTTAATAAAAGAAAGACTTACAATCATCTAATGGTGCCGGTATATGACCTTTGACCCACGATGTGTGGTCATCAATGATGTTGATGGTCAGGTTGGGATGCCAGTGGGACAAAATCTCATACTCTGAGGAGTTGGGCTTCTATATAAGTAATAAAAATATTGTTGAATATCTTATCTTCCATACATCACAATTAAAATGAACAAGTTAATTTGCCAATGACTGATACCTCTGCTAAATCAGTATCAAAACTCTCTTAATAAAACAAGAGGGCTATGATGGCCCTGGATCGCTCACCTGGTATCATTAGGCTATGTAAAATCAAGTGACGCCTGGGGCAGAGCCAATTTTGACCCCAGGGTCATGATTTGAACAAACTTGGTAGAGGTCTATTAGCCCATGTTACATACCAAATATCTAAACTCCAGGCTTTGTGATTTCTGAGAAGATGATTTTTTTTAGGTTTCTCCTATATTAGTCTATGTTAAATCAAGTGACCCCTGGGGTGGGGCCAATTTTGACCCCAGGGTCATAATTTGAACAAACTTAGAAGAGATCCACTAGACAATGCTACACACCAGGCCTTGTGGTTTCTGAGAAGATTTTTCAAGTTTTTCCCTATATTAGCCTATGTAAATTCAGGGACCCCTTTGGTGGGGCCAAATTTGACCCAATGGTCATGATTTGTAAAAACGTGGTAGAGACCCAGTAGACAATGCTACATACCAAATATCTAAACTCCAGGCCTTGTGGTTTCTGAGAAGAAGATTTTTCAAGTTTTTTTTCTATATTAGCCAATGTTTACAGTGATTCAGATTGGACCCACTTTCCTTAGGACAGTTGTCGTAAATGGTCAATTTTTTTTAAGTCATTTGTCCTAAATTACAAAAAAAACTTTGGACAATTTTGTTATATATAGCAAAATGATTTATAAGACATTAATGACACTTTCAAGTTTACTTTATTTATTCATATTCTTTTTGCTTTGAAATATATCATTCAATATTGTTTCAGATCTTCAGTCAGTTAAATAATTTCCTAGGTAAATATGTTGTTATGACTATCTTTTGATACCTTGTTCACTCATATAGGAATAGCATCCCCAGCTGAGCTGCAGAGCCAGTTAAGAATTCTGCAAAATCGGTATACCTAGTGTACAAAAAGTCTGTTTTCAAAGGGAAAAAAATATCAAAACAATATCAAACTTACATATCTTAAATGTAAATAAAATTATCTTTCCAATGATGTATATGTTTTTGTTGTTTTGTTCTTATTTTTGTCGTAGTTGTGTGTAAAATCCGCCAGGTAAGTAAATTTTGTGTAATTTCGGGATACCGTGTAACTGACGCAGAATTGATTACACGTATGTTTAATGATCGCGGTTGCGGATTATTAAACACAGTTTTTTAGATTTAAAAATTATATCACCATTTACAGAAAAGAATGAACTTTCTCGAGGTTTTTGAACTTAACGTATATGTCAATTAATTTCCGAGTAATAAGGTAGTGAAGTCTGGCGCGTTTTTTAGGAAGATTAAAAAGTAAGTAAAATAGATCTTTATACTTCTAAAAGTATAAAGTCTGCTCTTTAATTTGATATATTTTTCAAGACAATTCATGCATATTAAAGCATCCGCATCGTCCGATGAAAATCAAACTTTTACAAACAAGAGGGCCATGATGGCCCTGGATCGCTCACCTGAGTACCATTGCTACAACTGATTACAAGGTTTTTAAACAGACAAGAATTCTGATATAACTCAATCTTAAACATTTTAGCCCTGACAATACTACACACCAAATATATAAGCACTGGGCCTTATGGTTTCAGAGGAGAAGACTTAGTGCGGGGCCATTTATCTCCAAAGGGCCACCATTTTGAAAATCTTGATAATGAACCATTAGATGATGCTACATACCAAATATCTAAGCTCTAGGCCTAATGGATTCATAGAAGAAGATTTTTAAAGATTTTCCTATATAACTCTATGTTAAACAAGTGACCGCTGGTGCGGGGGCATTTATCACCATAGGGTCATGATTTGTACAATCTTGGTAATAAACCATAAGATGATGCTTCATACCAAATATCTAATCTCTAGGCCTTATGGATTCATAGAAGAAGATTTTTAAACATTTTCCTATATAACTCTATGTAAAACAAGTGACCCCTGGTGCGGGGTCATTTATCACCATAGGGCTATGATTTGTACAATCTTGGTAATGAACCATAAGATGATGCTACATACCAAATATCTAAGCTCTAGGCCTAATGGATTCATAGAAGAAGATTTTTAAACATTTTCCTATATAACTCTATGTAAAACAAGTGACCCCTGGTGCGGGGTCATTTATCATCGTAGGGCTATGATTTGTACAATCTTGGTAATGGCCCATAAGATGATGCTACATACCAAATATCTAAGCTCTAGGCCTAATGGATTCATAGAAGAAGATTTTTAAATTTTCCTATATAACTCTATGTAAAACAAGTGACCCTGGTGCGGGGTCATTTATCACTAGGGCATGATTTGTACAATCTTGGTAATGAACCATTAGATGATGCTTCATACCAAATATCTAATCTCTAGGCCTTATGGATTCATAGAAGAAGATTTTTAAACATTTTCCTATATAACTCTATGTAAAACAAGTGACCCCTGGTGCGGGGGCATTTATCACCGTAGGGGTATGATTTGTACAATCTTGGTAATGAACCATAAGATGATGCTACATACCAAATATCTAATCTCTAGGCCTTATGGATTCATAGAAGAAGATTTTTTAAAGATTTTCCTATATAACTCTATGTAAAACAAGTGACCCCTGGTGCGGGGGCATTTATCACCGTTTGGGCTATGATTTGAACAATCTTGGTAATGAAATATTAGATGATGCTACATATGAAATATCTAAGCTCTAGGCCTTATGGATTCATAGAAGAAGATTTTTAAAGTTTTTCCATGATTTGATCAATCTTTGTAATGAACCATAAGATGATGCTACATACCAAATATCTAAGCTCTAGGCCTAATGGATTCATAGAAGAAGATTTTTAAAGTTTTTACTATATAACTCTATGTAAAACAAGTGACCCATGGTGCGGGGTCATTTATCACCATAGGGTCATGATTTGTACAATCTTGGTAATGAACCATAAGATGATGCTTCATACCAAATATCTAATCTCTAGGCCTTATGGATTCATAGAAGAAGATTTTTAAACATTTTCCTATATAACTCTATGTAAAACAAGTGACCCCTGGTGCGGGGGCATTTATCACCGTAGGGCTATTATTTGAACAATCTTGGTAATGAACCATTAGATGATGCTACATACCAAATATCTAAGCTCTAGGCCTAATGGATTCATAGAAGAAGATTTTTAAAGATTTTCCTATATAACTCTATGTAAAACAAGTGACCCCTGGTGCGGGGTCATTTATCACCGTAGGGCTATGATTTGTACAATCTTGGTAATGGCCCATAAGATGATGCTACATACCAAATATCTAAGCTCTAGGCCTTGCAGTTTTGCAGAAGAAGATTTTCAAAGTTTGCATTTTTAAAATCTATTTTTAGCTCCTGTGACCTACTTTTTTAACCAATCTGAATAATTTGTACAACTTTGATAGAGGGCATCATAAGGATGATTCCTGTGAAGTTTGGTCAAAATCCCTTCAGCGGTTCATGAGGAGATGTTGTTTAAAGCAAATTGTTGACGACGGACGCACGCACGCACGCACGCACGCACGCACGGACGACGGACGACGGACAAAAGGCGATCACAATAGCTCACCATGAGCACGTTGTGCTCAGGTGAGCTAAAAACCGTCCGCTCGGCGAATCGAGTGCGGCCGCCATTTTGAATTTTACCGATAATGAAAACAAAACTTCAGAACGAGAATGTAAAGGTGTATATAGATGTTTTTCTTGTTGATACAACATCTTTCGCGTATAAATCCTTTAATTAACATATTTTTTTAACTTTAGTATCATTGTAATACACATTTTACTTAGTTAAATTACTTTGTTTACCGAGTGAAATTTCGTACCATACGACGATCGTAATTGTCATAACTAACTTCTAACTGCACTTTGGTTGACATACATACGCATTTATTTTCACAATGAATGAATGGTGCTGCATATACATATTAGTAAAATTTTCTTTATTTCTGAAAAAAAAGGGGATGAAATGCAATCTCATTAATATTGCATTCCCCACCCACCTTCTTTGGTGATGAAAAAAAAATCACTATATATCATTTCTTCATTAGATTAAAATCATGCATGCAACCTATCATTTTTCGTGATAAAAATCTCAAACTTACATCTGACTTTGAAATGAAGGGGAAATCAATCAATCGGATTAAAACCTTAAGTAAATGTTGTGGAGGAACATAGGACAATACTCACTCATTAAAAGTATAAATAAACTAGATGAACTGCATAAAACAACTGCTGTCTTAGATGGAAAAGCCTGTATTTTTTGTATTTTTTTTTAATACAATTAACCTAAATGAATAAACATATAATTAGTGATTCTGTACTCTTCCTACAAGATGCAAAATTTTATTTAAAGTTGGTAGCATATAACCAACAATTTTTACACTCTTAACTGACATAAACCTCTTGTTTTAATTGGTGTGTGTGTGTGTGGGAGGGTCTTCCATATTGCATCATAAATTACAAAGCTAGGCCCCATGTAGTGTAATCAACTGATTGAGAGACACTTTCCAGCTGATAGTTTATGACCTTATTTAACTTATAACAAACTTAGTAACCCTTTGAGATTGCATCCCCTTTTATGGGGTTACAGTTGATGGCTGGCCCCATGCGGTGCAATCACTAGGGAAGTAGTCTATGGTCCAGGTGTGATTTATGACATTATTGAGCAATATTATGTAACCTTATAATCAGCCAGTCAAGATTTGGATACTTGATTATACAATGTTGTTTTGGAAAAGTGTTAGGCTTAATTTTAGATTTTCAATTTTGAGAAAGATAAAAGCATATAGTTTATTGCTATATTTAAATTCTAAGTATTACTTCTTTCTCTCTTTTCTCTCTCTCAATTATTTTTTATATAATGAATAAGTATCAAGATATCATTTTTTTTTCTTTTATCTCCCAAAATTACTGTTTCTGCAGTGAATGATTAATATTTTTTTAAAACCCCCAACCTTTTAAAAATTTTTTTAATCTTACATTATATATATGTAAATCTATTCAGAATACTTTACATACCCATTGTCATATATAGATGTAAATCTATTCAGAATATTTTTACCAAAAGTTTTATTCACTTTCATGAATGTCTTTTTTGTAAAGTAAATGGAAATATGTCATTAGATATTTTGAAATAAGTATTTATTGTGCAAAACTTTGGGAAAAGTGTCATAACATTTAAAATAAGCTGTGATTTGGTTTATTTAGGAATCAGGAACTGTGGAGTCTTAACTTAAATTTTCGATTATATCTTAAAACATGACATACTTTCAGTTTTCACATACAAAACCTTAGTGAATAATAGAGAATTTTAAAAAAACATAATCTGATCAGTTAATGGTAAAGTGTCTGTGTTTCAAGTTTCATCAAAATATCTTAAAAAATAAAAAAGTTATAGCAACTTTTGTTGTGAATATACGAAATTCCACGATGCATCAGAAAATCTTAAATATATCTGCTTTTATTTTTCTTTTACAATAACCAAAATGAACAATAGAGTATATTTAACAATAGAATCTGGCCCAGTCAACAATAAAGTATTTGTGTTCCAAGTTTCATCAAAATAACTTAAAAAATAAAAAAGTTAGAGCAATTTTAGTTGTGAATGTAGTGAATTCCACGACGCGATGGTTCCGTCGAGGTTTCGAAACCTACTATGTATTGTATATGTCCATTTTTCTGAACTTCAGCTGTTTTTTCGACACTTTAAAATGCAATAACTTTTTTAATTTTCAAGATATTTTAAAAATAAAAACAGTTTTGGAAAGCTTATCAATAGCACTTTCCATCTATACCACTCTTTAAAAGTTTTAAAAACAATAAAAAAATGACCTGGGGATGCTAATAGGAATGAAATAAATAATTGTTATTCAAGTTAGTATCTGGAGGGATGCATTTCTTCAGCTTGAAATTAGTATGTCACAAAAGAGAACCCACCCAACCCGTAAGCCTTAAAAAACTTACAAATAAAAGGAAAAAGAATATATTTATATATATATTTAATATCTTTTCAATTTTATTGACTCAAGAAAACAGCAGGTTATAATAAATTATTTAACTTTAAATGGAAATGTGAGACCTTTCATACTGCTGGGATTTTGAAGACGATGAGTGAAAGAAAGATTGGACATGTAAGGGTATTTTGATTGTTTATCAAATTAGATAAACATTGAACTGTAATTTATATGACTTTCTATCTAATCAAAGTCTAAGGCGAATTCAGCAAAATCCGAAAAATCACTCGTCAGAATGATTTTCCATTCTGCGACAGTCGTGTTCTTATAAATACAATCTAATTTGAAAGTGCTGACAAATCAATTACAAGTATATATATTTTATCCCCCCAATAATAGATCGACATCCTTTGATTCCTTATCTACTCTTTGTTTTTCAATCATCATTGACAATTTCTTGCCGACATTTTATAACGGCCTGTTTATTTCTTAGAAGACTCGCCGATTTCCGGTTTTAACGACACTTGATTAGACAATCAAATGACCACATCTTGTGGCACGTGATTTATGGTAACTGACAATTTTATTGGTTCTTTTTATAGACAGACGCTATTGTTTAAAAAAAAATGCACGAGAAGAATAAATGTGCATAGGTAATTTTCCACTGGATAGAACTTGAATAGCATGAAGAAAAGAAAACGAAACCTGACATGCATCATTCTATTTATTTAGTCATGTTCCTGATTTTATTGATTGATATATGTATTTAATTTTAAAGAATCCTGTAATTATGAAAAAGAAAGATACTTATACGTAAAAACTGTGGAAAATATCGATCGATCCGGTGGTCGAAATTCTCACAACGTACGAGTCCTATGAACACGCATACAAACCGGCGACACCAAGTATTAAAAATCATTTCTAATGTAATTATTTTCAGAACAAACATATTTTTTATATAGAATGTAATATGATTAAACTTTCAACAGCAACAATGCTGGTGTTTGAGTAAAAATGCATCTGTATGAAGTAACAGGTAAATGCGTCAGAATGAGTCTATGAAATTTCACTGTCCGGTAAGACATCTGTCAGTCACATTGTCTGATGAACTGTATTTTTATCGGCCCGATGGGCGTACTGACTTTATTTTTTCCGGTCATCTGTAGCTTTTATCGGCCCTGGACCAAAGGGCCGATCCAATCTGAATCTCTGGTTTAATCAAGTGACCCCTGGTGCTGGGCCAATTTTGATCCCAGGGTCATAATTTGAACAATCTTGGTAGAAAGTCATTAGATCATGCTACATACCAAAAATCAAAAGGCTAGGCCTTGTGGTTTCGGAGAAGATTTTTAAAATTTTCATTTTTAAAATCTATTTTTAGCTCCTGTGACCTATATTTTTGAACAATCAAAAAAAATTTAACAACTTTGGTAAAGGGCCCCATAATGAACATCGCTGTGAAATTTTATCAAAATCAAGTGAGTAGTTTAGAAGGAGATGTTGTTTAAAGATATTGTTGACGACGGACGCACGGACGTTGTGCTCAGGTGAGCTTAAAATAAGAGGGCCAAGATGGCCCTGAATAGCTCGCCTGAAAAACATTGCTTTCATTGCCAATTATTGATATACGAGTAAAATCAAGTGACTCTTGGGGCCAGGCCAAAATCAGTGACTTGGGAAGATTTTTTCCTAATAGGACTATGGCCCATCCTTTGCTAAAATCAATGGGACATTTTAAATTATTGATGTGACAAATTTTAGTCGGTCAAAATTAGGGATGATTATGAATTCAAGGACAACAATTATTATGCCCTATTGAATAAAACTATTAAACATCAAGTTTTATTTTGTTTAAGAGACCTCTCGAGTAGGATGAACTTCCTGAGAAAGAGATTACGACAAATCAGCACTTAATGCTGTTTTATCATTATCATTGTCTGTTATTTCATTATTTGTTTATAGGCCTTAAAACAATGTGATGGATATCTGACCTTCGTTGTTCAGATTTTTTTGGAGGCATTCTTGTTGATTTCAGACGACAATATTTTAACTTCAAGGCATCTATCAATACAGACTTGATTGTATCACCTTGGACTAGCTTTTTCGCAATATTAACCGAGTATTCTGATTGCATAAATCTATATGGTTTAAAAAGCGCCCATATCAGTTGCCCTGATGATGCTTTATGGTAATAAGCGTCTTGAATATTGTGAATATGTGGCTTACTCGGCAAAAAAAGGCAAAATGAAAATGTGATTCATATTTAATGAGTTTCGATATGAAAAGACAACACAGGTTATTATATTTAAATGCAATTCATTTAATGCATTTCGATACGAAAGAGACAAATAGCACACAGGAATGTGAAAACAATGGGACATTTTCAATTTTAATGCGACTATGGCACATTTCAAACAGTTTCCAAGTCACTGCAATTATGACCCCAGGGCCATGATATGAACAAACTTGATAGAGGTCTACTAGGCCATGTTAGTGATGTTACACACCAAATATCTAAACTCTAGGCCTTGTGGTTTCTGACTAGAAGATTTTTCTAGTTTTGTCAATGCAAGTCTATGTATATAGGCCTTGCGGTTTCAGAGAAGAAGATTTTTCAAGATTTCACTTTTAAAAATCTATTTTTAGCTCCTGCGACACAGATATGCAACGGACTGAAACCATATGAACAACTTTGGTAGAGCTTCATGCAAGGAACATCACAGGCAATTTTCATCAAATTTGGCTGAGTGGTTAAGGAGATGTTGTTTAAAGAAAATTGTTGACGCCAGACGCACACGTGTACAGACGGACAAAAGGCGATCACAATAACTCACCATGAGCATTTTGTGCTCAAGTGAGCTAAAAACACACACTGATGAATAAATAAAATGTGACATATATTTTAGATTTGGTTTTGGTGAAACTGAGAGCATAATTTATCAAATGTAGACAAAAATATTCAAAATAAACAAAACCATGTGGTATTTTGTGCAACCAGGTCAATTATTGAGTGCCTATTATCCTAGAGTGTTGCCTTGGATTGCCTATAAGTCATTTGAATACACCTGGGGTGTTGCTCACCCACTATGTTCCAATAAGTTTCATTGTCTGGTTCTTGGCTGGGGTACCTACCCCTTACACTACATTACCTGTAATCTTGAGGACGATCGGGAACCAGACTACAAAACACACTGAAACTAATTGTGTAAGCAACTTGCCCCTGTATACATGAAATAGGAACACTGAATGGCAGGGGTTACATACCTTGATAAGATCAGGATGGACATCAGTTTCTCCTGTCAGGAGGTTGACAGTGTTATGGAAACGCCTCTTCTTGAACTTGTTAAGCACTAAAACAGTCAAATTATCACATCTGAATTTGAAATACATAGAAGAGAGAGATAGAGAGATTGAAAGCACACACACGCTTACTCCTATGACTTGTATACACTTGCATCTGTGGTCATTGGTTTGTATATGCAGTATACTATTAGTGACATATAGCATACTTAAAAATTGAAGAAAATTAAAATCCTGATAGAGCGATAATCATTAAATCACTTTTGCATTTATGCAGTACTTACTCATGGATCGATGTACTGTGTTTCTCTTGCTGTACTTGGCTTTATTACTGGGGTCTGGAGAGTTGCCTTCTTTGACAAAATACACATGGATATAAATTGACCCATTGTTCTGCACAGTCTGAAATATTGCAGATCATTTTTCAAAGCTGTTTCTGAATTGACCCCCAAACATATTTATCTAGTATTCTTTTTTATGGGCACACATTAGTTTTCCATTTTCTGTTAGACTACATGACAAAACTGAAGGATAGGCAACATAAAACAATGATAGCCCAATGTGAATTGAGACAGTTATTATTTTACCTTTTTAAATAGTGCTGCACAATATACAAAGTAACTTTGTTTTCCCCAAAGAGATGAGAAGGACAAAATTAGACTTACCTCTGAGGCAGGGAATGTAATTGAATGTTCAAAAGTCCCATCAGAATTTGGACCAGCTTTCCAATCACCATATTCCAAACTTTTCTGTAGCCAGAATAAGTTATCTTCTTTAAAACTGTGGTCAAATTCTTCTTCTGTTATATAGACATACATGTCCTGAAAATAAATAGGAAAGTCTTTCACATCGAAATCAAAATCTATTTTCACTGATGACTGAGTATACCATTAATGAATGAATACAAGGTAGTACAATATATAACTGACACTGCCAGGAAATCTAAATGATTTTATAATAAAAAATTTATAGTTATAAAAACAAACATATTGAATTCATAGAATTAGACCCTTTGCCTACAAGCTGAACACATTTCAAAGGATTGGTACGAAACTATGGCATCTATTCATAAAGAAGCAATGACACTGTTTTGCACCACACCAAACCCTCAATTTACAATTTGTTTTATTGGAAGACAAACTTGATGTTAAAAAAATACAAAAACATAAACAACAACAACAACAAAACATGTCAGTACCGGTATCTTCAAATAAAACTGACCATAAATGTTCCCTTCTCAAACTGATTTGTGGTGTACGCATATCCTTCACTGGGTTTGTCGTCTGACTGTCCAGGTGGTACAGTGGGCCCTCTCCTGAAGAAGCTACTTATCATATAGATGACTGCCATTCTGATAAGCAGACCTTTTAAGATGCCAAAGAAACCTTGCTGCTGTTGCTGCTGTGCTTGACCCTGAAACAATTAAGAATATAAAGTTTAATGAAATTGAATTTTTAAATGTCTTTTTATATCATTTCAATTTCTTTTTTTTATTTTATTTAAGACATTTAAGGTCAAAATATGAAGAAAATGGCAGTAACAAATTAATAAAATAGTTCAGAGAATATATATATATATATATATATATATATATATATATATATATATATATATTATATATATATATATATATATATATATATATATATATATATATATATATATATATATATATATATTATTACACTGACTTAGAATGAATATCCTTTTTACCCACATGAAGAAGTTGACTACATATAAAGCAGGGTTCTTGATTCTGAAAACTTGAATCTTTGATAGACTTATTTAGACAAAACATCTTTTCTTTTTTCTTTTTTAACTAAAAGTGACATTGACCCTATCATCCTGAAAATCAATCCCAATCTTCCTCTTCCCATAAAGTATCTACCTACCAACTTCCATGTATGAAATTGAGGATATTTGTTGATTTGGGTGTAAGATCACATTTTATTTCTTCAAGTGAGCCTAGAAAGTAATATTTTCACCAGTGGCGAATAGAAATAAAATGCAATCTTACACCGAAATCAACAAATATTCTGTTTCTTTCATGCTTGTTTTAGTGTATATTTATTTTTATTTATGATTTGCAATAATTACATTTCCCGTGCGGAGCCCCTTTCCATATTGCCCCTGTTTGGTGACCCAACCAAATAAGCCACAAAAACAAGAAATAGTCCCAACGTTTACTTTCTTATTCTTACAATATTTAAACAGCAAATCAATTTGCTTCACAATAAAAGATAAATTTAATAGCAACACAGTAAAAAGCTTAAACAGTTACATAAAACCAGAAAATGAAATTTAGCTCAGGAATACATGTATATAAACAGGATGGCAGCCGCATGGCAGAGTAAACATAAGACTCAAGCAAATATCAACAAATTCCTCAGTAATATTCCAGAAAATGAACTTAAATCATTGACATTTTGTGCATTAGCAGTATTGAGATCTGATAAGGGTCATTTGTGCTGGATTATTCGTTGTCAATCTCAGAAATGAGCCGAATGCACTTGAAAATTGGTCGCTCAACTGGCGAATCTGGGTCAGGTTGTGACCGTACATCTAGGTGTTGCTGTGAGAGTGTATTTTGTTCATTCTTTTGATTGATTCGCCACTCGTAAAAATATCACTTTTTATGTTCACTCAGTGAAATTATAAATTGATCTCACACCAAAACAAACAATTTTTCTTTTTATTTAATGTCTTTAAGGCCAAAAGACGTCAATATTGGCAGGATTACCTCACGTGCGTGATGGTTTTTTATGACATCATTTCTAGTGTAAAACCAAGCACAAAAAAAGTAGTTCTGTTTTTTCACTGCTGTTATTTTTATTATAAACATAGGTATTTCATCTATAAGCATGGAAGAAAACTGTATCTCTTTTCTAACAAAGAAGTTAGTGAGAATTCTTGATTTAAGAAAGTATGTGAATTTCTGTACATTAACAATTATTTGATTGATGAATAAATTTATAGTTTCATAAATGCTAGCAGCAAAAATACGGAGCATCACTGACTTTAAGTTTTATACACAGTAACACGGGTAATTTATTTTTGGTACATTGCTGAGGAAGACACCAAGAGCCAAATAAAAATATGTCAAATCACCATTTTTAAAAACCACCAAATAAAGAATATTTAAGAAGAAATGTTCCTTGGAATACATATCACCTACTGACAGAAGCATGGTGGAAAAAGTGGGTGAAAAAGATGGAGAAGTGATCGATGTCAGCTGGGTTTTTTTCTCACCATTTTGGGAACATAACCTGACCCACAAATAAGAAATTTCTCGCATCTATTTGAGACAAAATTGGGAAAAACTCTTACCATATTATATATCAAATAAAACAAAAAACCAAATATTTGGTTCATTCAACCCTTGTATCATTTGGACATGCTACTTTCCATTCCAAACACGCCATTAAAATGGCGATAATTTTTTTTTTCTTTTCATTTTATTTGGTCCTTAAATTTGGAATTTTTTCCTTGAATTTGGGAAAAAAAATTCTTTCTGCAATTGAGAACATGACCAATATTGTTCATCTAAATGGGCAAAAAAAACCCTGATGTGTCATCTCTACCCACTGCACACTTTTAAAGTAAGGAATGAGTAACAAAAAAAATACTATACACAATCTATCTTTTAAAAGTGTATGGCAATTGGCCTATTTTGTCTTTCAGTTGGTTGTTTCAGTTAACGTTGGAGGTCCTATCTACACTTCTTACCAAACTCCACCACCTTTCTTGTCTTTATTGTAGTCTCGCAAAATTTTATCACACACACAAGCCACCATAAGGAAATTTTTACTATGTTTCTGTAAATAGACTTGACTATTTGAGTTTAACGTCGCTTCGACAGTATTTCAGTCATATAGCGACGTCAAGCTAATTACAGGTGGAGGAAGACCCCGAATGCACGGAGGCATCCAGGTAGAACCACCGACCTACCGCAAGCCAGCTGGAATTCTGTAAATAAACTCAGATGATTTTAGTATGAAAATGTGATTTCACCAAATAAATATTGCAAATTTTATCTCATACCACTCTTTTTATGTGCTTTTTTCTTAATTCAAAATAATTTCCATGCTGAATGGCCCTTTTACGCCAAATTACTGAAATAAAAATATCTCAGAATTTCCTTCAGCTATGTTAACATTTTAGTCAGTTCCAGTCTTTTGAGTACAATTGGCAACTGCTCAGACATCACCTTGGTGGCTGAGTTAGATACAAACAAAATGATGGCATAATAATATTAATATATGACACCTAATATGTTAAATGTTATATTCAAGTGAATAATCTTTTAGAAAAATGTTATATTCAAGTGAATAATCATTTCTAAAAGTCTTTTTTTTTTTGTTATTGTTGTTGTTGTCATTTTAGGGGAGGGGAGGAGGTATCAAATGTAAATTTTATAGAATTAATTTGTACGTGAACTGTGTCTATGCCATGTATTGAACTGATGTTGCATTAAACAATAAAAACTTAGAGGGGCGCAGTTTTGATATTCAAGGATAATTTGGGGGCAATTTGGTTCCCTTTAACTATCACATTTCAGCATTCAATTTGGAAGCAGTTTTAATCCGATATATAGTGTCCGACAAATCCTATGCCCGGTAACCTGTGGGCTACCAAATTTGTTGCCCGGGCTACCACCTCTTTTACGTTAGTAGCACACCGGGCTACTGCCATTTCTTGTGTCTGGTTGCCCGGTGTCATCAAGCTGTGTACCCTCTCTAGTCTCTACTATACTACACATTATATTATGTAATGAAAATACCTACTGTGATCACTGATAAGGTATCAATAACAAGAGGGCCATGATGGCCCTGAATCGCTCACCTGAGTACCATTGCTTCAACTGATGTCAAGGTTTTTAAACAGACAAGGATTCTGATATAACTTAATCTAAAACATTTTACCCCTGACAATACTACACACCAAATACCTAAGCAATGGGCCATATGGTTTCAGAGAAGACTTGGGCGCAGGGTCATTTATCACCGCAGGGCCAAGACTTTGAAAATCTTTGTAATGAACCATTAGATGCTACTACATACCAAAAATCTTAGCTCTAGGCCTTATTGATTCATAGAAGAAGATTTTTTAAGATTTTCCTATTTAACTCTATGTAAAACAAGTGACCCCTGGTGTGGGGTCATTTATCACCACTGGGCTATGATTTGTACAATCTTGGTAGTGGCCCATAAGATGATGCTACATACCAAATATCTAAGCTCTAGGCCTTATGGATTCATAGAAGAAGATTTTTTAAGATTTTCCTATATAACTCTGTGTAAAACAAGTGACCCCTGGTGCGGGGTCATTTATCACCATAGGGCTATGATTTGTACAATCTTGGTAGTGGCCCATAAGATGATGCTACATACCAAATATCTAACCTCTAGGCCTTATGGATTCATGAAGAAGATTTTTTAAGATTTTCCTATATAACTCTATGTAAAACAAGTGACCCCTGGTGCGGGGTCATTTATCACCATAGGGCTATAATTTGTACAATCTTGGTAGTGGCCCATAAGATGATGCTACATACCAAATATCTAAGCTCTAGGCCTTATGCATTCATGGAAGAAGATTTTTTAAGATTTTCCTATATAACTCTATGTAAAACAAGTGACCCCTGGTGCGGGGTCATTTATCACCATAGGGCTATGATTTGTACAATCTTGGTAGTGGCCCATAAGATGATGCTTCATACCAAATATCTAAGCTCTAGGCCTTATGGATTCATAGAAGAAGATTTTTTAACATTTTTCTATATAACTCTATGTAAAACAAGTGACCCCTGGTGCGGGGTCATTTATCACCATAGGGCTATGATTTGTACAATCTTGGTAGTGGCCCATAAGATCATGCTACATACCAAAAATCAAAAGGCTAGGCCTTGTGGTTTCAGAGAAGAAGATTTTTTAAATTTTCATTTTTAAAATCTATTTTTAGCTCCTGTGACCTAATTATGCGATGGACCAGAACCATTTATACAACTTTAGTAGAGCTTCATCCAAGGAACATTCCTGCAAAATATTTTTCAAATTGGCCAAGCCGTTTAGGAGGAGATGTTGTTTGAAGCAATTGTTGACGCCGGACGCACGCACGCACGGACGACGGACGCCGGACAAAAGGCGATCAGAAAAGCTCACCTTGAGCACGTTGTGCTCATGTGAGCTAAAAAGGTGGAGTCATTCGCCTGTTAGCCGCATCAATTGATCCAATCAATGGACAACACTAATGCTTGTGGATTACTCGGATAGTTTCACATCTTTGATTTTCGTAGATGTTTGCAGACACTTTCCACAGGAATCGTTTTTCTGCTTATAAAACGGTGACTTATATTCGGCAATATCTTGTATGCCAACACTATCCCAACTTGATGTAGGAAAAGTAAAAAGAAAACCATGAATATCCTCCAAAAGTAAATTTTAAGTTCCTATATTTTCCATCATAAACAGACGCCATATCTCGGCTTCAAGTGCACGACAATAAAACACATTTTTTAACCAATTTTGAATGATTTTTCTCATATGCAAAGTAAGAAATAACTTTTCTAAGATTTTCTCGGCATTATAATCATACATTTGTTTTTAATTACTTATTTACTCTGGTAATTGTATTTCTTTGATCACTGTCGCCAATTATGTCATGGATTTTCGCGTTTTATTTTCTAGTTTTTTAAGTGAGCAAAAACATAGAATAAATGACTTAGCATCAAAATACACTTGTTAAATTAAAATCTGGTTGGAAAAAAAACTTTCCAACTGTATCAAACATGATAATTGGCAAATAAAACTGCAGTCCAGTTTTGTTCTATTTTATGTGTTAAGGGAGGTAACTACAAATAAGTGAAATTAAAAAAAAAAAAAAAGGATGAGAAAATAAAAGTAAACAGTATTTCATTTATTTATATTTTTTTAATTTGTATGTATTTTTACAAGTTTTTTCCTTTACTTTGAGATGAATAATTATTCTAATTATATCTTAATACTAAATAGTAAAGCTTTTGGAATATGTAACATTTATGCATGTAGGATTAATGGCTGAAAGTTTTACATTCTACTTGATGATAAACATATAGGTACATGGATGCTTTTCTGGTTAAACTAAAGTTCTCTGATACTGATTTCTTTGATTGATTCTAACATTTTAATTGTTCTCTCTGCTCTTTGTAACTGTAAACTACACATTGATAAAATAAACCGTATAAAGACTGACTGAGTCTAAGCACTGCTGTACATTAGACTTTGTGAGCAAATTTCTGGGCTACCAGTTTCCTAATCTCTACTGAGATCTGCTCCGGTTATTATTTTCGTATTGGCCTCTGCTGGATCTCAACTCAGGCCTTATATAAAAGCTTCGGGAAATTTACACCGATACCCTTACCTCGTTTCGGCCGTTCAAATCAATTGTTTTAGGATGCACACCTAAAAATCCACGCATATCTAGTAAGATGACATACTTTTCTTTCCATTTCATTCAACATCATTGTCTTAGCTTACTGATTTCACCAGTTTTACAGCTATGGACTCACGAAACCTCCAAACTCGCCGTTTAAACCGCCATATTGTTTACATGCGATGGTTATCACGTGACTAATCCGTGATTGGATAACTACAGTTAGGTTCAACTCGCGGGTTATGCGGTACAGAGCGGTGTATGGTTTTCTCTATCTATAAGTAAAAAGAATGTATATCACATAAACTTTATTTATTTTTTTGGGTGTGCATCATAATACAATCGATTTGAACGGCCGAAACGAGGTAGGGAATCGGTGTAAATTTCCCGAAGCATTTATATAAGGCCTGAGTAGAGATCCAGCAGAGGCCAATACGAAAAAAAATAACAGGAGCGGATCTCAGTAGAGATTACCAGTTTCCAAATCTGGTAGCCCAGTGGGCTACCAGAATTTTTGAGAATTTGTCGGACACTGATATACGATATGAATATTACCCTTATTGTGCACTGCCTTAGGTTTAGTCTACTTATAGTAAAATTTGTTATAATAGAAAATACCCAGAATTATGTAGATGATTAAAAAATGCCCTCTGAAGCTTGCCTCATGTGCACTTGACCAACAACGAAATCGGAACATGGGTCGATATTTGCCAGGAAAGGACAAATCAGTTTAAAATCGTTATTTCTAACGTATACAATACGTAGCTCTTAAAAGATGTTACCTGTTGTGCCACATTTTGATCCTGATTGGCAGGAGTGCCATTCGCTTGTTCCGACTGCATGACGGAGTTGCTTTCGTCGGCCATGTTGAAAATATTCTCTACACCAAAGATATAATTAGTGTTAAACATTTTCATTTTCCTCAATTAAAAACCTATTATATTCCGTGATTATTAATAAAAATATTATTGAAAAATTATGCGATATATATTATTTCTAAAATTATTTAACATGAGAAGTAACGGCGTTGCACACATCTGTTCAAGATTACATGAAAACAGATTCAAGATGGCGGGATTTGTGTGTGAAAAACAATATTTTCCGCTACAGAAAATTGAGGATGTCGTCAACTTATTCAAAGATCAGCTGACTGGCACTAGCGAAATTAACTTGGGTTTGTTGTCAGTAACACTTGGGACCATTGAGAATTCACTGACAATCAACCGATCTTTGTCGTCAAGTCGTGAAGATGAGTCGTCAATAGAGCCGATCTTTCCTGTCATTGAATGGGATACCATTGAGGCACTGTACACAAAATTCATTACGATCATTAAAGCGTCAGTCGATTTGTCTCTCTATCCGGACAAGTTTGCCACGAGAGAACTTGTGAAAAAAGTGTCAGATGTCATTTGGGGTGGATTGACACGGGCGTTTTACAAAGACAAGGCCCATTTACAGTCGCTCTACAGTTTCTTAACAGGTAAACAACTGATGACTCATGGAATGATACAGTGATGAATAACGCTAATGAGTGTAATATTTTATTATTGTAAATAATAAAACATTGTTTGTCCATGGTTTTGATCACTGAATGTTGCTGGGAATTTTGTTTTTATTTCATCAAACTTTTTGAAAATTGAAGTTTGAAAAAAGAAATAAGAACTGTAAACAATTAAATTCAGTCATTCAATATTTCGGCAAAAAATTGCCTTTCTCAAGAATAAACATGAATTTTTAGCAAGTTTGTTTCAATAGTCGCCATAATGTTATTGCTATGAACATCGTCAACTTCATACAAAACAACGTCAAAAGATGACCAGGGCTCTCCTTAGTCTTTAAAACCTAAGAGTCATTGACTCTTGGGGTCAAATTTTCAAGAGTCTAAAGCAAATTCTTAAGATAATAAAATTTGCAGTATTTTGTTTTGATCGTAGTATGTCACATATTTTACATGTAGTGATATACATGTTTAGAGATAACAAAATTTGTATGTGGTGTATAATACATATTTATTGTATATACATATTATTTCTAAGAAGTATTCTGATTAAAATAAATGTTTTAAACCAAAGCAAAGCAAAATGAAAATAAAATTTATTTCTACAGTTTTGCATGCAAAACACAATGATATAATGTCCAGACAACAGCATATTCTGATGATTTGTCCTCTAAGAGGTATCCCCCTTTCTCCTGCTGAATGGTGATTAGTTCATTCTGGGCCATCTATGACACGTTATTCTTCACAATGGAACACAAAATATGTAGCTGGACCTCCTGAATATAGTCAACCAAAAAATAACAAATGAAAATAAGAATTTTAATCTGTACCATTACTTAGAAATGCAGTCACATTGGGAAGCTGCATTTTTATCATGCAATAGTCCAAGTCATCATAATGCACTTTTGTCAACTTATAATGATAACAGGATAATTCTATTAATTTAATTCTAGAATATCTTTTTTGTGAAAAAATTACACCCTTACTGTGGAAAGAAAATGACAGCTGCAATATTGTTATGGAGACAAGAGTTTTTAAAAAGTAGAAAATAATTAAAAGATGATATTTGGCAATTGGAAAAAATGGATCTCACCAATATCATAACATTAATTATTACATTTATGAAATATCCAGGCATATTAAAACATAATTGCTCAAATCGTTATCAGTTATTCAGTACAGAAAGATAGCAAAGGAAAAACAGAAGTGTTTACTTACCTTCATCATTACGGTATCTTTTGTTAATCTTGTTAGATTCTGTAAGAGTCTTACTTTTTTCGGTTTTGGTCCCATATTATGAGTTGACAGACTAATCATACCTATTTGTTCAATCATCACACCTTTCATCTAAACCAGCATGATTAAACTATTGTTATTATCAAACAATGAAAATTTCAGCTGATTCCGATAGGTAATTAACCTGAATAACAGCCATAGGAAGTAAAAACATTCAGCCATGGTTCCTCACCTTTTATGTTTTCACACATTGTAAAATCGGTATCCAGCAACCTCATAGTTTAACATAAAGTGAGAGTACATGAAGATTGCCGACGCAAATAAGGGAAGGTTACGCAGTCAGCGATTACATCCAGTGGTGGATATGAAGACGAGAATTTATTAGGCAAATTAGAGTAACTGACAGTGATAGCAAATCAATGGGAGGTCAGTTGCACTTACTGATCACATAACCTGTTAGAGGCGGTACTTTTATGACCGTCTGATCTGGTGGTAATGACGCTTGGTACAATTTTACCTGGGGTCAAAAAAGTGTCATTGGGAAATCTCCCGGGTCAAAACCCGGGAGCTTGCGTCAAAACCCAGGAGCTTGCGTCAAAGGAGAGCCCTGCTGACGTTACGTTTGGGAACGTCATACAAAACAACGTCAAAAGAACTGTTTCAAATATTCTTACAAAATAACAACCACTGATAATAAACCCTTTATTCATGAGTGAGGGTTATCTTCTATGTGCGAGGATTTTATTCACAAGAAGTGTGTCAAAATCTGGATTAATTTTTTTTCTGTTTTCTTTTTTTTTTTTGTATAGTACATCATGAAAATGTAACCAATGAATATGCATTGATGGTAGAAATAAATTGTATCATATATACCAAGAGCTTTTGTCAGCATCATCTTGATACCACTGAGTACAAAGATTATTTGTCAACCTTTACCAATTAAGTAAAGACTCTTCTTCTTTTCATAAAGTACTACAAAATGCACATCAGCTGATGGATTGGTCTTCTCTACCATATCATGAAGGCTAATGTTATTGTAATCTATTAATCTCATTGTATGAAAGTTCTAGGTAGGATACTACATTGTTACTTTAGAGGTACAATGTCCATCAGTAAGGTCTTTGCAAAACACATCATAACAACTTATATTTCAGTATTATACATATATCATATAAGAAATAGTAAAAATCTGTATCTAAAACATTTTTAAAGAGGACAAAATATATCTCTTAATTCGCTTTTTGATTTCAGGAAACAAGTTGGATTGCTTTGGAGTGGCATTTGCAGTAGTTGCAGCATTCCAAGTGTTAGGCTATGATGACGTTCACCTTGCTCTGTCAGAAGACCATGCTTGGGTGGTGTTTGGGGAAGACATGCAGTATTCTGCTGAAGTCACATGGCATGGTATATAACCTTAATTGTCTCTTTCTTCCTTATGATTTATTCTAGTCTTATTATTATAACACTATAAAGTGAAACAAGCGTTTTAAATGATTTGATAAATGCCAGTTTGTGAGCTTATCTGAAGTGAGATTTTTATAAGCTATACTTTGTCACCTTTTTCTTTTGCTTTTAATCATTGTGCTCTAGCCACTGCAATATTGATAATTATGACTGAAATCTCTGACATCAATTATTGAATTGTATCTAATTGTAATAAGTTTATGGGAAACAATTTGTCATCCATCCCTTTTAATTGTTAATTTGGCACTGAACAAGTAACACACCTTAAGTCTCAAAGTTTTAAGGGACCTTGTTTGTAGTAATTTTTAGCTCACCTGAGCACTTGTGCTCAGGATGAGCTTTTGTGACCGCCTTTTGTCCGTCGTCTGTCGTCAGCAATTGCTTGTGAACACTCTAGAGGCCACAGTTTTGGCCCAGTCTTCATGAAAATTGGTCAGAATGTTTGTCTACATGATATCTCAGATGTGTTTGAAATTGGGTCATGTGGGGTCAAAAACTAGGTCACTAGGTCAAATCTTATTAAAAAAAAAAAGTGTGAACACTCTAGAGGCCATAGATTTTGCCCAATCTTTATAATATTTGGTCAGGATGTTTGTCTACATATCTCGGATGAGTTTGAAATTGGATCATGTGGGGTCAAAAACTAGGTCACCAGGTCAAATCTTAGAAATGCCTTGTAAACACTCTAGAGGCCACAGTTTTAGCCCAATCTTCATATAATTTGGTAGGATGTGTGTCTTTATGATATCTTGAATGAGTTAGAAATTGGGTTACATGGGCTCAAAAACTAGGTCACCAGGTCAAATCTTAAAAAAACCTTGTGAACACTCTAGAGGCCAAAGTTTTAGCCCAATCTTCATATAATTTGGTTAGGATGTTTGTCTACATGATATCTTGGATGGGTTCAAAATTGGGTCACATGGGGTCAAAATCTAGGTCATCTGCTCAAATCTTAGAAAAACCTTTTGAACACGCTTGAGGCCACATTTTTGGCCCAATCTTCATGAAATTTGGTCAGGATATTTGTCTTGATGATATGTCAGACGAGTTGAGTCATGTTGGGTCAAAAACAAGGTCATTATGTAAAATTTTAGAAAAACCTTGTGAACACTCTAGAATCTACATTTTTGTCCCAGTCTTCATTAAACTTGATAAGAATGATGACTGCATGAAATCCCAGATGAGTGCAAAATTAGGTAGGATCAAAATCTAGGTCACTTGAGTCAAATGTTAAAAAAAACATTGCAAACACTTCAGATGCCACATTTTTTGTAATCATGCCTAACACAGCAATCTTACTCAGGTGAGCGACACAGGGCCATCTTGGCCCTCTTGTTTAGATACATTATGTGCATAGAATTGTTTTCCACAATTAATTGTCTTTGCAGGGAAGGGAAATGAAGACAAGCGAGGTCAGCCTATTAATGAATCTGTGTCAGAAAGGCGCTGGCTGTACCTAAACAATAAACCGGTGGTGTGCAGTCGCCACATGGAAGTAGCAGCCATTGTCTCAGCCATCAACCCATCTATATCAGCCACAACTGACAGTGTAGAAATGGGCTCCCTTCAGCAGGTATGCCATTTGAATGAATGTAGTTTTTCAAAGAAAAATTCTGTCCTTTAATTTGATATTGTCTGAGCAGATGTCAGGCACCTGCTCATGCCTTTTTTTTTTTTTAATCTGCTGTAACTTCTATGACATTCATTGGATTGTTTCTGAATTATGCAGTTGACCTTGTTTAAGGTTTAAATGCATTACCTTTGACCTACTTTTGATGAAAAAAGCCTGAAAAAAATCTGTCCATAATACCATCAGGTTTTGATTTTCTTGCTAACCATAGATTTGAACATTGATTGTTTTCATATTTGTTGCCATTTAATGCTGTTCCTTGATTAAAATCAATAAATGAACACTGATATACTCAAGATTACAGTAATTGATGTTTTGTTTGCAGTTTATACTTCCCATTATTTACTTCAAGGTATTTTTTCAGTTTGTAGTTTGTTAACACACACACACACACACACACACACTGTTTTATTTAGAAAACTGATCTTATTTTTGGAATGTGTTTTTCGTGACTTGTGTTAATTCAGGACCTATTCATCATAACACAGATTGAAAATATTTTGTTTTGTGTGTTTCAGGAGCTCCTATGGCTATTGTATGATCTTGGTCATCTATCAAAGTGAGTAAAGAAGGAAACATTGTAGAAATAACATCAACAGATACTGGTGTTAAAGTCATAATGATCAATAATTACACTTCTAAGTCTCATCCTGTAATGAATATTCAGTATGATTATTTCCAATCCTTCCATATTTTTTTTTTTAAAATTTAAGACAGATATAAATAATGAGATCAGTTGACACAGGAATTATACGCCTACCATGATAGGTGTTATTCTGGGGACATAGTGTACTACAGTGCTACAGGGATAGTTTTTCACCTTCAGTGATGGATTAATCCAGTTATTTCTTTGCTCTCCTCTGCTTGAAGTTCATCAGAAAGTATGATTTAGCATATAGATTTGGGTTATTTGAATTGTTTCGCTGTGATCATAAAACACTATTGAATTAGGAAATTATATATTGTGTTAAATAATTTTCTTGAATTTACTAAGTGGTAAGTTTTTCTCTTCACTGACCAGGTATCCCATGGCACTCGGTAACCTTGGTGACCTGGAGGAAATATGTGAGACCCCAGGGCGGCCTCCACCCATCAAACTGTTTGAGGAGGCAGTTAGTTCATGCCAGATTCACTATGACAACCAGCACATTTATCCCTACACCTACCTGGGTGGCCACATGTACAGGAAACACAACTTCCGTGAGGCGGTGAAGGCCTGGGCCCAGGCCTCCGAGGTCATCAAGAAGTGAGCTTCTTTTAAGCTTTTCAGTTTTTCAAAGGAAAAAAAGTCGAGTTATTGTTATCACTCTGGTGTCATCGTCATTGTCGTTTGACGTCGTCCTGGTGAAAAACCTCAACCTTGGCCATAGCTTCTAAACTATTAAAACATCTGTTATCAAACATCACACACTTGCTCACTATGACAAGGGCTGTATTCTCACAAAGGGTCATAACTCTTAGGTCCATTTTGACCAAATTTATCACTTCCTTTGTAAAAAAAATCCAAAACAGACAAGCACTTTCTTTGCACATGCATAGATATATTTTGAAATGACTAGGCACATTTGTTCAGCATGATAAGAAATTTGGCAATTCCATGTCTCCATTTTGTCTCCATAGCTGAACTTTGTCATTCATTTGTGTCTTTTCCCTCTACAGTTGGATTAAAAATATCTTTAAAAGAAATCATACACCTATAGAGAGTTACTATAAAAACCTAAGCACAATAATGTATGTTGATCTAGTTACCAGTGTAATTCGTATCTAGCTCATTTTGGTTTTTGCTCAAAGTTCTATCATAAATTAAGTGAAAAAATATTCCAAAAGATTCTTATTACTAAGACCAAAATATGTTAATATGGAAGTGAACAGCTGAAAACTGTTGATAAATGGCACATAAATGAACATTGAAATGATCTTTGAATTTGTCTTACAATAAATTAGTATCCTAATGGTGACAATTTATACCAGTAGTAGTTTGAAAGTGACTGTAACTGTCAAGATGTTAAATGATAGTCAATTTAGTTGTGAAAGTCACCTATAATAGTTTCTTTTAACTATTTAACATGCCTGTACAACAGGATTATATACCCCCAGATTAAAAGTATGTTGGGGCCATATTGGAGTCCCGTTTGTTGTTGTGTCTCAAGACAAGTTTCCTCTGCTTTTTCTTGGCTACCAGTACTGTCAGTGCTGTCAGTCAGACTGTGATTAAACTTAACAAGACTTGTAAATACCAAGCCTTGTTGCAGATGTAGTAAGCATGTCATGATGGGCTTGATTTTAAATGAGTTCTGGCCCTTTGTTACCGGTATATTTATTAGGTTTCTCAACTACCGTTGGTCACATTTTCATTTTTCACATCAATTGTAAGTACCAAGACAACTTGCGCATATTGTAGGCATGTCATGCTTACTTCAGTTTTCATTGAGCCCCTTGTCATGTTTCTGAAATATATTTTATCTGGTCTATTTTTATTTTTTTTAAATTTTTGTTGGGCATATCCTTGGCACACCTTGATTGGCTTTATCATCATAAACAATGATAGTTCTTGTTTAATATGTTTAAAAGACTGAAATTATAATTTGCTTATTTGGTGACAAGGCAGTTTATTCATTAATTTCCATGACATTGTCATTCAATCACTTAATTTTGAATGTTAAGTTAGTAGCAGAAAAAATACAAAAGAAAAAGCTATCCTTTTAATTCTGTATTAAAACTTAAAACTGCACCTTACCTTAAGTATGACTCATACTTGTTTAAGGTAGACAAATGGAGGACAGTCTCAAATTGTTATATACTCCCAAACTGTGTGTGTGTGATGGGGTGGGAGGTATTGTTCCATCCTGTCACATTGTGCCCCATAGCATTTCATCCCACTTTTCAAAAAGGTGAAAATCTTTTTATAGTGTTGAGTGAACGCAATGTAGCAGGGATATTCATCATCTTCAGAGATAGCTCCCATCTGCTTGTAAGAACTTCATGCAATAGACAGATTATACATCAATGTACTAAGGTTATCATTAACACAACAAGTAATGGAGATAAAGACATCTGTGGGTGGTACCCAAATATTTGTCTGTCTTTCCTACACACAAACAAACACTCACCCATGGATATTTTCCTGGAATAGCCACTAGTTTATACTTTTGTATGAAAAGGCACATTTATTTGCTCCCTCTCTGGACTGTCTAGTTGCTACAGTCCTAAAACTTATTACAAGGCCAGTGCAAGTTAACTGTTGAATCTATGGACCCAGTATATACAAAGCATTCATTGATTATAGTCCTTAGTGAAAATATGTTTCCAGTATTACACTGTCATTATCTCGGTTTGGATCCAGAATACGTAGTGAACATTATCTTGGTTTGGATCCAGAATATGTAGTGATCATTATTTCGGTTTGGATCCAGAATACGTAGTGATCATTATCTCGGTTTGGATCCAGAATATGTAGTGATCATTATCTCGGTTTGGATCCAGAATACGTAGTGATCATTATCTCAGTTTGGATCAGATTACGTTAAGTGTCATTATTTCGGTTTGGATACAGAATACGTATTGTCATTATCCGTTTGGATCCAGAATACGTAGTGATCATTATCTCAGTTTGGATCCAGAATATGTAGTGATCATTATCTCTGTTTGGGTCCAGAATACGTAGTGATCATTATCTCGGTTTGGATCCAGAATATGTAGTGATCATTTATCTTGGTTTGGATCCAGAATACGTATTGATCATTATCTCGGTTTGGATCCAGAATACGTAGTGATCATTATCTCAGTTTGGATCCAGAATATGTAGTGATCATTATCTCTGTTTGGATCCAGAATACGTAGTGATCATTATCTCGGTTTGGATCCAGAATATGTAGTGATCATTTATCTTGGTTTGGATCCAGAATACGTAGTGATCATTATCTCGGTTTGGATCCAGAATACGTATGATCATTATCTGGTTTGGTCCAGAATAGTATGATCATTATTTTTGGTGTATTGTAAGAAGTTCAAACAATTGTGCATTTGAGTATGTGTATATCAGTTCCTGCAGATATGTAATAACTCATAAATACTCAAACAGTACCATGATCATGTTTATTTTTAATAAGTGTCAATTTCTCACTACCAAATGGGTGTAGCATGAAAGATGGGTCATAAATCACTACAATTAATATTGTACTAGACCCCTTTGCTCACTTCAGGATTGCTCTTTAAAAGTATTTTGATTTAAAATAAAAAAAAAGGGACTTAAATGTGCAGTAGACAGTAAGAGACAAACATACATATCAGTAAGATAATGAATCTTTTCCTCAGGTACAATTATAACCGGGAAGACGAGGAGATCTATAAGGAGTTCATCATGATTGCCAATGACTGGATCCCAAACATGATGAAGAATGTGGCTGGGGACAATGCCTCTCGTCTCAGGAGAACATCCCTATTGTATGACTCGGAGACGTACGCAAACTTTCTGCGATTTTACGACGGTATTTGTGAGTGGGAGGAAGACAGCCCCACACCTGTTCTGCATACAGTGTGGGCCAATAAGTTTGTGTTCTCGCTGGGGAAATTTGATCCTAGAGTGCGTAAGTGTATTCAGATACATGCTGAAGGGGAGGCAGATGAATCATCAAGTGAGGAAGAGAGTAGTGAGGAAGAAAATGACGAAAACCGTGATGTGAATAGAAATGGGATAGTTAAGGAAGAGGCAGTTAAGAAACGTGGCAGGGGTAGAAAACCGTCCAAATGTAAGAAAGATACAAGTTTAAGGAAGCTTGAAAATGGTGTGCAGGAATCAAAGGATGAGTTAGTTGACAAGGAGAGTAAGGCTGAATCTCAGGTAAACGGGAACAATGTGGAGGAACAAATAAAAAACACTATTGAGGAACTGGTCTCAAAGGTCGGAGAGTCAGGAAGTCAGAGAGACACGCCTCCTAATCCAAACATGGCAGCTCTGGCCCAGGCGTGTGGTGAGTCTATATTGAATCCAGACTACCTGCTGACGGGGGGCGAACCATTCACCACGCGTTCCACGCCTGTGTCTTCTTCATGTGACAGAGTAGACGTGAATGAATTTTTGAGTTCA
>CM037784.1:50732244-50782244 GCA_021229015.1 Solen grandis | reverse complement strand
AAATCAGGGTGGAATGTTTCAGCTGTTATAAAGTCAACAATACAAAATGACTGCACCTAAAACTATCATTAGTAGAAGGGAAAAAAAATCTTATACCATAGAAATAACTAACTTACGGTGACCATGTGTTTTAAACCCAAATTCAACAAATAATTAACACAAGTTACCTGACCCATTTTCATGTATACATGTTGACATCATACTGATAGCTGATTGGTTCATTTTCAAAATATGGTTGATAGTAAATCCATTTTATTTTTAAATGAAATTTTAAAAGAAAGTATCAGGAATTGGGAAGAGTGATTCCTGTGACTGATGACTTTGTCATTGTCATCTAGATATTGTGTGTTTGTTATTGTATTGAAACATTCACATTTCACAAAATTATGAGCATGATAGGTACGTACTCAATAATTCCCGGTTAAAATTTTCGCCTGCTACGATTCGAAAATTTATTTACCCATAGTAATGGAGTTTTATACAGTGAAAAGGATGTTCACATTTAATTAATAAGCTTAAATGAATGCATTTCGGCATACTTTTGTACAAAATTTAGCGGATTTGGGTTCTGAGGTTGAATTAAATCATATAAAGATTATTATTACTTTAATTATGAAAGTTGTATATCTTTTATTTTGCTATGTGTTTTTGAGGCTTTTTCGATATGACGTCGCTTTGCCACAGAAAGAAAATATAACAAAGCGACGGCATATTATATAAGACTAAATAAATATGTCCCAGAGCCCAACCAAAAGATAGGGATAGGGTTTTGCATAAATAACCAGCCTTGGTGGCTTTTGGCTATAAAGCCAAGGGTTTTTAGGATTGACCCCAACTGGGGTCGGGCACGGTCTCTGTGATGAAAGATTTACAATTTCTTTCTGATGTTCATTAAATTTAGTCTCTCCCAACACTGTTTTTAGTTAAGTACAGAGATGCATACTAAAGTTTCAGTACTTTCAGAATCCTGGGGAAAGAGTTGTTAGTTGAACTTGCCATCTTTTAACATTTTGATGGCACAAAATAGAGGATAATTGATTGTTTTGGTGTAAGACTAAGATCGATTAATAATTTTACTGAGTGAACATAAAAATTTGTATTTATATGAGTGGTTAATCCACGAGTGAAAATGCATCTTTTTATGGTCACAAATGAAATTATTTATCGATCTCACCAAAACAAACATTTTTTCTTTTTATTTAATGCTTTAAAAGCCAGAAATTAGACGTCAAAATTTGCAGGATTATACGTTGCGTGCTTGATATTATTTATGACATCATTTCTTGCATGAAATCCTGCATAATTGACACTCTGATCAGTTTATAAAATAGGATCGGGTCCACGTTTCTGATAATTTCACTGTTCAAAACTGAAATTATCAGGATATAATCCACTGTTGTTTAAACAAATGACATTAAATAATTCCAATAAAATCAAGTGAACCAAGTTTAACACATGAAAAGAAGATTAAATTATGAATGACTCATTGCAGGCATATTTTTAAAGGCGTGTGTTTTTGATTTCAAAGGGGAAGGATAAAAGTTGCCACATTGGAATATAATGCAGAATGGCCTTATTAATGAAAACTTTCAGTACTGTTGCTGTGAATAATGACAGTTTCCTTGTGACCAGTATAGCACAGTAGTTTTATTGCGACCTGCATAGTATAGTATTCCAATTAAAAAACTTAAATAGATCTTAATATAATAAAAAAAATTGTTATCAAAAGGAAAGAAAAAATGGTTTTTGTCCTGGTTATTTATAAAAAAAAATGCATGCAAGGAGTCTGCTTTATTTTTTATTGCAGCAAATAATAATATTGATTAATAATAATAAAAGGCCTACAGTTAATATAAAATGCATGCAGTGAGTTTGCTTCATTTTTATTGCAGCAAATACAAACCATATGCATTAATACTTTTCAAATAAAAGAGAAATCAAAATAGCTCGGCCCTCTTGGGTGATGTGGGAAATCATGTAAAACAACTTCTGACATAAGTTAACCCGTGACATTTGGAATTTTGGCTGAAGAGTCATTGACCCTTGAAGCTAAGAGTCTACTGAACACCCTGATACTTTTTCTGTATGACTATGAATATGTAAACATCATGGTTTATTTGCGGCAGACTACAGCGTCTTCCTCTGAGTGTCCATGTAAACACCACACACATAAACTCAAAAGATGAATTCTATAACTCTCAAATATAAATGAAAGGAAGGACCCGTGTAGTTAAGCTGATTTCATTGCTTTGTAACACTCTTGTAATGTGGCTGGGAGGCTGGTCAAGGTTCCCCCAAAACAGTTGACATATTTATGAACAATATGAAGAACCCACTAATTGGTGCTCCCCAGAAATACTACTAATTTTAGATTGATCCAATTTCGATGAATTCACCACAAAAATTCACTAATTTATTTTAAAACACAAATGAAACAACTACTGAATGGTCACTGATTAACCATGATAGGTTGTATACATAGTTAGGTTTCGTAATGGCTCCAAATTCGAAGGCTCTCATTTGGCTCTGGAGTCAGGGTTTTGATCCTTGAAATTTCACAAATGGTGCTTTTTGACCTTTAAAAATAAGTGGTCAGGAGTCACATCACATATCCAAATAGGATATAATTTTGTATTGTAGGAGTCAAGTCTAGGTGTCCTACATTTTCTTTGAATTATTCCCCCCCCCCTTTTTTTCTTTTTACAATTTGGCAAACTTGAACTGGCCAGAAAAAATTTTGGCAGGCAAACCTGCTGCCAGCTGCCTCTAAAGGAAAACCCTGAGATTGAGGGATAATGAATCAATATACATTATTATTGTGTAAAAATATAATTACATGCATATTCTAAAATAATTTGAATTTCATTTCTGTGTGACAGATTAATTATTTAATTTTTAATCCATTAAGTATGTCCGCAGTAAAAATTACTTATTACTAACTACACATGGAGATTATTTTGTACCATACCATGATGAATCTATTGCTTTTAAGTCTCTGAAAGCAGCTTGTTCACATATGATTGGTAAAAATAAAAAATAAAAGTTTTTTTGTGTTTTTTTTTCTCTCCCTCGCTTATGTTGGTAAAGTCTTTGTTTTCTGACAAATTAACTTGGCAAGTATGGGTCACATTGCACAGACGAATGCTATTTTCATAAACGCCACTTCGGGGAAATTGGTTAAATAGAAAGTATGCCTTTACGGTATTCCCGAAGAGTTTGCTTGCAGTACCATGTGGCACGTTCCACACCATAGCATCTTTGCCAGTGCTGGGAAGGGAATTCGAAAGTTCAACCTGTGAAGTGATCACATGCACAAAAAGTGTATGTGATCCGTCAAGTGAAGGCAAATGAAAATAGACAATCTGAATACAGGTTTTATAATTCTAAATATATTCAATACGGTTCATGATGTTATTGCTTGTGATGGAGAAACCACTCATTGTTTTACAATCACAGGTAGTTTTATTGGGTGACATTGCTAATATCGTATTGATAGATGTAATAAACACATACAGTTAAAAATTAGATTCTTAGTCAATAACCATCTGTGATCAAGCTGTTTTAAAACACTCCAAGTACAACACACATGTCGATGATGATCAAATTACCGATTTTTTTTAAATTATATGAAAAAAATAATTTCATTCTATTTATACCTATAAGGCCATCATTTTTTTTTTTAATTTTCTTTATGGGATTATTTTCTTTTAATGAGTTGGGGGGAGGGTAAATAAAAATAAATTCAGAAAAGAGACCAGTCAACAAAAAAATATAAGTACCAGAAGGGTAATTATATTTTCTTTTTTTTCTTTTTTTAAAGGCCAAGAAATTTTAAGAGACTACAAATCAAAATAAAGATGCATAAATGTCATTTTTATCCATCCCTAGGACCATGAATCTGTGTTAATTTTTTTATACATTTCATCATTTTCTTTTTAGTTAGGACTCCTAATAAAATCCTGACTCCATGTTTCTATTACTGAGTTATGACTTTTTTTTATACATTTCATTATTTATTTTCTTTTAAGCATGCACTCCTAATAAAATCCTGACTCCCTTCATTTAATGTTTAAAATTATTTTTATTTTGATATATGTTTTGATTAGTCATTTACTTTTTATTGTCTCCTAATGTTTTGTTAAAATTTTTTGGACAGTTCCCACAAAAACTATAAACAAACCATCTTAAGCTGTATATTCAACTCTCTATGTATGAAAAAAAAAACTCAATTCAGAAGATGTCTGATAATTTGACACTCTTCAATACATGTACATACCCTTAGTGACTTGAAATGGTAAAAAAAGCTTTGGAAGATAAATCATTGAAATACCACTATTCTGGGCTGATTTTATAGTTTTTTTTTCTTCATTAAAACACCAATTTTAAGAGAAAATGAAAAACAATTATTGGAATCATTGGTTCAAGTAACTGTTTTTCATTAAAGCCTCAATGTTTTTCATTCAGAATAAACTTTCTTCTTTTACAAACATTTTGATCCATTGTTTTCCATTGAAACACCATTGTTTTGTTTTTTTATAGAATGCTCATAGTGTTTTTACATCAGTGTGCACCATTGTTTTTCCATTATTCAGTTAATTTTATCTTTTTTATCATTGAAAAAAAAACATATTTTACCATTTCTGGATAAACTTAGCCCACTTGCATCAATTGGTTTCATTTTTTTAGTTGATAAAATGTACCTATAGCAAAAGGGATACACAGAATTGATGAAAGGAACATAATGTGCAGTTGTTTGTGGAAACTGCGCTTTGAATTCAAAGCAAAAATCTTTTATGGCCATTTTGCAATGATTCACAGATCAACATAAAACCAATACTTTTTTGACTGTTACAGCACTTAACTTTACTATCTGTTAAATGTACATGTAAGTGCTCTATGACAAAAGAAAAAAAGCTAATAACATGCTCCATGTTCAATGTCATACATCTTAATAAGTAGCAAATTAACTGTGAAACATTGGCGAAGGTAGCAAAACTACATTTTAGTGACTTGACAGGAGGTTGTGGGTTTGATCCCCGGTTGCTATATACCAAAGTTGTAAAAGTGGTACTGGTAAAGCTCCCTTGCTTTGCGCTCAGCATATAAGGGTAGTTCCAGGACTGGTTGACTCTGTGTCAGGATAATATGACAGGGTAAGGTATCTATGTTGTGATATCGCAGTTTGGCAGCACTTTATCTTTTTGATGAAAAACTTCCACAGAGATGACAAAAACTGTTTGTGGGATTTTAACCCTATCAAACAAACATACAGTGTTCCCACTAAGATTTGAAAAAGGGGATAAAACGATTATGTGCTTTTCTTGAATTTTTGTACCCTCTCTATAAGAGATTTGTTACTTTCCTCTCAAAACGGGGGGTACTGAAGACCAATTTAGGGGTAAAATACTCCCATTTGGGGGTATTTGGGAACACTGCATATTTTTAGCACATGTAAAATGCATGTACTAATAGTGTAAGTTCTTGAAGGAGGTTGCACCTTGAATTCTAAAATTTAAAAAAAACACATCAAAATTGGTTAATAAATAAAATTTTAACAGCCATTTGTAATGCATGTAGTATGAGATATTCTGAGACACCCTGTAAATCTCCTAGCTCGGCACTCACTTTGTATACGTATACATGTAACGATATAAGAACTTATAGCATCAGGCCTGGTTAGCCAAATGTCAGAGTTCTCACACTCAATGGTCATTTGTTAAAAACATCAGTATGTACATCACTTAACAACTGTCCTTATGCTGTAAATACATGTAATTTTATTTAATTTATTTTATGAAACTTTATATAAAACCAGGGTTTTCAGCAGGTGGTTGGGGGATGTAGATTCTAATGTGAAAGAAAAGGCATAGATGATAAGTACAAATTTAGATTCAGTGAGTTTCGTCTAGTTTTGTATACACCTTTAAAAAGCCTCCCTTTAATTCTGAAATTTCAATTTTCTTCAAAGTTTTTAATTCATATACATCAGAAAGCCTAAAATAAGAATGTAAGGATATTTTTTCTCAATGTTACCATAACTACAACCAAATTATCAAAAATATACATATAAAATGACTGCCAAAGGTATGAAAGCACACCAACTTAATTTGAGCATATATTTTCCTTTTCAAATAATTTTACATTTATTGGTTTTGCCTTGTTTTTGACAAGGTAGGAGAAAATCGGCTGTGGTCAAACATTGTTAATGTCATGAAAATCAATCTAAAAATGTTCTTGAAAAAAATCCTTGTATATTTTCACAATCAAAATATTGGACAGATCACAGTGTACTTAATTGATAACAATCACTGTAATGTAAAACAAAGTGAAAACAAAGGAAAGCATGTGCAGTGATACAAGCCTTGTTGACCCTCTCGCTTGAGTAAAACCTTTTGAATACAGAAATTGCTTACGTTGTAGATAGTCAGATAGTGAGACAAAGGGGAGAAATCCTATATTGACTGGGACTGAGGTTCAGTAAATATTTTCTTGCTATTGTCAAAAAGAAAGAGAAAGACACACCTATTAGCTCCTCTTTCAACAGAACTCAAATACACCCTGTTAGTCTGAAGGAAAAAAATGTTTGGGAGACAATACCTCTGAAAGTAGTTCCTGAAGATATTTTTAGAAAGGTTTTCAGTAAAAAGAAAAATCTCCAAACATGTTTCAGCTTATGTCCTTTAAGAGTGGGAATCTTTTAGAATTCTAAGTGAGTGCTGATAAGTATAGAGAAAGTGATTCTGTGTTATATTCAATTTGAGACAAAACTACAAACCGTAATTGAATTTCGAAATTGATATAACACTGATAAATGCTAACTCCAGCACAGTGGATTGGCTTCACATCAGTCAGTTCCACACTGAGTACTATGTGACCTCAGTCATGATGATGTGTACCAAAAGTCACGCTATTGATTAATATGTGTGATTTATAAATAACTCTTTTTCAACTCACTTTGGCAGAGATCTATACATATCAACAGTTCAATCTTAAAAAAATATATTTATATATAAAAAGTATGTAATTCATTTATAAAGTTTTCAGTAAGCTTTTCTGAGAATTAATACATGCATGTTTTTCTAATTCTTCTATATCTTTCCCTTTTCCTAGCAATTGAAGCATCCGAACTTGGTTAACTTGATAGAGGTTTTCCGACGGAAGAAAAGGCTACATTTGGTGTTTGAGTATGTTGACCACACAGTGCTTAATGAACTGGACAGGCATCCAAGAGGGTGAGTATATCCTGGCATACAATTTACTTGACACCGAGATATTTCACTTCTTAGATAATCCATACACTTAAATTGGGAATTTTCATGAAATTTGTTCTAAGTCAAGAAATTATGTCAAATTGAATGAGTGAATGCAAGAGATAATTTGATCAGTTTATCAACATATCAACAATCACTCTCAACAGCTGCCTGTATCGAAGGGTCTTGAAAATTGCCAGGGGGGGGGAGTGCAGTCAAACTGATACTTTTTTTTTTTCGACAGAAAAATTCAATGAGAATCTTTACATTCAAATTTGGAAAAATATAGCCATGTATTGGCTAAAAAAAAACAGCTGTAATAAAACTCTGACATTTCATTTTGAGATTTTCCTGAACTCTTAACTTCATATTCTTTGCATTTTTTGTCTTTAGGAAAAGAGATGCTAATTTAAACAAGTACTCTTAGTCATAATTTCATTTTCATTGGTTGAATTCAGGTACTCAATGTATAGATTGAAAATGAATCTGGTATTAAAGGTAATCACGGGTTCTGTTTGCTACTGAAAGTATGAATTAATTGTTAAACATGACCTGGCTAGAAATGAGAATATCTTTATCGCAAATCAATCTCATTCAAATGCATTACAGTCAGTCAAACCCTGGTATTGATTGCTTGTTTATTTATTTAACCACATTTCTGAACTACCGGGTATAATTTATGGGTTGTGTTTTTAGCTCACCAGAGCACAACATGCTCAAGGTAAGCTTTAATTCACCCTGCATCAGTCATGCGTGGTGTATCGTCAACAATTTGCTTTTAAAGATATCTCCAGAAACCACTGGGTAGAAATTGATGAAACCTGGGTGGCTGTTCACAAAAGTTGCTAAATTAAACTTGATCCATGAAGAAATGGCAACCAACAGAGTTTTACCTAAAAAACAAAAAAAGAAAATTCTCCTCAGAAACCAGTGGTCATATTTAATTTCATTTGGTGGAAATGGTCACCTCATCAGGCTCAAGGCAGTCTACCATTATTCCCAATATAAAGTTTATCCCATGAAAAATGAGGTCTCCAGATGATTAACTTAAATATTCTTTTTATTTGAAATTAGAATCTTGTTTCTGCTAGTTTTAAATAAGCTTATGTACTCTGGTGAGTGATCTAGGGCCATATGGCCCTCATGTTTTCTTTTGCAAATGCATTTAGAATCTTGGAACAGTTGTCCATTTAATGTCTTCTCAAGGTGTACATATGTTTTTGGCATAATAATCTTTATCAAATTTTGCCTTCGAAGAATTAGGAGATTTATTTCATTAAACCATTTTTTTTGTATATGATATTTCATATCAGATTGTGTTTTACATAAGCAGTTTATAAAATATGTTTTCAGTGTTCCAGAACCTATGGTCAAAAGAATTGTTTATCAAGTTGTTCTGGCCGTCAACTTTTGTCATCAACATCATGTAAGTTTGTGTTCATGTAACAATGAAACAAAAGTCTTACTTAATCAACAATCTCTTTCCTTCATTCTCTTTTTCATTTTTTTTCTCAGGTTTTTTTTTTTTTTTTTTTTTTTTTTTCTTCAAATTATCTTTTGTCTGTCTTTTCACAGAATCTCTTTACTATTTATGTGTGTTTGTTTCTCTCTTTCTTTCTCTCTCTCTCTCTCTTCATCATTGTAGACCCAGAAAGTATCATAAATAGTTAAATAGAGACATTTTCAATCTGTAACCCCTTTAATATGCTTGTTTTACAACTCATGCTGTGCAGGGCATTTGGTACTAACAATGAATCTTGCCCACAAATGACTGGAATAATGATATTTTAATGGTTCCTTTAGCTGCCTATTGAGCTGTAGCCTTTATATTTATGGTACAACAATACAGTAATATGAGCTGTTTTAAAGAAAAAAGTTGATGTGATATTATTGGTGTTTCTGATGAGATAAAGATGTTATATTACTGGATTGGATAAAGATGTGATATTAAAGTTGTTTCTGATGAGATAAAGATGTGCTATTATTAGCTTGACTATTCGTAGAATATGAGAGCTATTGTAGTCACCCGGGCGTCGGCGTTGGCGTTGCAGCTTTTGGTTAAAGTTTTGCGTGCAAGTTACTATCAACCTTATATCTCAATAACCATTTATGGTATTGACTTGAAAGTTAATAAATATGTTCAGGGGCATCAGACAACCAAGGTAGATAACTCTTGACTGAATTTAATATGAATTATGGCCCCTTTTTAACTTAGAAATTTTGGTTAAAGTTTTGCATGCAATAGAAAATTTGGTTAAAGTTTTGCGTGCAAGCTACTATCTAGTTTGTATCTCAATAACCATTCAAGGTATTGACTTGAAAGTTTATGAATATGTTTAGGGGCATCATACAACCAAGGTAGATAACTCTTGACGGAATATATTACAAATTATGGCCCCTTTTTAACTTAGAAATTTTGGTTAAAGTTTTGCATGCAAGATACTCTCATGCTTATATCTCAGTATCAAGCATGCGATTGATTTGAAACATCTTTAATATGTTTAGGGGTATCATACTTTCATGGTAGATAACTCTTGATAGAATATGTTACAAATTATTGCCCCTTTTTAACTTAGAAATTTTGGTTAAAGTTTTGCATGCAAGGTACTTTCATGCTAATATCTCAGTATCTAGGCATGGGATTGATTTGAAACATCTTTAATACGTTTAGGGGTATCATACTTTCATGGTAGATAACTCTTGATGGAATATGTTACAAATTATTGCCCCTTTTTAGCTCACATGAGCACAACGTGCTCAAGGTGAGCTTTTCTGATCGCCTTTTGTCCGTCATCCGGCGTCCGTGCGTCCGGCGTCAACAATTGCTTCAAACAACATCTCCTCCTAAACGGCTTGGCCAATTTGAAAAATATTTTGCAGGAATGTTCCTTGGATGAAGCTCTACTAAAGTTGTATAAATGGTTCTGGTCCATTGCATAATTAGGTCACAGGAGCTAAAAATAGATTTTAAAAATGAAAATTTAAAAAATCTTCTTCTCTGAAACCACAAGGCCTAGCCTTTTGATTTTTGGTATGTAGCATGATCTTATGACTCTCTACCAGGATTGTACAAATTATGACCCTGGGGTCAAAATTGGCCCCGCCCCAGGGGTCACTTGATTTCACATAGGCTAATATAGGAAAAACTTGAAAAAATCTTCTTCTCCGAAACCACAAGGCCTAACCTTTTGATTTTTGGTATGTAGCATCATCATCACTACCAAGATTGTACAAATCATAGCCCTATGGTGATAAATGACCCCGCACCAGGGGTCACTTGTTTTACATAGAGTTATATAGGAAAATCTTAAAAAATCTTCTTCTATGAATCCATAAGGCCTAGAGCTTAGATATTTGGTATGTAGCATCATCTTATGGGCCACTACCAAGATTGTACAAATCATAGCCCAATGGTGATAAATGACCCCACACCAGGGGTCACTTGTTTTACATAGAGTTAAATAGGAAAATCTTAAAAAATCTTCTTCTATGAATCAATAAGGCCTAGAGCTAAGATTTTTGGTATGTAGTAGCATCTAATGGTTCATTACAAAGATTTTCAAAGTCTTGGCCCTACGGTGATAAATGACCCTGCGCCCAAGTCTTCTCTGAAACCATATGGCCCATTGCTTAGGTATTTGGTGTGTAGTATTGTCAGGGGTAAAATGTTTTAGATTAAGTTATATCAGAATCCTTGTCTGTTTAAAAACCTTGACATCAGTTGAAGCAATGGTACTCAGGTGAGCGATTCAGGGCCATCATGGCCCTCTTGTTTAACTTAGAAATTTTGGTTAAAGTTTTGCATGCAAGGTACTTTCATACTTATATCTCAGAGTCCAGGCATGGAATTGATTTGAAACATCTTTAATACGTTTAGGGGTATCATACTATAAAGGAAGATAACACTTGATGGAATAAATTAAAAATTATGACCCCCTTTTAACTTAGAATTATGGTTAAATTTTTGCATTCAAGCTACTATCCAGCTTATATCTCAGAAATTGCTTGTGGAATTGACTAGAAAGTTAAGGTGTGTCTTCAAGGGCATCAGAAAACAGGAGGATAACTTTTGGACTGATGTAAATTATGGCCCTTTTCTAACTTGGATTTTTGGTTTAAGTTTTGCATGCACAGTGTTATTGTGCTTATGTCTCAGTAACTAGGCATGGGATTGATTTTAGACATCATAAATATATTAAGGGGTATCAGACTATCAAGGTATATCATTTTTTACTATTACTATGAAGGGCAAGAATTTAAATAGATTTCATTTGATTTACCAACAAGCATTTTGAATAGTCGAGCGTGCTGTCCTCTGACAGCTCTTGTTGGTGTTTCTAATGAGATAAAATTGTAATACAGGTATTACTGATGTTTCTGATGAGATAAAGATGTGATATTACTGGTGTTTCTGATGAGATAAAGATGTGATATAATAGGTGTTTCTGATGAGATAAAGATGTGATATAATTGGTGTTTCTAATGAGATAAAGTTGAGTCAGCTACACTTTGGTTAACCCTTAATTACATGTACCTCATACCTTGACAAATACAGTAAACCTAGATTAGACAGCTCCTGGAAGGTCCTCTTCTCTTTGCTCATACAATATTGTAGTTCTTTTTCTTTCTTCAGTTTATTGATTTCTCTTTCTGTTCTTTCTGCTGTGTTCATGCCACTTTCAGTTTGTTCAATCATATGAAACAAATGTTTGAAAAATAAAAGAAGACTTAGGTTAATAATATGTTCATCCCTCCATCTTGAAGGCCATTCAACTTTGCCATTATCATTGTTACCTTGGGTAAAAGCACAGAAAACAAACATAGTTTTAACGATGGCCTGAGGTGGAGGATAAAATAACCAGTATCTTGATCAGCTGCACTCACTCCAAAGCTGATCATTATATCATTGGCTTTTATTACTGTTTTTTTTTTCTTTCTATAATTATCCTGACAGCTCTGATGCATTTATAATACAGGATGTGTTGTAAAATGAAAAGGTCATTAGATTTTGGTAGCATCAATTAAAATTTTAACATGATTTCTAAAGAGAGTATGTTTAAATATGGGAGGGCATAATCAAAGTTTCTGTATTACCAATGAAATAAAAAAGTTTACATTGCGATTTGATGGGGATATTATGACAATGTCTAGCTTGTACATACTTTATTGTTGTTATTATGATGATGTTTCTATCTTGCAGTGCATTCACAGAGACGTGAAACCAGAAAACATTCTCATCACTAGACAGGGCCAAGTCAAATTGTGTGATTTTGGATTTGCCAGAATCTTAAGTAAGTAACAGTCTATCTGTCAATTTACTTAGGTACATGAAAAGCAAACATATGTGACATGGAGGTACCTTTGTGTTTGGGAAAGACTTAAAGTAAATTCAGTGAAATTTTTGTGCTATTAGATGTAAAATTCAATCCCACTAAACATACCACTATCACTTCTATTGCTTCTTTCGACAATCCTTTTAAATCCCTTATCAGATCAATGGGATAATGCAGACCTAGAGCAGTGTGAGATTGACAAGTACTTCAGGTACCCAGTAATGGGGTGCTCAGTCTGTCCTGTGGGTAGAACTAGATCATTTCAAACCCAAGTGTCTTGCCTTACCAGCTCCTGCTTGTATATTGTGTCACCTCTCAAATCAGTTATATAATGTGCTTCCAGTCATTTGTGTGCCATTAGTGATCTTGGTATGCATGCCTTATCTGTATTGAATATTGCATTATACTTATCTCTTACACTGAACATTTATTTCCAATAGATAACTGATGACACTTGTGATGCAATGAGTGCTCCTGCGCTATTTAAGTACTAATAGAAGACATTCAACAAGTGCTTGTTTACAATTAAAACTGCTGAAAAATTCAAGTTTGCATAGCACACTGGGAGTCCTATGCGACTTAGTGTAGATATGAAATAGCAATAAGATACCATGCTGCCAGTAGCCCTCTATACCCTCTGAATATTGAAAAGTGTTTTATGAACTTGTGTTGACAAAGTTCATTATTTACAATCCCCAACATCAAGGAGAATTATGTATTTCTTCCTAAAACCCATAGTTTTAACTTAGGTAGAATGTTAGTTTGATAAAGAACAATAAATTAGCTGCTGTTGACTAATGCATGACAGAAATATTACCCACTCGGAGGACCTGTTTGAATAATCATTTTGTACTTCATTAACTCGGTAGATATATGAATGGCTGCCTGGTGCATAATGCTGTATTGTGCTGCTCACAATAAATAACATGGTGGAGGGTAGTGGTGATCGGTCGCCATTTGTCAGCATTGTGCCTCTTGACAGAGACATGGCCTTACTGCACACTCCTCAGGGGGTCCGCCTGAATGCTGGTACAAGATTACTGACACTCAGCTCACACTGACTTGTCATAGTGGTCCACTTCTTCTTATTAAATTTTCAAAGAAATAAATATGAAATTGATATACCATGTAATTAGGTCAGAGTATGTTTGTTTGTAAATGTGTGCTTGTGTGCATTTGGAATGGATTGGAGTGAGGGGTGAACTATTTGGACCAGGACAGCTTTAGGATGATAACAGAAAACTGACATTGGTTTCTTTTCTTTTGTTTTATATCATGATAAAAAGGGGAATGAAAAGTGATATCATATGCAGAAATTTTAACTTTTTCTTTCATAAGCTGTTTAAAATTTGATTAAAAATAACAATAAAAAATTTACATTGAAAATAACCTTCTCAAATAAGATCAGTTAAATTTAGAAAAAAGGGGGGGTAATTAGAGGTGACATATATGTAAAGGGAGAAAGCGTTGTAGTACAATGCACACACAACCAGATTAGCTTCTTGACAATTTCAGTAGATTATATTTCAATGGATTATTTGTAATATGATCAGGTTTAGATTTGGTTTTTATACAGGTCCCCAAATGTGTATTGCTATATTGTGAACAATTCATAATAATGACCAGTTTTGGCTAAAACACAGTATTTTTCTACTTTTCATTTTTGTCATCTATGATACAGAAAAACTATGTGATAAAGAAACTCCTTATAAAGTTATGCACCGTGGTATTAACAGATCTTGTCTTCCTGAAAATTTCAAGTTGCTTATATAGCCTATTTTGGAAATGAGGTCTGTAATGTGCTCCAAAAATGCCATTTTTTAAATGTTATACTCTCTCACTTTAAAAATATTGGTTTAAAGTTAAAAAAAATATATATATTTTCTCGAGAATAATGTTACAGAATGTTGTGCAGTCTTATAGAGCCACATTTACTGTACATTTTGCATCTTGAATTAGTAAGCATCTGCATATAAGTATATGGTTGAAAATTATGGATTTTTTCCTCAAATTCCCAATGTCTTTGTTTTTGCTAAAAACTGCTTAAAAAGACACATAGAATATGTAATATACCAAGGGCAATAGAAAACAACTTTTTATAAAGTTAATCTTTCTTTTCATAACCTCATCAAAGATCATTGGTAACAAAAAGTACATTTTGTATTTGATCTATGCTGCTCCAATACCTTGCACTACAGAACATTCTTGTCAGGGACAAAAATGCAATTTTTTATCCATAACCATGACAATTCTTTATACAAATATAACTAAAGAATGTTATTCTATCAATTACCGTTGGCTGGCATATTGTTAGACCTACTGCATTGTTTGGTTCCCTATGGTGATTTTAAAATTTGCAGATGATGGATACTGAAAAATGCTAAAATTGGGTCCAGAAATTAGTTTTTGGAAGAAATCAGTCAATTTGTACTGTACTTGAAGATTCCTACCTGAAAAATGATAATAGCTCTGTATGTTGTGCTTAACATGTAAAAAGTAGCAGTAATAGCCTTATAGGTCGCCATATTGTGTGGAGTGCCATCTTTATAGTTTACTTTCTATGGTATATCACTGTTTCTATGGCATAATATGATAAGACTTGGGACACTGTCAGTGTGATGTAAAACCTAGCAAAGAAACAGATTACAGTCCCATTAAGAACTATAAATTGGTGTTTTTTAGTGCTCATATTTTAATTAGATTGCTTGAAGCTTAATTAGGAAATATGTGGATAAGCACACCCAGGAGTATAGTTCAGGCAAGTGGGCAGGAATGATTTTTAGTTGACATTACAGTCACAACAATTAAAACGATTTTAAAGATCAATAAAAGATTAAAGGATTGTAGATAAATTTGGACACAAAGCTGCGGCATGTAAGATAAACACTGTGTAGAATGAGGGAAGTGTTAGACGGTGTAGAACTTGGCTTGCTGACAACTATGTATTGGCCTGTCTATTGTATAGAGACACACTGAGCGATATCATCAATCCTTTTTTACTTCTTTTTTTTTTTCTTGTCATGAAATATTCTTTAACTTATCACAATGGGTACTTTTGTGTCGCATGAGGTTGTCTTCTTTACTTCACTAGTAGATATTTAGTAGAGTAAAAAGTACTGGAACTTAAAACTTTTGACTAAATTCAGCCAGTTAATTTATCACTTTCTTTCATTTGAAACATTGCAGAAGATTGACTTTTATATTTTATAAAATATGTCTAAAGTAAGTTTAAATTAAACTGATTAATGAAGAAATTGTTGTTGGTAGTCAGAGCAAAGCTGTATTGACACAACATTTATATTGAGATGTACACTGCATTTTACAATTCTGGGACATTTTCATATACATGATATTCATGACCCCAGCATTTGCGACAATATGATGTGTAAAGGAAGCTGGTAATATTCAAACTAAAGATGATTGGGTTGTTTTAGTAATACATCTGTGAAATATGATAATAAATGAATAAAAATCTAGGCAGGTTACATGTAATGTTATCATCTTGAGGAGGAAATGCATTGTATTGGAATAGCTTTCATATTTGCATGAGGTGCTCAAAGGAAGGTTAGCACCTGCATATTTTGCACCAATTTTCTAAACCATTAAAATACAATTGCTGCTCAAGTCAAATCCATTGATGAAGGCTCTGTGTGTGTTTGGTGTGTGCCAATTTTTTAGGATAAAATAGTTGATCAAAAGGTGATATAAATGCATGGACTTCGGATTAAAATGTAAATTATGAGAAGTTTTCATATATACAAATATTTTTATGAATGCCATATGTTATTTTACTTTTTGTATGCAACCATGACATTGGCATTTGCAGTGTGCATGTTTACATGTATCACATGTCCACCAGATAAAGGGGAAGACAGGACTTATTGTCTGGGGGCAATGCCACACCTGTAGACTTTGTGCCATTCCACGGCATTGAGTAATTGATTAATAATCCTTCACAGGATTATCGACAATATTTAAAGCTTGGTTATGGTTGTAGGATTTAATTAATTACATATGAATTCCTTCCACACCCTTAGTGATAGTTAGTACTGATACATACATGTCAATAGTTTCCAGGTTAAACTTGTTTGTTTTGCTTTTGCTACTGTAGCATAGCTACTTAGGGTTTCATTTACCTACATTTATAAAACTTAAATGTACAAATTACCTGATGCTCTCATGTAAGATAATTTAATCTCTACATAATAGTCACCTCCACATATTTTTAGTTTCCCTTGGGTGTCATTGTTTTTTTATATAATGTAAGAACCTTGTTGTATTGTATTGCAGCGGGACCAGGGGACGAGTACACAGACTATGTGGCCACACGCTGGTACAGGGCCCCAGAGCTCCTGGTGGGGGATACGCAATATGGGCCACCCGTCGACATCTGGGCCATCGGCTGTGTGTTTGCGGAGTTACTTACGGGACAGGCGCTCTGGCCTGGGAAGTCAGATGTGGACCAACTGTACTTGATTAAAAAGACTTTAGGTATATAGCAACATCCACATCCTGTCTGAGGCTGGATGGCTAAACCTTTTGCCTCAGGAATTTCATTTGACATTTTGGTAAACCATAGAACAGCCAAATCAGACTGAAAGAAATTCTCAGTCAGGACTGATATAACATATTCTCTTCATCTTCAAGGTATAGAGGACTAGCTAACAATATGAAACCTGATCAGACTGTGATTTTCTTGCAGGTTGGTCAAGTTTTAATGACATAGGTAATTTCTTAGATAGCTCTTGGTCAACTAGGTGCCTGTCGATAAAAGAGTGAGCGAAATGAGAGGAAAAGTGTTTTTTGTCAGGATAAGTTTTGAAGCTCTCTTGGGTAAGTAGACTTCAGTCAAGAGAAAGACCTGAGGTCAGAATAATATTTTTTTATGCCCTCCAAGGTGAGCAAATAGTAATTGAACCATCCATCTGTTCGTTCGGATTTCATTTCCACTCCATAATTCTAACATTCCTGGATGGATTTTGAAATTACTTAGCAGAAATGTTCACAATCATGAGACGATGTGTGGCGTGCAATCCCCAGGTCTGTAGCTTCAAGGTCAAGGTCACATTTAGAATTCACAGGTCAAAAATAGGGTTTATTTTTCATTTCCGCTCCATAACTCTGACATTCCTTGATTTTAAATTTACTTGGCAGAAATATTCACCATCATGAGACGATGTGTCGTGCGCAATCCCCAGGTCTGTGGCTTTAAGGTCAAGGTCACACTTAGAGTTGAAAGGTCAAAAATGGGTCTTTTTTTGTATCTTCTGTATAATTCTGATATTCCTTGATGAATTATAAAATTACTTGGTAGAAATGCTAACTACCACAAGGCAGTGTTTTGCACGCATTCTCTAGGTCTGTAGCTCCAAAGACAAGGTCAAACTAAAAGTTCAAAGGTCAGAAATGGGGTCTATTTTTGGGTCGTTCTATAACTCTGACATTCCTTGATGGCTTTTTTAATTACAAAATGTTCACCATCATGAAGCAATATGTTGTGCAATCCCAGGTCTGTAGCTCCAAGTTCAAGGTCACACTTAGAGTTCAAAGGTTTTTTTGTGTGTGTGTGTGTCCGCTCCTTAATAGATTTTTTTTTATTTTTTTTCTCATAAATGTGCACCGTAATGATACAATGTGTTGTGTACTATACCCGGGTTCATAGCTGAAAGGTCATTGTCACACTAAGAGGTCAAGTGTCATAAGCCTTGATTCTGCATTGGTTTGCCCTCCGTCCGCCTGTCCAGAAATTGGGATGCTGTGATTACTTAAAAACTATATTATAAGCTAGCTCAAAGGCAATATGGAGATAAAAAAAAATGCTTCTCACTTTGATGTTTTTCTCGGATAATAATACTGGTTGATATGGTAATGGAAATAATCAAAATATGCATGATCAGTAGAGGACTTATGGTTCAATTATGCATATGATTCTAGCTATTGTGTATTTTGTACATGCATTATGCTAAAGTGATTTCACTGTAAAAAATGTCAGAGAAAAGTCAAAAGAAATGTCAGGAAATTTTTCACAAAACCATGAATATGCACTTATGGGGCATTCATCACATCCTGTAACATATCTTGTTTTTAAATGTAATAATCATTCTCAATTAATAATATATGAACTAGAAACTATTTTGATGAATCTGTCCGCTCTACCTATTTCCCAAGTGAATATATTAATGAAATATCAATGGTATTATTAGTGAACTTCCCCATTTACAATAAATCTTTATCATGCCTGTGAAGCTTAGATAATCTAATGTATCTAGCCTCCAGATAAATAAACAAGGATTGGCTTGGACTGTACCAAACAGGATTGATGACAACTATGTAATATGCAGCCATTTTAACCCTTTCCCTCATAGAGGATACCATGAAAAGACCTATGCGAACAGCATAAAACCTGATCAGCCTGCGAGTAACTCACAGGCTGATCAGGTTTTATGCTGTTCGCTGCTCCTCAGTGGTCTGGTAATGAGGATTTTACAATTAAATTTGGTAAGGTTTGAGTTTGGCTTTCTGCAGATCAGGCTTTATGTGGTACCTATTGAGTGCATCAAAATGAGTCTATATGAGGGAAAGGGTTAAGGCCTTACACTTGCTTTAATATTGTGAAAATAATACAAATGTATATTATTTCACCCTCACCAACATATTTGTTTGCTCTTTAGGAGAAAGATTTTGTAAAATTCAGAAAAAGTGAGTCACAACTTTTATCCAGTGTTATATGTCCAAATATTATCTTCTAAAAGTATATTGTTTCCATTTTAAAGAATAACACAGCCAAAAAGGTATTACTTCTAATTAATCATATGCAGCTATGAATTTTAAACTACTGTGTTCTCATCTTTTTTAGGGGAAAAAAAAAGATTTAGATGGAATAGATTAAAAGCCACCCATAGTAGGTGGGATTCTACGCTTCTCATGACTAATTATTCATCAGAGCGATATTCCAGTTGGCTTGCTGCAGTAGGCCCATGCTTCTACCTATGTGTACTTAAAAATTACAGTGGTTAGTGCTTCTGCTTCGGGAGCGGAAAGTTTGCTCCCTGGCTGCAACATACCAAGGTTGTAAAATATGGTACTGGTACTGGTATAGCTCCCATGCTTGGTGCTTGCATATAAGGGTAGTACATGTACCAGGATTGGTTGGCCCGATGTCAGGATAATGTGAGTGGGTGTGGTATTATGCCACACGTCTATGGCATGATACTGCAATGTAGCAGCACTTTATCTGTCTCACATAGACATAGTCTCCAAATGACTGAAATTCTGTCAGTGAGATGTTAAAACCAGCAACTGCTCTGCATGAAATTAGCTGGACAATGTTTTATAACTCTTATTTACAAATCTACATCTGTTTTGGTATTGTATATTCATTTCTGTATGTTCATATGTGTATATTTTTTTTCAGGTGATTTATTACCTCGCCATGTGCAGATCTTTATCACCAATAGCTTTTTCAAAGGAATGATCATTCCAGAACCAGAAAGATTGGTAGGTTCTCATTGTTTCTTACTGTTTAGCTTTATCCCATATCCAAACAAAAATCTGAGTCAAAATGTAGCAAATTGTACATAGAGTGTTCAGTGAGAGTAGCAAAGAGATAAGGCTGTGTATGTTTCAGAATTACATGCATTCATTTGATTTTGTTTCTTAATAGTTTAATTATGAATTACCATTGCAACATGTTTCTTTTCTTCTCTGATATCAGCATTTAATTTTTGGAAGCCTTTAATTTTGGAAGACAGTTATATTAGACATTGGCAGTTGAAATGTCTAGAAAGTACAGTTTCATATTTATTTCCTTAACTCAGTAAATGTACTAAATATAATTGAGATTTTTATCTTTTCTATGTCTTAACAGGAACCCCTGGAGGAGAAGTTTGCAAATTTCTCAGATACTGCCTTGAGGTTTTTAAAGGTATGACCAAACAAAACTTTCTCTCCCATTAGGAATTCCGGTACAGATTTTATTTTCTCTCCCATTAGGAATTCCGGTACAGATTTTATTTATTTCTAATTGTTAATAGGATTTTTTTCATGTAATACCTAGATGTTCAACGTGGTTTCATGGTGAAGCTTCTGCCAAACAAACAGAGCTTAGACACAACATGAATGTGCATCAAAGAGTAGCTCTTGGTCAGATTTAATGTGATTTGGTAGTATCATGCCAGCACCATATCTGTCACGGACAATGTCTCAAAATGACTAAAATGCTGTTGGTTGGTTAATCCAAACTAACAAAGATATGGCCTGTTTATTGATAAAGAGGTTTGTGTGGCAGGATTGCTTGGCGATGAACCCTGATGAACGTTTGACGTGTTCGGACCTCCAGACCCATCCCTACATGGACCAGAAAGCAGATATACTTGAAGCACAGCAAACTAAGCAGAAGAGGGTAAAACATACCAGACATCCCTATAATCATTTGCAACAGGTTCGTATCAGTGTTTTCCAGTCGGCTCGATCATAGAAAATTGTAAAAATTTTTATGGAAAAAAGTTAAAGAATTATTCAAAGTAATAATTTCAAAGAAATAAGTGAATATTAAAAAGTTATGATCTTGGAAACAAAACATGAATAATTTGTTGTGTTTTTTTTTTTAAAGATATTTCTGTTTCTGTACTGTTTGTTTTATACCTAATGGATATCCAGATAACAATTCATAAAGTGAATAAAGTAGTGTATTTGTAAAATAAATTTGCTAAGAAAAATGATTTTGTAAATAGTTTGTAATTTTGGTCTTTTTGAGAGGTAGCGTATTAAAATAGACAAAGACAGACTAGTCTTGGAAAACACTGAGTATAGTGTGCTACCAACAGAGTATAACAGGACAATTTGACAGTTTCACTGGGTCATTTTGACTTCCTTATCATCATCATTTCAAAACATTTGTCATCCATCTCCTTGAAAGATGCCTGCTATTTTATACTGGAGTTTAAAATTTGGGTCCTTTGCTATTGGTAATGTGGGAATGATAAAATTGTGCTTAATAAAATGGTCAAAATTAGAGCAAGCTCTCAAGCTCAAGGCTGTTTATCAGGCTTATTCAAATATATGATTTTATGTAGCTGTGCTTGTTGCACCATTTATTACAAAACAAATATGTAAGGTCTGATATGTTCAGTCAAGGTATTGTTGATGGCTATTTCTTTAAATTTTGTTGCTCAAAACCTATAATGAATAATAAAGACTATTTATATTAGTTTTATTAAAAAAGAAGAAAGAGTTTGTGTAATGGTATATCAGAGGAAGAGATTTAGACTTAATCTAAGGTTATGGGTTTTATATCAGTTTTTGGGACGGGTTCTTTCCAAACTCTTTCAAAGTACTGAAAGTACCCATGATCCTAGAAAGGATAAATCTTGAGTTTAAAGACCTTATTTACCAGTTAAATACATGTGTACACAATCATTTTCGGTAAACATTAAACACAGCGTTAGGTCCTGTTGGTTGAAACATTTTGCACGTTTGTGCGGCATAGGTTGGCACCTCACAGTGTCTGACACGTCCCTTACACTGCACCGCTCATCAGTCATGTGACCCACACGACTCGGCCAGCTCTCCTTCTACTATTTTGATATAAATGTCTTACCAATTATCATGAGAATTTTCTTGAGTGCTTAGTAGTATTACTTTTATTTTGCACTGAATAAATTTCAAGAAAAGTATCAAAATAACTGTTCCCTGTGGTCTTGAATTCTAACATTTTAATAATTTAGTAACTACTGAACTACTGATCATATGTATTTGTCAGGTCCAAAATTTAGGATTTCCTGTTTCATGAATATTGTGAAAATTAGACCAGTGCAAAGTAAAGTAACACAACAAAAGCTATTGTTTTATTTTGTGAGAATAATTGTGATGCACTTTATACAGCTGAAAGCTTTTACAATGTATAAGATAATTGAAAAGAATTCATTAAAGTATGTCATATTTATTGTATGTCAAGGTAGATTCAAAGAGGAACAAAAATAAGATTGAACCCTTTAGGAATGTTGTGAAACTGTCAATTTGTCTGTGTTAACCTAATGGCTTGAAGCACCCATGTTTTTCGTTACTGCACCAATTACTTACCTGTGTGACCTCTCTGCAGTCAAAACTTATCTGTTCTCCTGCTAATTCTCCCAGCCAATACAGTACAATTCCAGAAATTGCCCATTCATAATCTGTGCATTTGTATTTTTTACCTTTGAATGAAAGTGAACTATTTATAAGAATTTGGCTGAAATTGATTTTCCCATATAATTAGAGTGCTTTGGTTATTCCTTTGTGCTTATATATTAAACTTTCCATTTGTTATTAGGAAGATTTTACCAATTAAGATATTGTAAGAATTTCTGCTTGATATTTCATAAATTCTACTACAATTAACTATTTAAATAGTGAATTAGGTTAATTAACTGCAAATATTTTATGTTCCTAACTATTAAATTATGATTTTTTGTCTTCTTGTACGTTAATTGATTAATACTAGTCAATGGCTTTTAACTTGCTTGCATCTATGTTAGTATGTGAACACTTGTTTTGGTTTGCTGTGTGACCTTCCTTAATAAAAATCGGACAACAGATGTCTCTATTTCAGCCTCAGTATAACCATCAGTTCCCAAGACTCGGGCCCAATAACAATTCTACCTCACCAGTCCCGCCACACAAACCATGGAACATGAAAAAAGCAAACCCAGGCAAACATTTTGATCATCTACCGAACATCTGACTTTTCGGTCAAGGGGTTCTACGTCACGATGGAAATTGAGAGTCCTCGCTGATAGCGGAATCCTGGAGGCCATATTCATGAATTGACATTTGGGAGCAATGGAGCTTATGTGTTTGTGTGATAGACTATAGAAAACTTATCTACTTTTTGGCACTGTGTCACACTGTCTCACAGCAAAACCAGTGCCACTTTAACAATGGTGCTTACTCAATATTTCTAAGCAGTAAAGGTACAGACTATGTACATGTACCTGCACTCAGACACACTCAGGTGGCACTGATTTTCCTGTGGTCAAGCGTGTGTGACCAGCCAGTGTGGTGCTAGTGCTGACTGCCCACAAGATCGCACATGCCAATAGTGTCCATCCTAGTCAAGAGTGTTGCCCTGTGTACACTTGCTACCTGACTGTCACCCCTCCTTCACTGGCAGGTGTTTGTTTTCTGCAAAAACATATTCTCCTTCTGCATTATGCAAAGAAAACTCATTTCTGGCAAGTTTTTTATGTATGTTTTCCATTTCTGTCAAGTTTTTGTTATGTAATATAGTTTTAAAGACATGCATATGATCAACTAAACAAAACAAAGTTTGAAATATGATTTGGCCATCAAATTCAGTTTAATGTTCTCAGTAAACAAAACAAGCACCTGCAGAAACACAGAGTGGTAGTTGTGCAGTCAGCACTATCCAGACATAGTGTTATTCCAAAGAGTAGAGAACCAATCTAGTTACCCAATCTAGCCAGCTGTGGCATGGCTGGACAATTTCTGTCTATATACTAAGATCACGTAAAATCAAAAGCCAGAAATCTGTGTTGGATTTAAAAGGTCCATGCAGGCTTAAAATGGCTGCCTTTTGTGTTTAGTTATGTAACAAATTGTAGTTGAGATTCCTTTTTTTGCACCTAATAACCTGTGTGTATGAGTTGATATGTTGTTGACCTGTGCAGGGCAGTCCTGAAGTGATTCTATCTAGTATGTATGTACTGAGAATGAGATGGACTCTATACAGTTTGAAAAATGTCATTGAGTCCCACATGTTTTTATCCTTATGATGAAATAGTTAGACTTTCTTTTATTATTAATAGTTAATTATAAATACTTTTAAAACTAAAATATTTTTTCTTGATTTAGTTAGGACATGATATTGTAGAGTACTAGGTAAATAACATATCAGTTTAATCGTAAGCAGGATATCTATATTTTTATCTGCCTGTTAAGCTTTATTACTCTCTAGTACTTGGTGTATGTCTTATATGATTCCTTGTCAGATCTAGTCAGTTGCTAGTTATAGTAGAATAGCTTTTACCATTTTTGTCAATTTCTTTATCTTTATTTGCGTGCTTTGAATAAATAAAAGCAAAGAGATCAGGAAGGTAATAAATGAATGAGGAACCATTATGCAAATTGTGTATCAGGATCAGGATTTCTAGTTGAGAGTATTCGTCTTACAACCATTTGTGTGTAAACGTTACCAGCATGCATGAATCTAACTAGCATGCATTTTTCGATGCTTTTAATCCCATTTGCCTAGTATTAGATGCCAGCCATTGTATGTCTTGAAAATTTAAGTATGATTCAGCAAGAAAAAAAAAAAGATATTTTTTCCTTCATATGTAAGATAAAAAATCGGAAGAACAACAGCTATAGTTCAGTCTTGCCCTGAGCAGTAAAGCATCCAACTAGCTTGGTTTTTTTTTGTTTTTTTTAATTGCTAGCTCAATGAATTCCTTCTTAACATTTGACCTTTCTGAAAATTAGATTCAGTTTTCATTCATTAGAAATTAAACTTTTCTAAAAGTTTTTGTTGTTGATATTTGCAGTTTAGACGGAAACAATATGGCTGTATTTCTAAGAAAAAAAAATCAAGCAGATAAAATAATATTTATCGAGCAGCTTCATTAAAACGTTAAAGAGTTTTAATATCCATGATTTTGGATGACATTATAACTACTAAACAAATCACAAAGTCAACATTTTGGGTCCAATGTTGGACTTATTTTGGCTTTCGTGTAATAATGGAGTGGATCTACACAGCATTGTGTCTATGATATTCAAGTTTCTGTTCCACAGAGTGTGGTTCTTGTTTGCTGAAAAGGTTGCTGCCTGTACTTCTCTCACCCTTCGTCAACCCCCCTCCCAGCACTCCCACCCCTCCCACCCACCCCTGGTGTATTGAAGGTTTTGTTGCACTGCTTGTTTGGTATATTTTACTAACAACAACCTATTAGCTCCCAGCATGTTTATGGCCCGGTCCATGGTATAATGGTACCAGCTTAGACATCATTCCATTGCCTGTCAGCGGTATCTGACCGTCCCTCAGGAAATTAACTTAAACGACGGCGGTCGTGATGTCGTCATGAGGAAGTGACTTAACACTTCAATGTGTATGTACATAGACATTGAAAATATTACTTCATCTACATGAAGTGTTTTTTGGAAGAAACATACCCATGTTTAAGATTGTAAACAATCACAAAAAAATGACATGGAGTTGGAACTCTCATTTTGTAAATTATAATCATGTAGTAATGGAAATAATGGGTTTGAACTCTCTTCATTATCATGTGTTATAAGTATCATTCATACAGACAGGAAATGACGCCCAATTTAGCTGGTCCCCAGTTTATACCATGTGTTTCTGTGCATTGAACAGGATGTAGCATCATTCTGTTACGGTTCCCATTTAGTTCATGATTTATTGTAAATTTGCTGTATGGTCGGTCATATCTTCTTTAGTTGAATTTTACTTGTTTTCAGTGGAACATGCAATGGCATGTTTCTAGTGAATGTCCTTTTCACAGTCTGTGTACAGGACATGTGCATACATCAGTCTGTGATACTGTCCCATTTTTATATCATCCAAGTGTCATCTAGCACTAACACATTATCCAGATATTTTCATAGATATATAGCATCTATATGTATTTGGGAAAGTTGTTTTGTTAAGACGTTCATGTGCTATTTCTTTTTACATATTTTTTCATTTTTATTAGCTCGAATTTCAAAGAATATTAGAGCTATTGCAGTCACCCTTGCGTTAGTGTCAGTGTCAGCATTGGCGTTGCAGCTTATCGGTTACAGTTTTGCATGCAAGTTACTCTCCAGTTTATATCTCAGTAACCATTCATGGTATTGACTTTAAAGTTTTTGATCAAGTTCAGGGCTTGAGACAACCAAGTTAGATAACTCTTGATTGAATTTAATGGCCCCTTTTTAACTTAGTAATTTTGGTAAAAGTTTTGCATGCAAGGTACTTTCATGCTTATATCTCAGTATCCAGGCATTGGATTGATTTGAATAATCATTAACATGTTCAGGGGTATCAAACTATCAAGGTAGATAACACTAAGTAGAGTATATAGCAAATTATGGCCACTTTTTAACTTCAAAATTTTGGTTCAAGTTTTGCATGCAAGAAACTTTCAAGTTTATGAGTATTAAACTCAAGGAGGATAACTCTTGACTTAATTTGGTACAAAATATGTTCCATTTCTAACTTGAATATTTTGGTTAAAGTTTTGCATGCATGGTGTTATTATGCTTATTTCTCAGTAACTAGGCATGGGATGGATTTAAGACTTCATAAACTTATTCATGGGTATCAGACTATCAAGTTATATCATTTTTGACTATTATTATATACAGGGTATGTGAAATAGATTTCATTTGATTTACCAACAAGCATTTCGAATAGTCAACCGTGTTGTCCTCTGACAGCTCTTGTTAAAAATTATTGTGTTGTATATGTAATAGGTCCATATGTTGCCTTGAACACATGTAATTCAAAATCTGACCAGTAATGTTAGGGCAGTTAATTGCTACAGAACTGGATAACCTGCACATTACTGAAGCAGATTTTGTGTATTACAGGTACAAGCATCATAGAAGGGACTCACCATTGTTGATAACTCTATATAGTCCATGTATAGACCTGTTACAAGTATAGTAGCTGTGCTCTTCTGCCACCAAGACTTGTATTTACCCATAAAACATAATCATTCAGCCTGTTATTATAAGAATGTTACAATTACTGACATAGGGAGATGTTTGACTTTAAAAACCATTTTTATATTTTCTATGAAAATAGGGTATTTATCCTAGAGGTTAAGCTAGTTCATAGTACATATTCTAATTTAAGACTATGTTATGTTAGCATCAGATTTTATATACTAGTTTCAAGACTCATTGTTTTTGTATAATTTTTGATAGAATTACCTCAAGTTTTATTGTAAACCAGATCTGAATTTTTACTGAATTCATATTTATCATTTCATTATACATCACATGTGACAATTTTCAAAACAAAATCCTGAGGCTTGATTCATCAGTCTCCCAAGTATATATTTCAGATTCAGACTCAAGAAAGGCCTGTTTTCAGTGACTTTTCACTGTATAGGTATTTCATAGATCATAATTACATTTCTTGATAAACAAAGAATATTTATGGCATATTAATGTTTTTGTATTGTTTTTTTTTTTGTAATTTATTTTATATTATGAAAGAAATGACAACCATTATTTCAAATTTTTTAATGTTGTGTCAGATTGTTGAATGTAGACTCAGGATATGAATAAAGGATGTGTCTGCGTTGATACTGTGACAGACAACTGTATTGTGCAAAATTGTATTTAAATTTGACATTCCGTGGATTTTTTTTATCTAAATGAGATTGAAATAGTTCTTCAGGAGACAAACCATTTTTGTATGATTCATAAACGATACTGTCTTTATTCATTAAGATTTGATAGATGTATGTATTTTATTTCTTTTATTTTAAAAGATTCACTTCTGTTATTTAAGACTTGTCACTGTATATACATGTATGCAGAAGCGTTTTTTTCCTGTCAATACAGATGCATTGTGTTGGCATGTTAGCATGTTGGGCTGATATTAACCCTAGCATGTACATATGTCCTCTACCACTTGAAAGCTTTTGGGTAATGACCTATGTAGCTAGGCTGATCAGGTTATATGCTGTTAACTGAGTTTGTGTTCAGTATATTCTTGCTTGTCAGAGGTCCAGTATGCTGTAAACTGATGTATCAGAAATGTTAAGGGTTTAAAGAACGTAAAATAAAGGGTTTGCATGATTTAGATGTTAGGATATGCAAGTGTCTGCACCTTCAAGGGTTGACCTTTAAGTTTCCAGTCCCCTGAAATGAGCAGGGTGACAGGAAGTGATGCAGAATCTCATGACAAATAAGTGTCCTTCCTTTGTTGAAATACCCAAGTAAGCAAACATTTATTTAAGAGCAAGTCCATTTCATTTTTTGATTCAATTTTTTTTTCAAAGAAAACAACACAAAGAAACAATTGATTTATTTGACTACTTTATGCATATGTCAAAATTGACCATCATTATCTAAGTTATTCAGGGCAAAGACCAGTTATTGCAAGGATAGGAAGGGTCCTTGGTACAATGTAAAAAAGTGGGGGGGGATCTCATATATAGTTGGGTTGTTGTTTTTTTCAAACCAAATTTCATTGATGAAGCAAGTTCTTTTGTCTAGAACCTTGCTCAAATTCCACCAATAATTCATAGTAATAAATAATTCTTAACTACAGAAGGGCAAATTTTATTAGTCTTGTTTCTATAATAAAAAAATAACCAAATATTTCGTTTCTGAACAATTATTATTAGTTATGAAGGCAATAATTAATTTCAGCTTAGTCATGTACATGTACTAGAAAATTTCACAAAATATTGATGGTGGAATGTGTATCTACCTTGTTTAAGAATTTAAGTTTTACTTGGTGCTAAGTATTGTTGGTGGAATTCGACCCTGATACCTTTTGTTAGATGTTAGAACACTTTAGAACATTGGATATTGTAGATATTTTTAATTAAGAAATCTCAGATTATTTGATCAAATTAAGCCTGTATTTGTCCGTAATTTTTAACATTTGATCGTTGTTTTTTATATTAGATAAATCTTGCCACCTGTCTCACAGTACATGCTGACATTCCAGTTTCTGTTTGTCACATTGTGATAGTTAAACTGATGGTGATCTTATTGTTGTTTTTTAACAGTATGTACACACAAACAACAATCTAATATCATTTTAAATTCACATGCATGATTTCAAGGTGAAAAAACAGACACATTTTTATGATTTTTATAGAATATGAAGAAAACATCTGGAGCTTAAGTCAAGTCCAAAAGGTCATATTGGTCCACAGCCTTTCCAAGTTGACAGATAATTCCCTAGGTGTTGTGTCCCATTTGGTTCTGTCAGACAACCGTGAAGTATCATGAGCATAGCTTTTTTCACCTCTTAATTTTTGGCCTGGTTTATAGAATGAACTTCTCATTCTGTTTCCTCCTTTATTATATGTAGGCTGGTAGACAGTTGAACACTTTTTGGATCTTCCTTGGTGGTTGTAATTAACATTTTATAATTAATACAGTAGCAAGTTCATTTACATAATTATGTAAAATATTTTATTTCAAGTTTTATATGTTGTCAGATTTTCTCCAAATGAGTTGTCTTTGATATAAAATTTTTAACCTTGGTTTTTTTTTTTCATTCATATGTAGTTGCATTGTGATCATTTCAAATCAGAATCATTGTTTCAAATAATTCAAAAAAGGGTTTAAAGTTTACTGACATTTCATTTTTATTCATACTACTAAATAAATTATTAAAGAAAACAACTTTCAAATTTCCAAAGGATGTGCAACCTATCCGGATAAAATAGTAATTTTGATTTTTTAAAAGGGAGTAAGGTAGCAGCAGTAGCTACATTTTTTTTTTCAAATTATAAATCGCAAGATATTTGGCCAGTGAAATAGGTTGTGCATCCTTCTTAATAATTACTTAATACCATAAAATTACTACTTTGAACTATAATGATTTTAGAATCGTTTTTTTTTTTTTTTTAAATTCAGAGTTCATATAAAACAGTAGAAAATGAGAGACAGTGTCCTGGTGAAATCTTTGGATTTAAGCCTGTATGCTTGATCAGTGTGTTTGTTATCACTTCTTTTTTTCAAGTAATTATTGCCAAAGAAAGTCTTTGAGGTTTATAAGAAGAATATTTTATAAACTTTCCCACCCGGTTATTATAATTTTTGAATTGTAACTTGTATACCATGTGATTTCATCAACTAGAGTGTGTATTTCACTATCATTTTATCCAGTTAATGCCTTCTCCAGGAAGGTCTCAGAATGTTGCTATTTATCACATGTCTCTATGATTCAGTTGAAATTTATCATTTGTAATGGACAATTAGAAATAAATGTTAGTATATGGGGCGTGTGAGTTTGACTCTTATTTAAAAATAACCACTCGCTTATTGCTGGCGTTGATTGACTGTTGACTGCTCTCCGTGTCCCGAGTTGTTACAGTCGCTGGCATGCGAGCACTTGACAGCTATGGGTTGTTGTTCCGGTCTGGTCACTCTGGTTATTTATGTATTGTCCAATGTCAAGCTAAAAAGGCGTTGGCCGGGACGAACTTGTATGGTTGAAGGGAAAAATACAAAACACATGGTATGAATGAAACGGGCATTTATTTTTAAATGCCATAAACGAAGTAAATGTAAAAATACAAACAAGCAAATATAATACACACAAAGAATGTTTTATAAAAATCATTCCCGAAAACATATCTGGGTGGACAAACCCGCCCGCAATGCCATAAACGAAGGAAATGGAAAAATACAAACAAGCAAATATAATACACACAAAGAATGTTTGTTTGAAAAAATCATTCCCCCTTTCGGACATAAACAAGGTTGAGGAGGCGTGGAGGAGGAGGTTGTTTTTAAAAATTAATGAGAAAAATGGCGTGGCTTCCGCCCACGCCAAAAATTAGAACAATAATGGCAGATAAGGGATCTGATTGGCTGCGGAGAGTCACGAGATGACTCACTGATATCCGATTGGTTTAGGCATCAAATAAATGGTATGACTAATGTCTTAACTAAATGTATGACTCATCCTCTGGCTAAATGGATAAGCTCCACTAAATTTATATAAAGCATGTACAACGCCATAAATAATTTTATATTTTGTATAAAATTCTATTTATGTATTGTCCAATGTCAAGCTAAAAAGGCGTTGGCCGGGACGAACTTGTATGGTTGAAGGGAAAAATACAAAACACATGGTATGAATGAAACGGGCATTTATTTTTAAATGCCATAAACGAAGTAAATGTAAAAATACAAACAAGCAAATATAATACACACAAAGAATGTTTTATAAAAATCATTCCCGAAAACATATCTGGGTGGACAAACCCGCCAACAGGAGAATCCGACGCCCACCCAGAGAGACCCGGGCCACGACAAACTCCCTGATGGAGTGATAGAAAAATAATTGTGGTAGCGTATGGCAACCCATAATGAAATAATGGCAGATAAGGGATCTGATTGGCTGCGGAGAGTCACGAGATGACTCACTGATATCCGATTGGTTTAGGCATCAAATAAATGGTATGACTAATGTCTTAACTAAATGTATGACTCATCCTCTGGCTAAATGGATAAGCTCCACTAAATTTATATAAAGCATGTACAACGCCATAAATAATTTTATATTTTGTATAAAATTCTATTTGTATAGATGAGACTATCGATGGTTCAATCCGGTATCCTCTGGCTGGAAATAATGTTCCATAATACTCCGGGGTCTTGCTCTGCATGTGATAAGCTGGACGTTGCAGCGACGGCATGTTTCAAAACAACTATTGACTTTCCATTACATTGATCCCAGCTTTATTCAGTAATGTATCACTCGGACCAAAGGGGTCTGGCACGAAAGGTGGGTCATATATTAGGTCATATATCACTACATGTACATATTAACTTGTATTATATATAGAGATAATTGTGACCAACCTTTAGTGCCAGACCCGAAGACTCGAAATATCGGTAGGCTTAGAATGCAGCATGTATATTAGCCTAAGTAACGGACACACTAAATTAGAAATATATACTACATGTATACAACTAAAACCTGGACATCTTGAAACGACCAATTCCTAATTCATTAAATAACCAAAGTGAAGTCTGTTTGTGAAAATGGTTTTATTTACGTCTCACCGAATTTTTCAATGTGATTTTTGTACGTATTTATAACGTCCCACCGAAAGTATATCTAGTCATTTGGAGACTCTATCTCGACAAATATAGTGCAGTGAATCCCACTGCGATATTACGCCGTAGACATGTGGTATGATACCACATCCTGATACTGGGTCGACCTATCCTGGGACAACTCCTATGTGTGGGTGCCAAGCCACAGTACCACGTCATTACTTTAGTATGTCGCGACAGCTAGAAGGTCAAATCCATGATCTCCCTATTACGGCCGGCGGACTACCACTCGGCCACCACGTAGCCGTACAGAAGCGAAGATCTAATTTATACCACTAGCTGGGATCGACCAGTCCACCAGTAATATGCTAAGTACAAATTTGATCTTGTGTCTCCACTAAAAATACCCCAAATTGGTTCCTTTCTTACTATGTATTAGTATTTAACTATACTTAGAATCATAAACCTATATTAGATTTTCCATTTTCATTTGCAGTCACTTGACTGATCACATTCTCTCTTCTCATCCGCTTATTTCATATGACTGGTAATAGAGAATGTATCAGGTGGTTCTGCAAGCACCAGTGCTGCGTTCACGAAAATCGCGTTTGCCCATGCAACGTGAAATAAACTTAACTAGTTTTTTTTCTTCAGGAAACAAAGACTTCGATCACCAACATTAACGAGGGGAAGTAAAACATTTTTTCTTTAATTATGCTCACCGAAGGTGACGCATATAGTCGCCGCTTCGTCCGTCCGTCCGTTCGTCCGTCACATTTCCTTGTCCGGACTATTTCTCAGGAACTAATGGCTTGAATTCAACGAAACTTTATGGGAAGCTTTATTACCAAGAGGAGATGCGCATATCCTCAGCATGACCCGGTTCCTAAATTTTTCAAAGAGTTATGGCCCATTGACTTTTCGACCTATAGTACATATTGCATGATTCTTGTCCGGGCTATTTCTCAGGACCTAATGGCTTGAATTCAACAAAACTTTATGGGAAGCTTTATCACCAAGAGTAGATACGCATATCGTCGGTGTGACCTGGTTCCTCAATTTTTCACAGAGTTATGGCCCCTTGACTTTTCGGCCTATAGTTCATGTTGCATGATTCTTGTCCGGGCTATTTCTCAGGAACTAATGGATTGAATTCAATGAAACTTTATGGGAAGCTTTATTACCAAGAGTAGATACGCATATCGTCGACGTGACCTGGTTCCTCAATTTTTCACAGAGTTATGGCCCCTACTACCGTGTTGTTGACTGATATTTATGTCATTTGCCTAATTTAACAGGAGATATCATTTAAACAAAACCCCACAAAATTCAATATGCTAGTAATGTCAATCATAATCATGTCAGCTAATTGTTGTTTAGGCCATTATACACTATTTCAAATATCCAGTCATATGTCAAGAGTGTTGGTTAACCTCTTTGATATGAGCACACATTGAAATGTATGACTTAATTTTCAGTAGTATAAAAACTTAAAAAAATCAATGAAAGATCTGATGAGTAACACGTATTATCATATTAAATAGTAAACTGTTACTAAGTCTCCAAATTAGAGTTGGTAAAACATCTCATCTGATGAGGAGAATAGATATGATTTAGGAATGGGGATTTCAACAGCTTTGAGCTGAAAGGTCCTAAGTAAAATTTTGGGGGTGGGGCCTGACCCCTGTGTGATCTTGGGGGACACCAAAGTATTTACCATTTTATCTTCTGTCTCATCAAAAGGAACAAGAATATATTCCGGTCCTTAACATATCCTCCCACCCATTGACCAAGGCCTTATTTGTAACAATGACGTTCTTCGGGGAGCATCTGTCAGTTCTACTGACTTTCTTGTTTCTAACGAATATCAGGGAACGAGCTGGTTGATGAAACATATAGGGACCTCCATCTTTATTTTAGCAGTTTACAGTTTTATTGGCATATCGGCAAAAGATGCCTGTGGCCATTTACAATATAGTTTTTCTTACATATGGCCAAGACAAAGCAATTAGTATGATATGAATTTACAATTATTACAAACAGAAATGAACATTCATACAAATATAAGCGATAGGTACAGACTAGATAATAGGTTGGTGTTTTGATAAATAATTAATAATGGTAAAATAAAAATTAAAAAAGCACGAAGCAGCGATAAATGTCAATTTTTCCTGCCTTAATTTCATAACATCAGATAAGAATTTTGCTACGCTATAAATTGTTAAAATTTTACGACCTGATAATAATTTTGAAAACGATAAATTTGCCCAACTTGATTTAATATTATATTCTCTTCTTATATCATTATAAGCAGGACAACACAGTAAAAAATGATATTCCGATTTATTTATTTAGCAATTATATTACAAAGCTATGAGATGACAATTTTTGCTGAATGAAATTAAATCCTGATCATTGGCTTCATAGAAGAAGAAATAGAGGATATTTACTGATTTCAGTGTAAGATCGCATTTTACTTCTCCGAGTGAGCCTAGAGAGTAATATTTCCTCGACTGGCGAAGCCATGAGTGAAAATATAACTTTATAGGCTCACAAGTAGAAATAAAATGCGATTTTACACCGAAATCAACAAATATTCTGTTTCTTTCAGCGAATATTTATTTTTATTTACGATTTCCAATAATTACATTCCCCGTGCGGAGTCCATTTCCGTAGTTTGCCCCCGTTTGGTGACTCAACCAAATAACGCCACGAAGACAATAAATAGTCCTAACGTTTACTTGTTTACTTTTATAATATTTGCCAATTTTAAAAATATCACTTTTTATGTTCACTCAATAAAATAACAAATCGATCTCACACCAAAACAAACAATTTTTCTTTTTATTTAATGCCTTAAAGGTCAGAAATTAGCTGTTTTATTCACAAAATACATCAATATTGGCGGCGTGCCTAGCGTGCGTGACGTTTTTATGACGTCATTTCTAGCGCAAAACCCAGCACAAAAAGTAGTGCCCCCCTTTTTTTCACTGCTGTTATTTTCATTACAAACATAGGTATTTCATCAATTAGCATGACAGAATAGAGAATATAATTATAAGAAAACTAGGTAACCCTCTAGGAGCCTCATTTTTTAGGGGATCAACTTTATTTTTAGCAATTATGGTAGAGAGGTCATGAGGTGATTTGTGCCACATGAATTTTTATTCTGATCACTGGTTTCAGAGGAGATGTTCAAAGTTGTTTTTAAATAAAATTATGTTGGTTACCATGGCAACCAGAGTTCTGCACGGATCAAGTTTATTTTAGCACAAGCAACATTTTCACATCCCTGATTTTAGCAACCTTTGTGATGGGCCACCCAATGACCATTCATATCAAGGGGCCTCCATGGCCGAGACGGTAAAGTCGCTTACTTTAACACACACTCAGCCCTTCACCGCATGGGTTCGAATCCCGGCAGGGTCATTCGGATTTTCATGTGTGGAAGCATTCCAGCTGGCTTGCGGTATGTCGGTGGCTCTATCCGGATGCCTCCGTGCATTCGGGGACTTCCTCCACCTGTAATTAGCTGGGCGTCGCTATATGACTGAAATATTGTTGAAGCGACAGAAAACTCAAATAGTCAAGTCTAGTCAAGCCATTCATATCAAATTTCATCATTTTCAACGCAGTGGTTTCAAAGAGACGTCTTTAAAAGAAATGTTGACGCCGCATGACGGAAGTCTGACGACGCAAGAAGGGTGCCGAAGGGTGATCACAAAAGCTCACCTTGAGTTCATTCACAAAATACGTCAATATTGGCGGGATTACCTCGCGTGCATGGCGTTATTTACGACGTAATTTCTTGCGTAAAACCCAGCATAATTCACGCTCCGATCAGTTTAAAACGTAGGGTCGGGTTCAAGTATCTTATAATTTCACTGTTTTCCTGATCATTTCACAGTTCAAAACAAAACAGTGAAATTATCAGGATATAATCCATTGCTATTTCTAGGTTATCCATCGAAAAACATTAAATAAAAAAAATTGTCAGCTGATACTATGTTTAACTTGCTTGATGCTTATCTCTACTGAATTATGCATGTGAAACCTGGGGACATAGATCTATTAAAGCTGATAATTTATATTGAGAAAATTCATAGAAAATGCAAATGGATTTTGGGTATAAAATGTACAACTAATATTCTTTCTCTATGCGCTGAACTTGGTAGATTCCAATTGTAAGTGCGGATAGTGAAATATTGGCTCAAATTAGTTGGCATAAAAAATAACAAGCGCTACGTTCAAATGAACGCCATGCCCCCGCACGGGGCCTAAGACCTTGGGGTCAAGGTCATTTGAAGGTCAAGGTCACCTGGCGGGTAGAGCTCATCAAGGTGCATGCACCTGTGAAGTTTGGAGGCTGTCTGTGGAAGGACTTCCGTGTTATGGTCAAGGTTTAAGTTTTGTGACAAACAAACAGACAGACAGACAAACAAATAAACAGAAAGACCAAAAACAATATGCCCCCGATCTATCGATGCGGGAGCAAAAAAAAAATGTTTTCTTTGTAATGTTGTAAGAGCAGGCATGTGAACTGGTCGCAAAAGTAAAAGAAATATTTCAAAACGGGGCGCCTCATTTATGTTTGGTTATTTTAAGACCCAGTGAATGTAAATAAATTTATTGTTTTGTTGAACAGATTAAGAGATATCTATATTACTTCGGCGAAAAAAAAAAGTTATTTGTTTCAACTAACATCTCCGAAAAATAAAATAGGGTCCGTAGGTCGGCTTATTTTTTTTTTTTTTTTTTTAAAACTTTTTTCCTTTTTTATCTTATATTTTTAGAGGAAGTGTCAGACGAAAATCAGTGTTTTGAAACCGTTATAGCCTGAATGCTACGGAAAAAAAGTTAAAAAAATAGGGTCGGTCAGGTTAGTGGAAATAATTAACTTTTTTATTACGCCTTATTGGCATGAAAATATATCACAATGTTCTTCATTATACCTATATAAACAATTGAAAGTATCATTTGATAGGGAAAACTATATATGACTATAATTGAAATGTGAAATTTTGAAATATGTTCGCTAAGATAAGACTTTTTCCCCATATATTATGGTATTGAAACAGGTAGGCGTCGTAATATTGAAAGGAGTGAAAGAAAATGTGTTTATTGTAATCTAAATTATGTAGAAGACGAGTACCAGTTTATATGTATTTGTCCATTATATAAAGATTTAAGAGAAATAAATATACCAAATTGCTACTCGCGATCACCACTGAACATGTTTTAATTACTAGATCGAACTTCTAAATATTAAAAAAAAATATCAACCTTATATATATATTAGCAATTTCTGTACAAAAGGGGTTCGGCTCAGAGACAACACTATACTTGATAATTAATTTCCATATCGTTGTAAAACAATTTTGTCAATACTCAGAATACTTAATTGTCCCTTCTATAAACACTCTCACAACGCATATTGTAACTTTTTCACGTTGTTTGCATGCAGTTGAAATGAAAAAGTATTTATTTATTGTGAATGCAAGGAGTTGTATATGCTTAATGAAAGTATAATCTGTTATATTGGTGTCGGTTATATAATTCTCTGATACAATAAATTAATACGCACCTCGTGGGCACGCTTAGTTTATCACGAATGAATCCCCCCTTTTTCTGGGACGAAAGTCGTGTAAAAGTGCTAATTCAAATCAAATACAGATTTTTTTCATCAGGAGATGGATGCAAGTCATGGTAGAATAACAAATTAAATGAGAAAAGAAAAGAAAAGAAAAACGAAGCGAAACTTGAGATGAGATGATGATAATATTTAAAGTTTGTATTCGTCCATGGTTTATAAACATTCGAAGTATATTTCCATTTCCGGTTAGAAAGGAAAGCAGAAAATGCCGAGTAAGAAAAAGAAATATAATGCTAGGTTTCCGCCTGTGAGTATTGTTATGTCGCTATGGGCCAGTTCGTGATCATTGACTTGCTTTTTATTTAATGTCTCGTGCCAGTTTATATGTATGCATGTTAACCACCAGTTTTTAAATTCAGGCTCGAATCAAGAAGATAATGCAAACAGACGAAGATGTTGGTAAAGTTGCAGCAGCGGTCCCTGTAATCATTTGTATCCTTTTGGCGGGAATGTCATTATTGTGAGAGTATGAGATTGTTGAATTTAGAGTACCAAAATACCTTTCCATCGAAATTCCATTCGGTACAACTTGTTAGTTTTGTTCGGACTTGCTCAGTAGCCATACAAAATGATACTCGGTAAACTTCCCACTGCCTGTCCGCCTGTCGATCATTTGAAATATAGCTGTCCTTCCTGGTATAGCTAATTATGTTAACAAGTCTGAAAACACTGTATTCTACCATTCTTATGTAAACTTTATTTTGAATGATAATTGTTTGCCAATATTTTAGAGATAATTTGATAACACTTCAACAGTATTAAATAACAGTGGTTGCACATGATGTATCGTCGGAGTTCCTAACTGCGCCCCTGTCCTAACTCCGCCACCTGTTTTTTTTATCGTAGTCTCCCTAGATTTTATCACACGCGTAAGCGACTGTGAGATTTTTTTTTACTATGTTTCTGTAAATAAACTCAGATGATTTTTGTACGAAATTTTGATTCAAACTGATAAATATTGCAAATTTTATCTCGCACCACTCTTTTTATGTGTTTTTTCTTAATACAAAATGATTGCCATGCAGAATGGCCCTTTTAAACTCAATTTTTTTAAATAAAAGTATCTCGGAAATTCCATCTGCTGTGTTTACACATTTATAAATGGAAGTCATATGTGTACAATTTGCAACTGCTATGACGTCACCTAGGGGGCGGAGTTAGGACCACACAAAATGATGGCATAATATTTGACTCCTAATGTATTAAATGCTATTTCCGAGTGAATAATTATTTATAAAAGAATTTTTTAGGGGGTTTAAATGTGAATTTGATAGAATTAATTGGTACGTGAACAGTTTTTATTTTATGTATTTTATTTATGTTGCATTTCCTAATTAAATCTTAGAGGGGCGCAGTTTGGGCACTCGAGGATATGTAATGTTGCACATGAAAACTATATTTCATTGACAAAAGATTTCAAGCCTAAACTCATTTTATCCTATAGCCAAAGTTTTAGTCATTTTTAGCTTGTCAGTTTTTTCAGGTGGTGAATCGTCATTGGCAACAGAGTCATGCAAACTTTGCACATGCAACATTCTGTTACATTGAACATAGCTCATACCTTGTCTGATTGATCCCTCCTGACATACAATCAGGTCTTTATTTTCCATATGATAAGGATTAGGCTATGATATACCATGTTTTTAGCTCACATGAGCACAACGTGCTCAAGGTGAGCTTTTCTGATCGCCTTTTGTCCGGCGTCCGGCGTCCGTGCGTGCGTGCGTGCATGCGTCCGTCCGTGCGTCCGGCGTCAACAATTGCTTCAAACAACATCTCCTCCTAAACGGCTTGGCCAATTTGAAAAATATTTTGCAGGAATGTTCCTTGGATGAAGCTCTACTAAAGTTGTATAAATGGTTCTGGTCCATCGCATAATTAGGTCACAGGAGCTAAAAATAGATTTTAAAAATGAAAATTTAAAAAATCTTCTTCTCTGAAACCACAAGGCCTAGCCTTTTGATTTTTGGTATGTAGCATGATCTTATGGGCCACTACCAAGATTGTACAAATCATAGCCCTATGGTGATAAATGACCCCGCACCAGGGGTCACTTGTTTTACATGGAGTTATATAGAAAAATCTTAAAAAATCTTCTTCTATGAATCCATAAGGCCTAGAGCTTAGATATTTGGTATGAAGCATCATCTTATGGGCCACTACCAAGATTGTACAAATCATAGCCCTATGGTGATAAATGACCCCGCACCAGGGGTCACTTGTTTTACATAGAGTTAAATAGGAAAATCTTAAAAAAATCTTCTTCTATGAATCAATAAGGCCTAGAGCTAAGATTTTTGGTATGTAGTAGCATCTAATGGTTCATTACAAAGATTTTCAAAGTCTTGGCCCTAGGGTGATAAATGACCCTGCGCCCAAGTCTTCTCTGAAACCATATGGCCCATTGCTTAGATATTTGGTGTGTAGTATTGTCAGGGGTAAAATGTTTTAGATTAAGTTATATCAGAATCCTTGTCTGTTTAAAAACCTTGACATCAGTTGAAGCAATGGTACTCAGGTGAGCGATTCAGGGCCATCATGGCCCTCTTGTTATTGGAAAATGTGCTATTTTCTTTAATTTAGGGAAAAGAAATAATCTGCTGTAAACAGCAAATTTGGTGAAACCTACATGAATTTAAAAAGGTTTTACAGAGGTTAAGGCTTCTATGAACAGACCCAGATAAAAAAATTAAATAAAAAGATAAAAAAAAATCTCTGCTGAGTGAGCATGGTGTCAAGTTTTCTACTTCATTATCTGAATTGTCTTCAAACTGATCATGTCAATGTTTTTGTAATTTTGAATAAGCAATGTATGCTTTTTATCAATTTATGCATCATATTTTAAAGTTTCCATTGTATGAGGCCAAATCTTGTGTCCATCAGAAACCTGTTACTGGTGTTACATTTATATTTGGCTTAAAATTGAAGGGCCTGCTGCATACTGTTTAAAATTTAATTAAAACCCTGAACATGAAATAGAAAATGAGTGAAACCATCCATCATTTACTTCATATGTCAAGTCTTCATCTTAAGCTTAGTGTGTCAAACAGCTGTAGAGATTTGTTTTTGAACTGTGTGTCTAAGGTGCGATAACTTGCTTTTTGAGAAGTGCCTGTGTTTCTTTATTTAAATTTCCTTAACATTGTAACAGCCAGATCATTAGAGTTGTTCATTGATTCTTTGATTGAGAAGACAGCATCAATTACAAGAGGAAAAAATGCCAAAACACTGTCTACTTCTCACATGTAAGTCAAATTTAATATGCAATTAATACATTTAGATGAGTTCAATTTGCCAATAGGCCAATTATATTAAACGGTTTTAGTTCATTGATTAGAATAAATATTTGCAGTAGATTAAATTATATGTTATACCCCACCTTATTTTTCTTTTCCAATCACTGATTGTAGAAGGGAATACAGATCACATTGACTAATAGCTTAGGTTTCTTCAAATTAACTAGCATACAATGACTTGCGAAAGGAATTGATAGAATTTTATTTAATTCATATTGAAATGTTTTAATGTGAATGCATTCACATTTGGTTGTATCTATTGTGTAGAAAGCAAGCCATATATTCGGAGAAGACGTTTGATTTCCTGCGTGATCTGGTGGCCAATGTTCCGGACCACCAGACAGAAGAGGAGGCAGATGGGGCTGTAGCCTCCAGTAGTCGTGCCCAGGAAAAGAAACCAAGAGTACCTAGGTGAGAGATGCCCTCATTATACCCCTGCAAATGAAGTTTTAGAGGGGGTATATAGGAGTCAGTCTGCGGTCTGTTGGTCCGTCAGTCTGTTGGTTTGTCAGTCTGTCCGTCCATCCCAAAAGCTTGTGACGCAAACTACTTCTACATTTCTTAATCAATTTGGTTCAAATTTTATGTGAGCATTGATAATCAGGTGGAGAGCTGCGTGACATAAATTTCACTTGAGTTGTCTCAAGGATTACAGAGTTATTGCCTCTGATTTGACTCTAAATATCTTGTGACGTGAACTTCTTCTACATACAACAGTGGGTCAAACCAAATTAAACTTGAGCTTACTGCTTCTCTTGAATCCCATAAACAATTGTAAAGAAAACCCTTTAAGTTAATGTAGTCAAATAAAAATCTAGTTGGTCAGTCTAGTTATTACAAATGATATATATAATATATATGTGCCATGTAAGATTTTGTTGGTGTATGATATCATGGAAAATGTCATTGAAAAGTCATGGAATTTTTGGTTCAGGAGTCTGTATGAACCCTGTGCATCAGAGTTCTACCTGGTTTTGATGTGTTTTCATTTTTATCCACAAACTTTATCAAGACTGTCTGACGTGGTAACAGTGACTGTGACAAAGTAAATGGGGATATTCATCATCTTCAATGGTAGTTGTTTTGGGTGGATTATAGACGAAGCGTACCATTACCAAAGCGTACCAGGACGAAGCGTACCATTTATGCGGTCGAAGCGTACAACTTCAAAAATTATATCGGGAAATTGCTTGAATATGAATAAGTTTATGTTGCTGATGTTCATTAAGCATCCATAACTTGAATTTATTTCATATTTGATGTTAATTGTTTATATACTTATTTGAAAACAGCGACATCGATTTTTGTAGAAAAAAAATAAGACGCGGAACCTCACACGGCAACAGGATATAAACTATATACCGGGGAATGTCATTTAATTTCAAATTCAATTTTGTATATCATAACTGTTTCATTATCATTCACATTTATCTAAATGCATTCATGTTGTGTTAATATTTAACGAAAAATGGCAACGCAATATTATAATTTATCTTAAAGTTGCGAAACCATATACATACAAGCATGATGCCGAACCTTTTAATCATTAAAGGCAATAATTATGTACAAACATCAAAAACCGACTGTTAAGTACTATTATCAAATCAATTATGATTGATTAATTGCTTTAATTAGCAATCATCATAGGTTAGTGTCAGTATTACCAAAACCGCGAATCGTTAATGACATCGGTTTGCTTTATCGGTTTTCACACATAAATTAAATCATACCGACACGAATTACTCAAACAACAATTCACATCGTATAAAATGGTGCGCATAGAAATAGAATGCACTCATCATGTCGGATCCTTTAACCATATCCAACCCGATTACACTATGTACAGCGCCTGTTAACACCTAGCTTTGCACAGAATCAAATTACGGGTTGGTGCGTGTCGAGTAGACAGTACACAATTAAATCAGGAATATCTCGCGTAGGCATTAGAGGAAGCACGGCTTTTTGTTTGTTGATTTTTTTTTCTTTTAAAGACATCAGTTCCCTTTCAATCGCATACGGATACTACATTTGGATCCATAATGAATGAGATGGATTTCTTAATGCCAAATTGCAGTTTTTCAAAATCGTGCTGGTATGTTTAATATATTAATCCTATTCCGATATTGATCTAGGTACTTACATGCATGCATTTTCATAGTAACAACAAGATCCCGTATTGACTAAAATACGTCATAATCACGGAAAAAAAAAGAAGATTATCTGCATATGTAATCTGACATTATCATACTTATCACTCGATTTTTCACTCAATGTCGTGCCTTTTATTATTATAATATTGCATGTTTGACAAAATATTATTCCATTCTGTCATATGTCACCTTTAAATCAATTCAATTTAAATAACAAAACATAAAATATTAGCGCTAAATTACCTATTTTGAAAAGTGGTACGCTTCGACCAAAAATGGTACGCTTCGGTAATGGTATGCTTCGGTAATGGTACGCTTCGTCCATTACCCGTTTTGGGTGATGCCATGTTTACGAATAACACAGTTTGAATAACCTAGGGTGTTTTTATATTGGAACAAGAAAGGATGGGATCAGGACCACATAAGTATATTGATTAATGTCAGGTAATTAAATAAGGGGCTATGGAGAAACCTGGATTTAATTGTACATTGTCAGTCACACGCATTTGATTCCAGTATTCACATTCATTGCCAAAATCTGTGAAATATGACTATATTTTTAAATTTATTTCAAACTGATAAAGGCCAAGAAAACCCAGGGAGGAAGGTGCAAGGGGCCCAGGAAGACCAAGGAAAGTTCAACCAGAGGAGAAAAAGGAAACCTCAACAGTGAGTACCCTTAGTATATATGTCGGAACTAGTCAATGAATATATATGTTACAGAGGTCTGATATGAATATTTGTGTCAATGATATTGTGGGACCGGGGCCTAGTAAATTAGTAGTGTAAATCATGGTGTATTTTAGATTGAGAATTCATTAACTGTTAAAAGTGTTGATACTATCATTCGTTATGAATGAATTTACCTATACTTTTTAAACTTATATTTTTAGTAGTCAAAATCTTAATCCTAGTCATTACAAATACAGTTTTAACTGTTGGCCTATGACTTTTGACCTATGATTTTTGTGAGCTAGTTATTAGAAATGCTGACATTGACTTGTGTTGTGCAGGAGGACAGTGAAGATGATGAGGAGACTGAGAGTGATGAGGAGCAGCATTTGCAGCCCAGGGAAGCCGGTCTTTCCCAGCCCTTCATGCCCCTCCCGCCGGGGGCACCAGCAGACCAGACACAACACATCATGTCACCTCAGGGAGCCTCACAAGCAGGAATATTGCCCCACAGCATTCCACAGAACGCTCAGTCCAACATGTCTCAAGGCACTGGCATGCCACAAAACCATCAGTTACCACAGTACCCACCTCCTGGCCAGCAGGACGGGGTTCATCCCAGTGCTTCCTATCTTCCCCCTGGCTACCCCATGCACAGCCTGCCATTCCCCCAGTTCCAGCACTATCAGGGAGGTGCTCCACCCATGGGCATCCCTCCGTATATAGCAGGAGCCACCAGTGTGCCACCTGGAGCTGGTGTTCCGTATATGACTCCTGGACTACCTCAGTACCCACCACAGTTTGTTTCCCCACCCAGGTCCATGTACATAATGCAGTCTCCCCCTGGAGGGAGTGCCCAGTATGTGTCCTCAGGGAACCACATGCAGGCCAGCCAGCCCGAGGGGTTGCGGCCGAGCATGGTACAGCCGGGGAACATACCAGACACCAACATGCCATTAGACATGTCTGTAACGGGAAATTCTAGGTGAGAAATCAGAATGATGTTTAATATGATAATGGAGGGGTAAGAGTGAAACTAAGCCAAGTGCTTATACAAAAATACGTACCAAGTTTTGCTCTCACGCCTCTATGTGTAGTTATCATAGTTACAGAAGAAATTTATTATCCTACTCCCAGATACGAAGTATATTGGGATTATATTGGGAGTCACTTCCATCTGTTGGTCAATCTGTATATGAAATTTGTCAATGCTTTTTCTCAGCAACCTTGGTTGGATTTTTATTTCAAGACTGGTAAGTACCAAGTCTGGTTGTGTATATCATTGGAATGTCATTACTGGTATGATTTTAAATGAGTTATGGACCTTTTTAGCTCACATGAGCACAACGTGCTCAAGGTGAGCTTTTCTGATCGCCTTTTGTCCGGCGTCCGTCGTGCGTCCGTGCGTCCGGCGTCAACAATTGCTTCAAACAACATCTCCTCCTAAACGGCTTGGCCAATTTGAAAAATATTTTGCAGGAATGTTCCTTGGATGAAGCTCTACTAAAGTTGTATAAATGGTTCTGGTCCATCGCATAATTAGGTCACAGGAGCTAAAAATAGATTTTAAAAATGAAAATTTAAAAAATCTTCTTCTCTGAAACCACAAGGCCTAGCCTTTTGATTTTTGGTTTGTAGCATGATCTTATACTCTTACCAGGATTGTACAAATTATGACCCTGGGGTCAAAATTGGCCCCCCCCGGGGCTCCGAAACCACAAGACCTAACCTTTTGATTTTTGGTATGTAGCATTACTTATGGGCCACTACCAAGATTGTACAAATCATAGCCCTATGGTGATAAATGACCCCACACCAGGGGTCACTTGTTTTACATAGAGTTATATAGAAAAATCTGAAAAAATCTTCTTCTATGAATCCATAAGGCCTAGAGCTTAGATATTTGTTATGAAGCATCATCTTATGGGCCACTACCAAGATTGTACAAATCATAGCCCTATGGTGATAAATGACCCCGCACCAGGGGTCACTTGTTTTACATAGAGTTATATAGGAAAATCTTAAAAAATCTTCTTCTATGAATCCATAAGTCCTAGAGCTTAGATATTTGGTATGTAGCATCATCTTATGGGCCACTACCAAGATTGTACAAATCATAGCCCAATGGTGATAAATGACCCCACACCAGGGGTCACTTGTTTTACATAGAGTTAAATAGGAAAATCTTAAAAAATCTTCTTCTATGAATCAATAAGGCCTAGAGCTAATATTTTTGGTATGTAGTAGCATCTAATGGTTCATTACAAAGATTTTCAAAGTCTTGGCCCTACGGTGATAAATGACCCTGCGCCCAAGTCTTCTCTGAAACCATATGGCCCATTGCTTAGATATTTGGTGTGTAGTATTGTCAGGGGTAAAATGTTTTAGATTAAGTTATATCAGAATCCTTGTCTGTTTAAAAACCTTGACATCAGTTGAAGCAATGGTACTCAGGTGAGCGATTCAGGGCCATCATGGCCCTCTTGTTTATATTTATTATTTGGTAAATTTTGTCTCTGTTATTTCTCTGAAACCATAGGTCTGAATTTGATTTAATTTCACAATTATAAATACTATGCTTACTTGCCCATATTGTAGGCATGTCATACTTGCTTCAGTTTTCACTGACATTTGTCCTCTTGTTATAATTCTTTATAACATGTTTTCTGCTCTATTTCTCAGCAACTATTGGTCAGATTTTGAAGTACCAACACAATTTGTGCATATCCATGGCATTATTGGCTTAATTTTAACTAAGTTATTGCCTTCTGTTATACAATTTTGTCTGCACTACATGTGTTAGTGTATCAGAGGTCTTTGTGTGTTGTTATTTTCATCCTTCATTTGTGTAAAGCCTGTTTCTGATGCACAGCAACTATGATAAAGCAGCATCTTAGGGGCATTTATCATCTTCAGTGATGGTTTTTGTATGTAATGGCAATATGATAAGAAACAAGAACTATCATTGAAAATGACGAATACCCCCAGATACTGCCTTGTCACAGTTACTGTTACCATATCAGAGAGAGTCTTGAAAAAGTTGAAGGTAAAATTAAAAAAAAAAAACCAATTTTGTATAGCTGACAAAAAAAATCAGTGAAAATGAAAAAAATAAGCTGATCATGTTGTGAATTTGTATCCAAATCTGAAGAAATAAAGCAAACAAAATACATTCAAGAAATATGGCAAAGGGTGGGGGGGGGAGCATAATTCAATGAAAATTGAAGCAAGTCTTTATAATTGTTGTGAAGTTAAATGAAAAGAAGCTATAAAATAGTGTGGACAAAATATTTTCAATAAATATAATAAAGGGTCGTAACTCAATTAAAATCAGGCCGGTCATGATGTGCCAAAGTCATTGAAAGATATGTGCAGCAAGACTTGGCACTTGTTAATATTGTGAATTTAAAAATCAAACCAATGGTTGCCAAGAAATAGGATGGACAAATTTCATCTACAGACGGACTATTCGAAGGATGTGACTCCAATATAGCCCCTATATACTTCGTATCTGGGGGTTATAGTATGGCTTTAAGTTTTGTTCAACTAGTAAATTCAGAATCACTGGTAGCCAAGTGGTCAGAGTATCATGTCATTATGAGGAGCTAATCCTCAGACATGACACACCAAAGTAATTAAAAACATTACTGGTAAATCTCCCTTGTGCTTTTCACTCAGCACATATAAGGGACATTTCATTTGCATACTGTGTGATACCACAGTTAGGTAGCACTATATCTGTTGTGTGTAGACAAAATGATTAAAATGAATTAACTTTGCAGTTAGGTATTAAGTATGTGACATACATGTATGACCAGATACGGAGAAATACAAAAGGCTCATTATATGTGGTAGTATGGACATGATTCTAAATTGACATTTTACAGATCTCACCCAGTGCCTCAGGGATCATCAGCCACAGTCAGCAGCCATGACTCGGCCCCACTGCCACCCTTAGGCCAACACATGATGCCCCAGGGATATCCGCCCAGACTGCCCTTCACCCCTCACCACATCCCCACCGACTTTAATCAAGATCAAATGGTTGACCAAAACGTGCCGCCAGCACACACTTCTGAAGCACCAACACATACGTCAGAAAATGGAAAACATAAACCTAACAAAAAATCAAAATCTGATGGTGTTAGAAAACATGATGCAGATGATAATCCAAAAGATTCAAAATCGCCAAAATTGAGTGATAATGATCAAAAACAGGTGTCTTTTCCAGGATTGTCTAATATTATGAAAATGAAGACTGTGAAAACTTCTGATGATGAAGACTACGACAGTTGAGGGGGTGTTCCGGAGTATTTTCAGTTACTGTGTACATGTGTGGAGGGAGTGCAGCAGTGATACAAGGCAGTGTCCAGCTGGAGTATGATATATTTCAGAATTTGGATCTGTAAAAGCTGGCTTTTAAATGATATACCGTAAGATGGTGTCTATTTGCAAAAGAGGATATAGAGCATAATGCATATAATTCTATATTTATCTGCAAGTTTAATTTAGGATTATCTTGAATAACAGCTTATGCTTGAGGAATGCTTACATGAGCAGAAAATGCTGACAGGAGGCTTATCTGCTTAATTTCTTACTTTGCTGTATGATTGCATATAGAATCTATGGTATATGCACTTGGAACAATTTTACAAAGCAAATTTGTATATTGAAAAAAAAGTCATGAATAAGTTGTGAACTGTTGATTTGTCTTAAAGAGCATCATATTCCTGAAGTTAAAAACAATGATTTTTGTTTCTAAGTGCTTCTTCAGATGTTATCTTACCACTGGATTTCAGTGTACGAGGCTGGTACATGTACAAGTCTGTATACTGGTACAAGACCTAATTTTTAGACAAATTATACAAAAAAAAGTTTACTCAAAGCTTCAATGCTTTGGTTGGACATCTGCTTCAGCTTTTTGAAACTGAAAGTATAAAGCCGTATAATTATATGACTGCTGCAATTGTGCCAACTATGTATATTTTTTTTAGATGTACAAGAACAACTGGATTTTTTTTTGTGTTGCCTGCATAGCATGGCAGACACACAGGAATTACTTTGTCCATTGTCATCATACTTTCTTGTCCGTAGCTTACTTTCAGTACTACAGCATGGATTCACTCCAAACTTAGAACATGGATACCTGATGAGGTGTAGAAGTGCATTGTACAAGAACCATAACTTAAGGTTATCTCATTCTTGAATTAACTCCCTTAGTTGATTTTGTTTTTTATTAAAAAAATGTCCCAAGCATAACTTCCGAAGTTGGAACATTGATACCTGATAAGGGTAGATGTGCAAAGCCATAATTCTAGCTCAACAAAGTCTTGAATTAACCCCTTGTTGATTTTGTAACTAAATGTCTGGAGTATTTCAATACTTTATGATGGATTCACTCATCAAATGATAGGACCTGTTTATAGGACCTTGTTTTGTTTAGTGATGAACCAAAATTAACTTAATTTTGATCACTTGATACCCACTATTTCTCTGACAATTGCTGGAATGCAGGCAACACAAGTGCTCCAAGAAACACCCATCTAGTTCTGTACTAATTAGTGACAAAAATCTTTAAATGCCTTATAAAGTGCAAGGCACTGGTCCTAGTTTCAGTTGACATACAAATATTTAAAATAAGTGTAGGACATTTTGCAAGCCTGATTACCAATGAAATTGTTAAACTGCCTTCATTTTCTTTTCTCTTATACTCAACTGAAATTTGCTGGAAAAACGCTCCTGAAATTTGTTAAAGTTAGTAAAGTTTGATTGCATTTTATATGAATTACATGTTAAATTGTTATTGAAGTTTTATGTATTATAGATAATGGCAATAAAGCTGTTAAACATTTTAACTCTTCAGCTTCAGTGTATGCTGTACA
>CM037784.1:50682144-50732144 GCA_021229015.1 Solen grandis | reverse complement strand
GATGTACAGAGCTATATCACATTATCTGTGCTTAGTAAGTAGTGGTCACATTATCTAACTTGCTTCCTGGTGAGACCAAGCACCTGTAAGCAGGTGACATATTTCTCACCTATACCTGAGTGATTTAACCCTTTCCCTCATATAGACTCATTTTGAAGCACTCAATAAAACCACAGTTAAACCTTACCAAATTTAATTACAAAATCCTCATTTCCAGACCACTGAGGAGCAGCGAACAGCATAAAACCTGATCAGCCTGCGAGTTACTCACAGGCTGATCTGGTTTTATGCTGTTCGCATAGGTCTTTTCATGGTGTCCTCTATGAGGGAAAGGGTTAAATACAGCTCGTAGATCTCATAAATTACAGCATCACCATCTACATGGCTCAACTACTTATGATAAAGTATATATTCTTATGACCACTTATGAAATAATACATCATCTTCCATAAAGATAAACAAACATGCTCTGGTGCCTACCTTGGGTGGGAGTGGCGGAGGACTGACCGGTAAAGTCTCTCTGAAACACAAAACAAAACACACACATCACAATATCATCACTAAACATGGCCCTCATATTTGCAACACTTCATATACTGTGACATAGTTTAACTCAGATCTGCCTGTAATAATTTCTTAGCCTAACCATTTTTACTTTACCTATTTTCAAAAATGTTTTCATAACAAACATTAGATATCAGGCCTTCCCTATGGTTTTCCATCATTAAAAAGGAGAAGCACAAATCCCCCTCCCCCCTTTTTAAACTTGAACTGATTTTTTATTGCCATGCAGACCTAGATGAAATTTTGTATGAGCAAACATCTAGGAAGGCCAGATCTGTACTGTAACGTCTGTAATGTTTGCTAAGGCGTCTGAACATGTCTATATGATGTAAGGGGTGATCACTACAAGGTATGGCTCAAACAGGTACAGACACCTGCCATACCCTCATGTGGGTGGGCGGGTGATAGGTATTATTTAAGGTAGCAAATATCCTATTACTATCATGGGACTAAATCAAAATGAGTCTAAACATACAGGTAGGGAAGAAATATTTCCAAGACCTTCTCAGGTACAAAGCAATGGTCAATACTTATTTATACTCTCCTATTAATAATACAAAACAAATAATAATTCAAGTCAGTTAAATTTCTTTTAACTCAGCTATACATTAACTATATATGTAACAAATATACATGTATTTTTCTATTCTTAACTATATACTATCTAATAAGTAAAAACACAAAAAAAAAAAATATATAATTTCTATATTACATGGATTGTATAAAACATACTGGACAATATATGAACTTCAACAAATAAATGCTACAGCAGACTTAAAACATTGCAAACCTGGCAAAAAACAACATTCCTATATCACTCTATACATACACATTCATAACACTGACATATTTCCTGGGCAATGCCAAACATTATATCACTCATTCTGCTGTGAAATTTTAGTATATCCCACTTGCAATGCTAAAATAATTTCTTGAAGATACATCTTAATGAGCCACATACGTTATCATATAATAACTGGCAAAACAGAAAATTTAAAAATTCAAAAACACCATGCCAGATTATCACTATCAGCTGCAGTGTTTGGACAAAATCTTGCTTAATTTTCATTTACTTTACAACTGATGGTCTGATGGTGGCACATGGTCTTAGATTTCAGAGGAATCTGGGGTACCTGGCCAAAACCCAAGTATCTGAGAGAATGATCAATTACCCATTCACACACAAGTTGGACTAACCAAGGATCAAACCCGGGTTGCAATGGTGAAAAGCCGGTGTGTTTACCACTATGATATCTGGATACCCTGTCTACCATACTGACACGAAAAAGCCTTTACTGTTTTGGTTTTCTTTCGTTTGGTTGGTACTTCAAGTTAATACACCATGACAAGTTAAACTACCACTGTTAACAGTTGCAGCATTATTCCAGGCTTTCTTTCCTAACACAATTAACAAGGTGTTTATCAAGGAAACTTAGGTAAGCTACCAAGATTGTCAGGAGGACACATTTCAATCCCTTGAGCAATTTCAATGAACTATACCATGTTTTAGGTTGCATGGACAGATTTACTGATATACAGTTGAGACTCGTTATGTCGACATGGCCAGTCTCGACATTTAGTATATCTCAACATACTTTGAAGTCCCGACTTTTTTCCCTATTAAAATATATATAAAATCCTTTCTTATCTCGACATTTTGTATCTCTACATTTTTTATATGTCGACGTATTTCTTTGGTGCTGATGGGTAAATTCTCACCTGAAACTATGTGTTTATCTCGACACGTGCCGACAAGCTCACGGACATGCAAATATTCAGTATTGCCGCAGTAAGTTTTTCACATTTTGTATATTATGTCCCCAACCACCGCAATTACTGTCAATTACAACATTAAAATGTTGCAAACTGTAATGTTTGGAAATGAACAGATTAATGCTAGATGCAATCATACACGCTTAACTAAATCATATAAAGTGTGAACTGGTGATCTAATGTTGACGCTATTTAGCAGTATTAGCAGAGAGTATACCAAAAGAACTTGCATCATCAACTTCAACAAAACTCTTTTATTATTTACACAATATAAGACATTTTTATTAAGCATCTAGGACCTTATAGACAAATTGCGTCAAATACATGTGCATTTTGTGAATGATTGTTTACATGGTTCCAGGTACATGTAAATTCATATGTCGACATACTCATATCTCGACATAAAAATGATGATTTCCTAAATATCAAGGTAACAAGTTTCAACTGTACATAGTAAACATTATGACCACTTAGTATCCATAATCAATTGTTAAAGTCCTACACACATCAGATGAAAACCATGATAATTAGATTTTCCCATCAGACTGAATGTAGTCAATCAAGGGTAGACAACAATATCTGTAACTACATCTATAATAGCTGAAATGTTGGCTACTGATTATAGGAAGGTTTATTTCCTCTGAATGTGGAATAAAAAACAAACAACCCCTCAAAAAAACAAAAAAAAATCGGATGTATTCTAATCCAGATCCCAACTGTTAAGTAACATTGCTATACCACGTTAGTACAGTTAGATATTATATGTGTCATGCACACTCTACTGTTGTTATATACTGCAATAAATGGGGATAAATACAAGCTATTATATGTCTTTATACCTTTATACTTCATAATATAAAATGTACATGTTCTCTTTAACTGATTATAATCACAGTATGTAAGCATATATATAGTGCATTTAAAAATCTGTCTTTGAAAGAGCAATCACATAATTTACAAAAATTTTTTTTTTTTTAATACAAATATACATCTTTATGTCATGAGAAAAGACTGTGTCTACCTTCCAGGCTAGAAATCAATCTGTGTTTAAACTTACAAAATGTCAGATTAAATAAGATATCATGTTCAGCTCCTTGAATAAGGAAAATATGTATATGATTGGGGGAAATCCTTCAATGAATAAGGAAAATCTCTTCTACAAGTCTTATGTAAAAAACTCCCTGTTATGCTGAATTAACCAAAACATTTACAAAGTTGTTAATCAAAATATACTAAAGTGAATTAATTCATTAAATCAAATTGCTATAATACAAATGTCTGATTTAAAGCTGACATTTAACATACCAACTAACTTAACCACAGCATTAAATCCATTAATGTACTTGTAGTTAAGTTTTGTTTTTTTTCATGAAGTAAAGCCATTCTTCTTTAAACACTCGGTAGATTCATTTTGATGCCAGACAAATCACTTCTTGTACATTTTGGTAAGCATAGTCTCTGAGTAACCAGAATGAACACTAAACAAGTAAGCCTAGAACTAACAATCTCTGGTCTGTAATTATCCAAGCATATATTCATAATCTTCTAATCCGAGCCATGTGTTTGCAAGCTTTCATATACATGTTCTTTTCTTATTTCCTGGATTCAGAGACTTAAAAGAGTCATTCAACATCATTCTTGGCTTTACAATATGCTAAATGACAAACCACTTTTCAAAAATTTCTCTAGTGTCGCGATGCTTTACAATATGATTTTCCATAACTTGCTGGCAAACTTCTATTCTTTATCATACTGTGGCATTCTGCATGTTCACTGCTCTATCATTACCATAGCATTATCAGTAAATTGTTGTATGATAAACAATAAAAACTTACAACACTGCATTTTTTACATAATGAATAAAACCTTATCTTAATATGTTCTCCAATTTTCAAATCAGCCGAGTAACTACAATCAGAAACAGAGACTATCCACAAACTTTATGACTGACCCTCGTATGTCCAGCAACTGTTGATGGTCAACAGCAAACTTGAGTTCTTTCTCCGCTAAGTTGCAAAACATAATAATCCTGACTTATGTTTTAAAACCCTATTGGAGACACCACTGATTTTCTTTATGAACTTGTTTATTTAATTATTTTTTAGTACACCATCACCTAGATAGAATGTCAGCCATATAGCGACATCCAGCTAATAACAGATGAAGGAAGCCTTAAAGGGCACAGAAGCACCTGGGTAGAACTATCAACCTCCAACAAACTAACCAGAAGGCTTCCTCACATGATCCAAGTGAGGAGGTAAGTAAGAGTGAGAGGCTATAACCTCTATGTCACAGGGGCCCCCCATGGTCACAGAGGCCCCATCTCCGTGTACCTGTCAGACACAAGTCTCTGGTATGGTTCTCTGATTTGTCAGTATAAAGCTCTATATGTTACGGGTCTAATTTTATGCTGATTAATTAGGTCATTTTGGTGTTGAATAGAGTAATAAGTTACATATACACTGTATACTAATAACAGTTTTGAGTCAAATATCTGAAAATTACCTGTTTTTTTGTTTGTTTTATTTTTAGTGATTATTATGCAATGAATTAAGTCATCAATAAAGCACCCTTAATTATTCATCTTACTAAAAAACCTACCTAAAACTATAATTTGATATGACTAACTTGTGGAAATTTATCATGAATTTTAAGCTGCATCTTCTAAAAAATGTTTTGTATACTGCATAGTACACAATATCAAATCAATCAACCATCATGACAGAACTACGACAATATTTACATGAAGATATCCTTTTAAAAAAGACTCATATTTTACAAAAGATGTAATTAGGAAGATGAACATCTGTATTATCAACAGACAAACTGCTTTCCCTGACAATTTATATTGAAAAGAGGAAGTGGTTAGAGTTAAGTCCCCTTGTCAGTAGAAAGTGATGGGAGACAGAGTATGCATAGGTAGACTGTAAACTTTGGAATTGACTAGCAGAGCACAGTGGTTCCAACTATAGACAAACGCATGCGTGAGGGGCAGGACAAAATCAAAACAAAGATGGCCGCTTACTGATTAGAGAGAGTGCAGATAGCATTCGTGTCATCGTCCAGGATTAGACTATTACGATGACCTCTGAAAAAGTCAATGTCATAAAAATACAGTTGACTTACCTGCTACCATTAAATTGAGTTTCAAAATTAGCATGTCATTTTTTTTTAAAGGATAACGTTGTTTTTTCTTCTTCTTCTCTTTTTATTTTCAGATTTTAAAAAATAATCTTACAGATAAAATTTCAGCACCCTGAAGCCTAGCATATCAAATCATGATCTAACTCTCTCTAAGCTTGCTAGAGGTAAAACTGCTGATGTCAAATGTCATTCAAACATGCAGCATCAAACCACTGTTACCAATGATAGCTGATGTTTTCTTGTAAAATACAGACAGGTATGTTTGATTTCTAATCCTAAAATCATTTCTCTCTACATTTTCAATGAAAATTCATTTCTACACTAGAAACACAACCTCTTTACCTTAAATAACCTCTCTAAGCTCATCCTGAGTGATGCTTAACCCTGAATTTAACATCTCAATTTTGTACGTAGACCCATATGTTGATCCAAAGAAGCTATGGAAAGTTACCAAAATAGTCGAAGAACTTTCCATACAAACGGAAATTCACTTATTTCTCTATCGTTCCTTTATTTTTTTAAGACACAATGGCAGAGGATGTACAAGTAATTGCTGCCAACACTTTGATCATTATTAAGTATCACCAACCATTACTGAAGGTATGACTTATCATGAGACAGTTAATTGGTTCAGTCAAAAACAGACAGTGGGAGGGAGAAAAACTGTGGAATTTTGATGGTCTAGAGTATCTGGACATGCAGTTTCTACAACAAGAGAATGCACCGAAATAAAACCTCATCTTGAACTGAGAATAAAATAAGACTAAACTTAAAGACAGAAATCAGAAAAGCTTAAAGATATCATGCCGATGCTTACGACCTAGATTTTTTTGCTGTAAAAAATCTGTGCAAAATGCAAGACAAAACATCCATTTATTAATAATATAAAAAATGAATTAGATAATCATTGTAACATGTAATTTTATCAGACATATCACTTTCTTTCCTAGTGCACAGTGTATACAAGGCAGGACAGCAACCTTGATGTGTCATCACTATGCATCCTAAACCACATATATAAAGAAGCAGTTAGCAAGCTTGCCATCAGGCCAGGTACCTGTCTACTGGGAGGTTCGGCTTATCGGACTTGATACCAGACTACTAAGAGACCTCCGCTTTGTAAACTGGGTACCAGTCTATACTGAAGCATCAATGTGAGTGATTTTTTATAGACTGAGTACCAGATTACAATGAAACCAATGCCTAGAATGGGTATCTGACATGAGTGCTCTGTCCTGTGATCTGGGGGCCTCTACCACATAGACTGGGTACAAGTCTACTACAAGACCTTGTAGACTGGACAGTCAGAGTGTACCTCCCTACATAACCTGTCATGTTCATATTTACCGCGATTTGGATTTAACAAATGTTCCAAAAGCCAGTCTGAAATCAAAACAAATCTAAGTTCATGTCAAGTCAATGGTTCATTTTTCCTGCACTCAAACTGTCCAATATATTTATAAACATGCTAAACTGACCCCCCCCCCCCAAAAAAAAATCTAGTTTCAGATCAAGGTATCTTCATTGAGACAAAAATGGGTGGCAGGTTTAACTTCTTAATCCAAACTTCAGAAAATTTACAATCAGTACAAATAATCTACAAACCCTCATCTCACAAGCCAAAGAGTCAAATAGGGGTTTCTAGTTCTCTAGGGCAATTGATCACTTAGATAATACAAGTTGATAACATGCTATATGTGTCATTTGGGAGTCATTTCAGTAAATGTTCACTAAACAATGATTCTGGCTTAAAAAACAAGGTAAAAAGTATGCTAAACTTAGTCCAATCAAACAATAGAAAAATGTCAGACTTTAACCAACAGATAAATCCATAAGAAAAAAAAAGTAATGGTCTATTATGATAAAATGATATAAACGCCTGATTTACTAATCCATATGCATAAGTCAAGAAATCTTTGTTAACATTTCCTTTTTTTCCATGAATAAAAAGCTAACTCTGTCAATAGAGGTTTTATGTGTTGCAGATATACATATGAATAACCAAAGCATACAAGGAGATGCTAGTATCCTTATAATATAGATAAGGGTCATGACCTCCAAAGGACAATTCCAGTCTCTGTTACTATAGGCTCATCAGGATACTGTATTATTATTAATAGATATATATGTATAAAATGATAATCAATATAAATGAATTGTAAGTAAAAAAAAAAGTTTAATTTAATTTAGTAATACACAATTATGTTTTAATTTGATATAATAATATTGTACAACTACAGAATTAAAACTTAAACAAAATACATGTTACCATGATGCAGTGATGAAGGACAGGGATTTATTAGCCTATTCTCTAGCCAGTTTAGATCTGAACCCAATCTGGTCTCCATGCCATAACAATGAACATAAAGGGGAATAATCAAACTGACATAGCAAGAGTTGCCTACCTTTGTAACAGCTCCTCGTTAACTGACTCTAACAAGCCCCTATAGAAAACAAAGGTGTGATAAAGTCACGTAGACAACAGTAGAACAGCTTAACCCTTTCCCTCATAGAGGACACCATGAAAAGACCTATGCGAACAGCATAAAACCAGATCAGCCTGCGAGTAACTCGCAGGCTGATCAGGTTTTATGCTGTTCGCTGCTCCTCAGTGGTCTGGAAATGAGTATGTTGTAATTAAATTTGGTAAGGTTAAACTGTGGTTTTCTACAGATCAGGCTTTATGTGATACCTATTTTGGGCATCAAAATGAGTATATATGAGGGAAAGGGTTACGAAACATACCTGCACTTCCATGAGCAGGGTAGCTTGACAAATAATTGGGCTGAAATCTAATTTCTAAAAAGTATCTGGTTCATAAAAACAATTAAGATAGATAACAAATCAAGACTAACATCTTATGTACACAATACCTCATTCAAAAGGGTCTAAATAGTACATGTTTGTTTGAATTGGTATTTTTAATGTCCTGTCTGTTAAAAAACAGCAGTACTATTTACTTTCTTATCTTGGGAAAATTATTCAGTTGGAAAAAAAAAAAGGTTTCAAAAAAGTGGAAGTTACACATTCAGCTCTATTATTATCAAACAACCCTGCTATATAAGAACACTTATTTTGATCTAAAAGAACAACACATACTCTAAGACTCCAAAATCTTAGTCATGGAGAAAGGTGTAATAAATATACAGCACATTTCCTGAAAAGAAAAACATCATATGATCTAAACTTCCACATTTTTTATGAGAATGATATAACTTGTTAACAGAATATAAAAAAATCACATGAAAACTTTAATTGAAAGATTGTACAAGATTAAGGAAGAGAATGCAGAGATTGTCAAATTAAAGAGAACAATCACTCTTATGAACGCCCCTACACACAGCCTTAAATTAGTAGTGAGAGATGATATTGATAGTCCCACTTTACAAGGTGAAATGGGGACAGATAAAAAAAAAAGTCCAATAATTCTTTAAAAAATGGTCATTAAATATACTTATTTTGTTTATATATAATCTATCAGTTCCAAATTCCTTCTTTATGCAAAATCATATATATAACTTATAATCAGCAAAAAAAATCATACACTCATGTTTATAAATATTCCACTATTCAGCATGCTGCTACCAAATGTAGAACTTAGCTTTCAATTATAAATATTGCTATACATGTAGAAACCAAGCATCTCCATTATTGGGAAAAAATTTGCAGGAACAAAACAAAGTACAGATACTTTTAAAGCAACAAAAGGCACCTACATCAACATGATTCAAAAGAAAAAAAAAGATTTTTGTAAGAGTTCTGTACTTCAACTTAATGTTTTAGGATGTGAAGAAACAGATATTCAGCTACAATAAACTGCATCTCAATTAAAGCAGACTAAAACTTTAACATGTCTTGGTGCAAATTATACAACAGAATTTTCAGGTTTCATTCTAGCGCAAACTTTCAGATTTTAAAACTTCCTCAAAGCTTTACACATGCATGTCATTTAGCATGAATCAAATGTGATAGCAACAGTAGTTACAACAAAAAACATATAAAAAACAGCAGTATTAATAAAACCAGAGGTAACATTAAGGAACAACAACAGAGGAGACTCATGAAAACTGAAATCGTGAAAGCCATCACCACTTTGAAAATAAACAAAGAAATAAGGAACATGCAAGATAAACAACACAAAATCAACATTACTAAAAACTACTATTAATCTGCAACTGATCCAAACAAGTGACACATGCTACAGTCTGTTAAAAAAAAAAATTTCAATTCAAAAAAAAAAAAAATCAGCAGAATCAAAGGAGACTTCAGATATTTCTGTGAATAAGGTAAACATTCATCAACTTGAGTTTCGAAGTCCAACTGCAGAGTGTGAGAATCTACTTACTTCTGTGAAATGTCCTCATCTGCCCAGGATCTGGCTGTGTTGAACTGTTCCTCCTGTGGTTAGAAATCAAACGTGTAAACAAAGAAAGTATATTTTGCATTTTGCTTGCATTTCATGAAAACCGAGTTTTTCTCAAAATTCTGAATCACAACAGCTGTTCGTGGAAGGAAGAAAGGAAGGCTTGCACTTGCTGCAAGATGGTACTTATCTCCAGTTATTGGATGTTGAACACTTAAACTCCTCTGATATATCATTTTACTCCAAGAATATGAAATATTATAGAAACAAGACATGTAACTAGGTAGGACAGGAAACAAAATGGAGAACAAAACAGTAGACTGATTCTTATTTTAAAATTCATTTAACTTTGCAGTTAGCTTTTGTTTAAAGACACAGACTGAATGCTATGAATATTTTAAGTAATTTTTTAATCATTTTGGCTAGTATCTCAAAACTGGCCTAATATACTTACAGGACTGACTTGACTGGGAATATTGACTGAAAAAGAGAGGAAAAATAAGTTGAGCAAAATATGTCTTTCTTCAAGATATGATATTATGAAGATTAAATACATTCAAGCTAAAAGATTGCATCATGCCTCTTAATTATTAGCAGTTCATCATGCAACATTGACACTCAAAGGTAGTCAAATTTCAAGTTTTGGAGCCATTCATTAAACAATGATATCAACCCTTCACCTCATAAAGACACATTTTGATAACAGAGTAGACCCAGATCAGACTGTTCCTTCCAGGAGGTTCTCCTCTGTTTGCTCATATAATATTGTATCTCAGATTCTATCAAATTTGTATGTCAAAAAATTGTTTGGGTTTAACTTCCCACTGGCAGTATTTCAGTCAATTTGGAGATGTCTACTTGAGACAGATACTGAGCTGCCACACTGCAGTATCACGGCGTAGACATGTGGCATGATACCACATCAAGTCACATTATCTCGACACCGGGCCAACCAGTCCTGTAACTATCCTTATTTGCTGAGCGCCAGCAAGGGAGCTATAGCAGTACTATTTTTTTCCAACTTTGGTATGTCTAAGCCAGGGGTCAAACCCATAACCTCGGACCTCCAAGGCAGACGCTCTAACCACTCGGCCACCAGGACTGTGTATCACAAAGAAAAATCTATTACATCATACACCAATTTAAGTTCAGTTTATATTCATAAAGTCATAAATTTGTGCCTGAAGTAAAGGGTTAACCAGTGCTACCACTGAAGCTAAAGTGGGGTTAAACTTCTTGGCAGAACAACAAAGGGACATGGTTATCAAGGATAAGTATTTTTCTGTAAATGAGATGGTAATTTAGCTACTTACAACTCCAGGACAGAATCATTAGTTTCTAGGTTGTTTGCTTGGGTTTAATGTCCTTCCAAAATATTTTTTTTTAACTTATGTCTCCATGAAACAGAGTGGTGTTACTCCACAACAATATCATACTGTAGACAAAGGCCATGAAACCACTGTGTTACATTATAATCCTGACCTTGAACTACTCTTAATATGCTGTAAGCCAAGCACAATGGAAATACAGTTGGACCTGTATTAGTGGCCACATGTACTAAGCAGTCAACTTGTATTTAGCGGTCAATTTTAGTATTACAAAACTGTAGCCTTTTGTGCTATATTTCAACTTCATTAAGCGGTCACATCTGTTTAGTGGCCACTTTCTCTTGTTCCTTGAATGATTGCTTAAGACAGGTTTGACTGTATATTTTTTGATATACCACAGCTGGGAAAACTCACTACCTACTGGTTACAAGGTAAGACACTAAAAGCTCTTAGCTTTGATCATTAAAAGAAGTGACTTTTTTTTTTTACCTTTCAGTTCTATACTGTTTCTTGTAGCACTGTATCTGTTTGATGACTTAGAGGAAGGAATTCTCTGTGGGACCGAGGAAAGGAACTGAAATAAATGAAAAGTAATGTAATATCTCTTTGTGACAAACACCATCATCATCATCAGTATTTCCACCATCATTATTGGCATGATAATCTAACATGGGTGTCTGTTTCCAAAGCAAGATGTAAATGCTTGTTTGTTGATTTGATTGCAATTTAGCATCCCTTCCACTGCATTAGTTACACAAAGACTTCCAGCTTTATACAGGTTGAGGAAGACCCCGCCCCCCAAGGAGCCTTTATATATTATTTCTGGCAAAGAGGGCACCCATGTAGAACCACCGAACCTACAGCAAACAAGCTGGAATGTCTGCCAGTGTAAAAAATATTAAGTGCCACAAAGTAGATAGTTTATCATTTGGAACTTAAACTTGATTATGTCTGTAGATATTGGACAGGATCGTGGTGGAATGCACCACTGTGAAATGCTTCACCTCATCATCGTCCTCAGTCAGGTCAAATGTTTGCTGCTGGGGGTTCCTCACTTTGTCCAGTAGCTCCTTTGTAAGTCTTCGTGATAAGTCTCCGTGAAAAAATTGGTTCTACAATTGGTAAAAAAAAGAAACTTTCACATCTAATATTTAAGCAATGAATAGACATACTAGGTATAGTACACAGTTATAATATGTGAGTGTTCTGATCACAATATCTGGCTTCATAATCTTGAAAATAATCAATGAACAACCTGCCTATTATTTATGATTATTTATCTTTGTCGTTGTCAATCTATTGTTGATTTAAAAATAATGCAGACAACATTGTCATTGTTGACCTACTTTCTGTAATATCATGTCACTAACGTCTATTTCCAAGTGTATCACATCCCTGATTAAGATCATATACCCACAGCAATAAGTTTAATTTGATGAAACAGTAACTTTACTTTAGTTTGCGTTAAAAACATTAAAACAAGCTCTTAATTAAGAAAAATGATTGCAAAATTATAATGTGGTCATTCATATGAGAACAAAAGTATCCAATGAAAAATCCTGTGACCATACCACCATACCCTCTCATGTCCAAGACCATGGGTCAATTGTTAGCTGAAATTCTGTTTTAGTTAAACATTCTCAAGAGAAAGAAATAAACCTGCCTCACTGCAATATCAGGCCATAGATAGTTGGCATCATACCACATCCAGGCACATTTTGACAATAGGCTGACCAGTCTGGAACTACTGTTATATACTGGCACCAAGCATGATATGAACAGTAACAATTTCATGACATTTGAATATTATGGCCAGGGATAATCTACAACCTCCTGATTACAGGAAAGACAGCCTTACTACTCGTATACAGCCACTGGGTCTTGCACTAACATATTTGCTTACTAAGACATACTTACCTCTTACAGCTTGTCAGAGCACTAACATATTTGCTTACTAAGACATACTTACCTCTAACAGCTTGTCAGAGCACTAACATATTTGCTTACTAAGACATACTTACCTCTAACAGCTTGTCAGAGCACTAACATATTTGCTTACTAAGACATACTTACCTCTAACAGCTTGTCAGAGCACTAACATATTTGCTTACTAAGACATATTTACCTCTAACAGCTTGTCAGAGCACTAACATATTTGCTTACTAAGACATACTTACCTCCAACAGCTTGTCAGCTGCGGGTCTTTTCTTGGGGTTTTTAGTCAAAGCAACCTTAACAAAATGCTGAAACACCGGAGACCTGTGGGCGGGAAGTAAAGGAGGAATATGTTACAAAAATTAAGTCACTTCTTTACAGAAAAAGCATAATTATTTCAGTGGCTTTAAATAATACTGCTGTGTGACAGCAATACTAATCTATAAAATGCTTCTTCCAGAATATTTCAATGGAAGAGATCTGTCAGATAGACGGTTATGATTTTCATCACAACCTGCTGCTAGTAATTGTTTTTCATTCTAACATATGTTCTTTATATATATAGTTTTTTTATCAGAAACAGAGAGAGAGACAGACAGGGCAGTGATAGAGAGAGAGATATTCAAACATGCTTCAAAAGCAGTTGAACATCAAAATCCAACTGCAAATAAAACTAAGGAATTATTTGTGACTATGTAACAAATACATAGTAATTATGTAGGAATTATTTGTGACTATGTAACATAAAAATATCCAATTCATTAGTATATCCTCTCACATGTACCATAAGTATGCAACCATTAATGGTTGCTAATTGAAATATAAAACTTTATGCCAGTCAGACTCACATTCCTTCACTTTCATATGTTACACATCATGCATGTTCCTTACCATTTGTTTTTGTCCTTCAGCTGGGGAGGTTTAAATCCACTTTTTGACATTAAAAACAGTGCCCTGAAATAGACAGGCAGTAAATGTCAAGTTTCAGTAAAGGTATTAGAGGGAAGGAATTAATTAATTTTTTTCCCCTGCTATTGCTATAAACAAAGAGCCACACTACTACTTCATTAAAAAAATTCATCCTTTGAAGTAATACAACACAACATACCATATAATACTCTTGTATTTTAAGCAATATTAGTAAAAAGACTCTTAATATTGACCAATATTCACAAGCATAAAATGTAAAAGTTGGGACCTCTCTCAGCCTGGTATGAAAAAGATTCTTTTGAGGTAACACCCCAAACCCCCGCATACAAAAGCATTCTTCAATGCAGTTAAAATCTTCTAAAAGCTTCATTTTAAGACATAAGATTTGAATCCTCTCCTGATTATATGGAGATCACTATCACTAATATAATATTTTTGTTGTTTTCACCTTTTTAGCACTTCTGACTTCAGCCCAGATCAAACTGCCAATGACAATATGATTTTGCCCTTTTACAGTTTTCTTCAGACAGGGCAGAAAGGCAGATGTATTAACAAGGGTTACCAAGACAACCAGGGCCACAGACAAAATTACACTGCATGTCTTACTCTTACCTCATGGGGTGCAAGTCAAACATAGGTGGCTGGAGCTCTGCAAACTCTATAGCTGTAATACCCACCGCCCAGATATCACACTGCTGGTTGTATCCACCCTTCCTCTCCACTGCCGCTACTTCTGGGGCCATCCTGAGGGTAGAGAACAACACACCTATGCAATAGACCTTAACAGTGTTAGCATGGAAAATATCATCCCCATTTTACTTTGTGTTAAAAAATCCCATTTCTTAAATGACTACATTGTACTCATACAGTTTCACAAACAAATTTGTATATCCTTTACATCATATCAAAGCAAAATTATTTTATAATTTAACGACTGGATTTGAATATTTCTGTTAACACCATACGACAACAGGGTACACTAACTGGACTTAATTGTGATTAGATTGGCTGTGCACTGAACAGGCCTTATCCCCTTATCCCCATTAAAATAGATCCTATATAAGTGGTCATTTGTATTAAGCAGCCAAACTATTTAAGTGTTCGACTTAAATTCTCTCAACCTGAAATTTTAGTAAAAATTGACCTTGACATAGTAGTTAAATGAGTCCAGCAGCCATTTTTTTCAGATTTCCTTGATAACCCAAGAGAGGTTTGACTGAAGTTCTAAATATATCTTTTAAATTTTGTTTTAGGTCACTCGTCCTGTAGGACTAGTAGGTGAAAAATCTTACTCGTCCTTAAACAAAGTTAGCTCGTCCTAAAATGATTTTAATTTTTGCTTCCCGTAAAGTTGTATGAAGCTTTTGATATTTTGCGGAAACGCTGCAAAACAATTTTTCTTTTCTTTTCTTTTTTTGTAAACCATGGAAAGCCAGAAAACCAATGATCCGGGGCTTTTCTTGCGCGTTTCATTTTATCGTAAGCGCTTTGGTGCTTACTATATTTTAACTCTCGCTTTTTTGTATTTTTGTTGTCTCTGTCGCCAAGAAGCGTCTTCATTGACAATTTTTCCGACATTTTGAACATATTTGCTGTCCCTGACTGTGCCGCAAACAAACAAAAAACATATTGAAAAAACACCGTAGAATATTGTGAACCAGAATCTTTCTAAAACAAGAGGGCCAAGATGGCCCTGTGTCGCTCACCTGATTAAGATGGCAGTGTTAGGCATAATGACAAAAAATCTGGCATCTAAAAGTGTTTTTCTAACATTTGACTAAGTGACCTACATATTGATCCTACCTGAATTTGCACTCAACAGGGAATTCATGCAGTCATCATTCATATTAAGTTTAATGAAGACTGGGACAAAAATGTAGGCCTCTAGAGTGTTCACAAGGTTTTTCTTAGATTTGACCTGGTGACCTAGTTTTTGATCTCATGTGACTCATTTTCAAACTCATCCAATATATCAATTAGACAAACATCCTGACCAAATCTATTGAAGATTTGGCTAAAATTGTGGCCTCTAGAGAGTTCACAAGGTTTTCCTTAGATTTGACCTGGTGACCTAGTTTTTGATCCCACATGACCCAATTTCAAACTCATCAAATATCATTAGACAAACATCCTGACCAAAATTTATGAAGATTAGGCCAAAACTGTGGCCTGTACAGTGTTCAAAAGGTTTTTCTAAGATTTGACCTGGTGACCTAGTTTTTGACCCCACATTACCCATTTTCGAACTCATCATTTCCTGGTGACCTAGTTTTTGACCCCATTACCCATTTCGAACTCATGAGATATATGTAGACAAACACCTGACATTTTATGAAGATTGGCCAAAACTTGGCCTGTAGAGTGTTCACAAGCTTTTTCTAAGATTTGACCTGGTGACCTAGTTTTTGACCCACATGACCCAATTTCGAACTCATCCAAGATATCATGTAGACAAACATCCTGACCAAGTTTCATGAAGATTGGGCCAAAACTGTGGCCTGTAGAGTGTTCACAAGCTTTTTCTAAGATTTGACCTGGTGACCTAGTTTTTGACCCCACATGACCCAATTTCGAACTCATCAGATATCATGTAGACAAACATCCTGACCAAATTTTATGAAGATTGGGCCAAAACTATGGCCTGTAGAGTGTTCACAAGCTTTTTCTAAGATTTGACCTGGTGACCTAGTTTTTGACCCACATGACCCAATTTCGAACTCATCCGAGATATCATGTAGACAAACATCCTGACCAAGTTTTATGAAGATTGGGCCAAAACTGTGGCCTCTAGAGTGTTCACAAGCTTTTTCTAAGATTTGACCTGGTGACCTAGTTTTTGACCCACATGACCCAATTTCGAACTCATCTGAGATATCATGTAGACAAACATCCTGACCAAGTTTCATGAAGATTGGGCCAAAATTGTGGCCTGTAGAGTGTTCACAAGGTTTTTCTAAGATTTTACCTGGTGACCTAGTTTTTGACCCCACATGACCCAATATCGAACTCATCCGAGATATCATGTAGACAAATATCCTGACCAAATTTTATGAAGATTGGGCTAAAACTGTGGCCTCTAGAGTGTTCACAAGGTTTTTCAAGGATTTGACCTAGTGACCTAGTTTTTGACCCCACATGACCCAATTTCGAACTCATCCGAGATATCATGTAGACAAACATCCTGATTAAGTTTCATGAAGATTGGGCCAAATTTGTGGCCTCTAGAGTGTTCACAAGGTTTTCCTAAGATTTGACCTAGTGACCTAGTTTTTGACCCCACATGACCCAATTTCGAACTCATCCGAGATATCATGTAGACAAACATCCTGACCAAGTTTCATGAAGATTGGGCCAAAACTGTGGCCTCTAGAGTGTTCACAAGCAATTGTTGACGACGGACGACGGACGACGCACGACGGACAAAAGGCGATCACAAAAGCTCACCCGAGCACAAGTGCTCAGGTGAGCTAAAAATGAGCGTTGCTATGGTGATATTTTGTCAAAATTAGCTCCCCCGATCAAGTTAAGCATTTTATGATCTTGATTAACCATCGTAACAATATGAAATTCATTTTTTACTGAAACATTTCTTTCTTGGCCGTGAAAAATTACTTGTCCGGTTGGACGAGTGTTCAGGGAAATTATGCTCGTCGGACCCTGAAATTCACTTGTAAATACAAGCGGACAAGTGGATTTTTTCAGCCCTGATCTAAAAAAAAGTGTTTCTTCAAAATGAGTTTAACAGTCATCTTATATACAGAATTGTTAAGTATCACTACAAAGATCACCATTATCACACTGGTACCATCAATACTTTGCACATGTTCATGACAGTATCAGTACTTTCCAATACTGTCATACAAAACAGTAGAATCAAAACGCATTTCAAAAATGTGAAATGAAACTTCCTGAACTCAAGCTGTTTCTTAAATAATCAAACTTCATGAATATATTAAAATCTGACATAGATGTCCATACATACATTCAAGCAATGAGCAATTTCCACATTCAGATATGACTTGATATATATATATTGGAACTTAAAACTTTCACTCCAAGTTATCAATACTCCCACATCCAGCCTTATCTTCCTGTTACGTAAGTGTAGAAGGGACGGTGCTGGACAACTGAGATTCCTGTATAGCCCCTACTGTGTAACAGTGTTATAATAATCCCAGTACCTCCATCCAGCAGCAGGTATGGAGGTTTAATATCAGCAGTGTTCCATATCACCTTACCAATTGTCCTAATACAAAATGTACCAAAATGTCTTACTCACCAATAAGGAGTCCCAATGAAAGACTTTCGTTTACACATAGTGACAGTTATCTGAGCAGATACCCCAAAATCAGCTGTAAAGAGATACAAAATGACATCTAAATATCAAGCAAAACAGATAGGAAAATAAGGATATCATATTCTTAAAATAATTGAAAACACACTGACCACAGACATTGAAATATTTTATCTGAAACACTGAATACTGGTACTAGAGTGGAGTCCAGTGATTTTTTATCTATGTATCCTGCATTTCAAAGCATCCACCGGATACATAAAATACATGTATATGGAAAATGCTACTGAAATTGAAGTAGGATACATACTTTCAGGATTGGGACTCTTAACCTTTTAAGCCTAGTGTAAAAAAAAAAAAAGATCACTTGAGTCAGATAAAAAGAAAATGATACAGAAACACCCTACAGAAAGACATTGACCTTTTATTTCTGAAGTTATTACCAAAGTAAGAAACCTGATTATTAAACAATGGTGCCACTGGCGTCCCTGTACACCACACAGGCTATCATAGACGGATGGATATTGAGGGGATTGCCAATAATTTGAATGAAAAATGTTATTTTGTTCACTCACCAAGTTTCACATCCCCTTCATCTGTTAGTAAAATATTGGCTCCCTGAAAACATTATTAATTTTCATCATCATTATTGATAAAACAGAGTATGTATTTATTGGTTAATCATGTCTTGCTAATTATTTCAAAATAAATCGTGAAAAACATAATAAGAAAGAAAAAAGTATGATCACAAACTTTACACAATGAGTATGAAAGATTCTGGTGTTGTTTTTTTCCTTCTTTAACAGAGGCAGCTATATGGTGACTTCCAAATCTAAAATAGGTCATTAATTAATTTCCCAATGTTGTGCTTGAATTTCCTAATTTTAAACTAAATAAGACTTAAATTTCTAACTTGACTTGAAAGAAATCCCTGGCATGAGCAAAGACATTAACCCTTTCCCTCATATAGACTCATTTTGACGCACTCAAAAGGTACCACATAAAGCCTGATCTGCAGAAAACCACAGTTAAACCTTACCAAATTTAATTATAAAGTCCTCATTTCCAGACCACTGAGGAGCAGCAAACAGCATAAAACCTGATCAGCCTGCGAGTTACTCACAGGCTGATCTGGTTTTATGCTGTTCGCATAGGTCTTTTCATGGTTTCCTCTATGAGGGAAAAGGTTAATTGAAGTTTGTATCCTGCATGATCAGCTGCAAGGGAGGAGTGTTCAGGCTATAGCAGCTACAGATGCCATTATTTACCTTTATGTCTCTGTGCATTTTTCCCCGACAATGCAGATAGTGCAGACCCCTAAGTGTCTCTCTACATATAAATGCAATCTGATGCTCGGCCAGGGGGCCTGTGACTGAAAACATTCACAACAGAACAACAAATTAATACCACTTAATTGTGATGCAGATCAAATTTCATAAAAACTAAAAACTTAAAAAGAGTGAATCTATCACATGCAGAAAGTTGTGCAATTAATGACAGGCTGCCAATTTATCTTGCATTAAACAGAGATTATATACAAAAGGAAAGGAAAAAAGTTGAGATAAATTTAAATCTTTTGTCAATGAATATCCTACAAAGTTCCTGAACACAATATACATTTCCTCTCTTGTTGTTCTGACCTTTTCTCTTCCTACATGTATATCGAGGGCTCAGTGCAAAACAGTCGTAACTTGTTCTTTATTACATATAAGTTATGATTGCAACAGATACAGGGCATACATATTTATATCAAATATGTTGAAACTGAACTCATACTGGTTGCAGAGAGAGAGAGAGAAAGTGAGAGGTGCATTAATTGAAGGTCAGGGCTTTGCTTATAGAATAAAGGCTGTAAACAACTGAGCAACCAAAATTTCTTCCATGTTGTAAATTATACAATATATTGTCACATGACACAAATCTTAAACACTTAGCATAGATAATTATAGGGAGTCTAAAGGTCACCAAAGAAAGACTGCAGTTTATTCTCTAGATGGTCTCTGGATGAGACAGCATGATGTGCTACATGTACACTGTGGTCTGTGTATTGGAGGACTTGACGAACACTTACTGTGGTATATGTCCTGCATGGAGCCGCCTCCACAATATTCCATACAGATCCATAGCTTGTCTCGTCTGAAAGTCATTAAAATATATTCATCAAGAAAGAATACATAAAGGAGTAAATGGAGTATGGATATAAGCAAACTAAAGAACTTCATTTACTGACAATCAATTTGTTATGAGAGTGGACAAGTTTCTAGTGTGATTCAAACCTTCACTCTACTGGATTTGCCATTTTTGCAAAATTATATCAATTATTGCAAAATACACCCATCCTGAAATTTTATCAATTCAAGGGTCATAAGTCTGGAGTGTTTTGGATATTTTGACTGGTTTTGAAACTTGACTGAGATACTTTGACAAAGTTTGGTAAATATAGGTTCACTTTTGTCAGTGTTAGAGAGCAAATATTGTTAATTTTGCAATTTTTCATCAATTCAAGGGCCATTACTCTGAAGTGCTCCAGATATTTTGGCTGATCATCAAACCTGGTTGAGATATTGCACCCATCCACATTGTGACCAAGTTTGGACAAGATCGGTTCATGTTTGTGAGAGTAAGAGAACGGACACTGTTATTTAGCAAATTTTCATTATTCAAGGGCCATAACTCTGAAGTGTCTGGGACATTTAGGCTGGTTATAAAATTTCACTGAGATATTGTGACCCTACACATTGTGACCAATTTTGGTAAAGATTGGTTAATGTATCTTGAAGTTAGAGAGTGGACACTGTTAATTTAATCATTTTTCATCCATTCATTTTTAGGTAGACACCCCCCAACCCCCAACTCACCCAACCCAGGGTTCCCAGTGAGTTAGGAGGTACAATTGCTGATTTTCCTTAGATTTGTACCCCTTCATATACTGTAAAATCACAATATTTTGTGGGGGATTAATTTTTGTTGATTTCGTGGACGCCGCTATCCACAAATTTATGTCCCCACAAAAAGTTTTCATTTATCATGTCAAACAGCTCGCCGATAATGACGACCTTCTCCCACACCCCAACAGACTCGAGTAAATTGAGTTCAATAATGTACGAGGGTCGTCCGGAAAGTCCGTAGACAACCGATATTTCTTTGTTAATTCCATTTTTTCAATCTATTTTTTTATGTTGAGCTCACCCTTGATCATAATTGCATAGCTTGATTACAATAAAAACATGATATTGATATCGGCACTCAAGTGATCGTTTCCGTGGCAACCTTGTATAGGGGTACCCGGAGCACGTCAAAACTGGAGATATTTACCGGTCTCATACGCCTTCTTTCTTTGGGTATTTCACTTGTTAAAACTGCGGGTAACGTTATGATAAATACTTCATGATGTGACGTAACACGTTGACGTCATATTGTTACGAATTGAACGTTATCGCTTTAGAAATAAAAAAGTGAGGAGAACTATTTTCAATAAACCATGGAAGAAAACTCGCCAAAAAATGACGACGTCAGACGTTTGGGCGGAGCAGCGTGTGCTAGTAAAATTTTGCATGGAGCTTGGGAAAACGCCTGTAGAGAAATTGGAAATTATTAATTCAAACAGTAAGAGGCCAAGAATGTGTAACTTGTATACAAATGGTACAAGCGACTTCATGATGGTAGAGTTGAAACTACAGACAATTTACGTTCAGGAAGACCAAGCATTATTAATGAGAAATCCTTAACGTTAGTGAAGAGCGTCACTGATATGGACCGGCGCCTTACGGTACGAGATATTTCTGAACAATGTGAACACATGCATTATTTCTGGAATTGAGAGTGACTGGTATTCAAATGGTGTATGACAAATGGGTTGATGGGTTGATAGACAGAGAAAATGTGTGGGATGCAACGGTGAATATTTTGAGAAAGAATAACGGCGCTTGTCACATTTCAGTAAGTAAATTCAACACATAACGTCATTGCGTGCTCCGCACACCTCTACATCCCTTTACATAAACCTGTGCCGTTTCATTGTTTAAGAACGGAAAGTTTTGAAATTTTGTAGCATCGATCATAAAACATTGGTGAGTGATTGGAGAAAGTTTCATTTAATTCTAATGCAAAATACTCGTATTAAAGCAGGTGTCTACGAACTTTCCGGACGACCCTCGTATATAAAGTTTATGTTCTGGAATATAATGTATTAAAAAGCAAATAAATAAATCGCCAAAGAAAACTTCATAATGTTAGTTGTGTTACTTTTTGTGTTTAATGTACAAGTGCAACTAATTTTGAGTTGGTTTCCACCATAATTTACAGTACTCCACCCACTTTTGTTTATACTGCGGTCGCTGTACTAGTCATGTTTTATGGTACATAGTTTTATAATTTATACATGATATATGTACATGTATATATATTACTCGTTTTATCCTTTCATTTGTGAAGTTTTGCTTCATTACAAATTGTGTCATAATTTTTTTGAGTACACGTGTGTCTTCAAGTTCCTGCGTAGATAATCTACATGGGTAGGAGAGATCCACCCTGTATTATGGCCAACATAGCACAGTGATTTGTCATTGTCATCAAGACGACTGATTTGACACCTGCTGGGCCCCCATTGTCCACTTGCCCCCAGGCACTACAGGACATCCTGTCTAGCCCCAGTTGATGATGAGTGGGTCCGGGATATCATGCTGTGCCACAACTGTGGTGACCTCGGTTTTTATCCTAAGCAATACATGGCCGAAATATTACGAAAACAATATGGCCACAAGCTTAGATTTATTTACACTTACTTTGGTCTGATTAACGCTCCCTAAAAGTAAGTTCTGAAAACAGATCTTAACATATACTAAATGTAATGTCATTAACATATTATGATCAATATTAGGCTGCATTTTTTTCAACTTAAATTTTGTAAAGGTCTTCAAATCAACGTCCAGATAACTTGAAATAAATAAATTAAAAAAAAAAAATTTTTTTAATGCACAAATCGACAAATTCTTTTCCCCATGAACATGTTTTTTTCACTGAATCCACGAAATTTCATCCCCACGAAATAAAATGATTTCACAGTAGAGTTCTTACAATTATGGGGGTACATGGCCACTCGTGATGGTAACAACCCTCTACAGGGGGTACACGGGAATGCCGCCCATCATTCCAGTGACCTAACTTCAGGGGATCAATCTTCACTACAAGCCTCCTCTAATCTGTTTACATAGCTTGTGCCACAACCACCCTTCAGTGACAACTCATACACTCCTGTCAAACCTGTAGGGTACAATCAATTCTTGTATACTGACTGAACAAAGTTAATTATGCTTCTTTAAAGTTCCTTTATCATTTCTGCAAAACAACATATTAAAGTTTTTGAGGATCACACTGTCATGCGAGGTGCAGTTTTCATGAACTTTGGGCAAAATGTGTGCATGTTATACTATTACAGGAAGTTATCTTCTACATAAACAACCATGTAATGTCCTGTATCCCAATAACAGCAGATGATGTTTATTTTGATGTTATAAACACACAGACATTATCAGATATGCATCACTCTGATTGCACATATGTAATACTTGAATCTTTCTTTCAGTACTCTTAATTCAATGCATCAATACTAAAAGAACTCAAGCTATTATAGAGATGGTAAATATAAATTAGAAATAACCCCACACCATAGTTTTGATGGATGCCTTGGTCCAGTGGGATGTGGGTTCGATCCCTGGCGAGGGGGGCGGGGAAGAGAATTTTTCATGACCTTCCAAGGCACCCCAGGCACATAGTACCGGTCCAAACCAGGGAACAATGAAAGGGATTAGTAGAAGTTGTTTCCCAACTGACATAAATAGGTTTAAATTAAACTACATAGTTTTGCCCTTGCTCAAAGTTTAAACAACAAACTATCATGATATAGAATAAATTTCAGTGTTTTGTTACTATTGACAGTTACCTTGAGCCCTTAACATATAATCGTAGGTTACCATGATTGATTTGTAACATTGGTATACCTTAATTAGGCTGCAAATGAGATATACTGGAGTAAAGGGGTATCAGGAGGAGGGGTTGCTGGGCTTGACTGGACAAGTAATCACATGTGTGACTCTCACAAAAGGAGTTTAAAAAAAAAGTTAATTTCATAATGATCATTATACATAATCACTATAAAAAGGACCCTTTTTATCAAGTCCTGCAATCTGAAGACTGTTCATGGACTGCAAAATGGACCACAATTGGTCAGACACAATATTCATGTTATGAAATGATTTGCTGTAACTGCCTGAGGCATGTAGGGGTTTGTGCAAATACAGCAAGGCTAACCTTCAATATGTCATTGTGAAAGAAGTAACTTGTTCCTAAAAGTGACTATAAACGTGTAGATTTGATAGCGATATGTACTTCAATCAATGACATTTATGTGTGACATACAATATACAACAAATGCCATATGTATGAAAGTATGAAAATGTATTACAATAACTTGTAATGCGGCTTGTATTTGACTTGCATAGTATTAACTCAACACTATTATTTGATTTGGTAATACAGTTCTTTGAATAGTTTTTATTTTTTTTTTATTATTATTTTGTAATATATCATGCATATGTGGGTTGATTGCATATTTCAAACAGATGTTACTATTGTTACGTACTTGACTGACAATGATTCAATGATTGTCTATTAATAGCCATTTTACATGATATACAAGTTATTTCTTAAGGAAAGTATTTTATATATTGACTTAATTGTAAGCCTAATAGTTCCCTTGGCCTGAAATATATATATTTAGACACCAATATTTTGCATTTACCACATATAGTTACAAAGATAAAAACATTTGAAACTGTTGGACATTTAGGCAGCCATTTTGAAAAATGCCCACCACAGTCACAGGGGGCACTGCTGACTTGGATCTATATCTAAAAATAATCAGAAGGGATTATTTAAAATGTGTGTCATGTTTCATGCTTTTAAACCAAAGTGCATGATTCCACAAAAATATGGCCCTTAACATCCCCACTGTAAATGGAAATGAAATGAATCCATCACACCATGTGATTTACAGTTTTACAAAGAAAATGTCTTAACCCTTTCCCTCATAGAGGAAACCATGAAAAGACCTATGCGAACAACATAAAACCAGATCAGCCTGCGAGTAACTCGCAGGCTGATCAGGTTTTATGCTGTTCGCTGCTCCTCAGTGGTCTGGAAATGAGGACTTTATAATTAAATTTGGTAAGGTTTAACTGTGGTTTTCTGCAGATCAGGCTTTATGTGATACCTACTGAGTGCGTCAAAATGAGTCTATATGAGGGAAAGGGTTAAGCTACCATATTCAAAGCTTTATTCTTACTGAATCAATATCAGACGACAAGTTCCAAAATTAAGTCTGACACCCTCAAGATCTAATGAAAGAAAAGAAAACAGTTATTTTAGAACCCTTGGATTTTTTCAAATATCAAATAAAATTAAAGAATAGTTTAATATAAAAAAACAAACTTAGAGAAAACAACAACAACAACAACAACTCTTTTATCCCCCCCCCAAAAAAAAACCAGCATAGAATACATGCTTTTTTCCAGGTGCATTGTGGGTCAGACATTCTGATCCAGTCCTAATTGAAAATTCTTTCAAATCATGAAGAATTCCCAAATTTGACTATTCTGTCTTGGATTTCTTGCTTCCAAACTTGGAGAATCTTTAGAGAAATGCATGTCAAATGAAGTGGACATGTTTTTTTTTATTGCTTCAATACCTAAAAGAAGGCCTGAAAATCTATATGACACTTACTACATTGGCAATGAATAGTGCATCTTTAACAGGTGAATGAATATTGACTGAGGCCCACCTAATACCTAAGGTAAACACATCCTACTCTTAATCCTGCCTATTGTCTGAAAGCAGTTTAGCTAGATATCTAACATAGCAGAGATATTTGGCCAACAGATAATGTGACAAAGTTGAGTGAAGAGCTGACATTTAAGGTTTTGTACAGTGATGACCTGGCAATATGTATGCATATAAAAGACCCCAACTCCAAAGGTCTCAACAAAACCTTTCAAAGACAAAAAAGCAGTTGTAATACATGTAATCAAGGGATAATCAATTACAGGGCCCTTTAAATATGCATTGGATATAAACTGTTGTGACAAATTACAGTGTATTTTGTTTGTAAAGCAGTCTGCAGTTTAAACCTCATACTAATCCCTCTAGAGGTTTCCTAGGTTGGACCAATAACTGGCGCCTGGGGAAGTCATGGAAAACCCTTCCCTAAAAGGGGTTCGAACCCACAACCTTTGGATTCCCAGTCAGGTACAATACCACTGGACCAAAGCATCAAAGCATCCTATTCAACTAATTTTTTTATGAAAAGCTTATTATCTCCCTTGCTAAAAAAGTAAAACTTCTCCAGGATTGCTGTAAATTGAAAAATGTTCAAGTTAAAGCTGCCTTATTGGCCAACAATCTTAAGATATTGAAAACAGAGAAAAGCTGTACTCACCTCAAGTAACTGCCAAAGTAGGCGACAATGTTGGCATGTTTGCAGTCCTTCATCATCACTATCTCCTGCTGTATGACAGCAAAATCATCGCCCGGTTCCAACTTGATGATCTTAATGGCCGCCATCTCCCCCGTGTTACGCTCACGCGCCTGTAACCAAAACAGAACACTTGGTCATAAAGAATTTCTTAAGCAACAGCAAGGTGTTGGGCCCTTATTTAATTGGTCCCCTAACCCTTTTTTGTGTTTTTTCACACCTTGGAAGAAACTCAATAATCCCAACTATTTTGCAGTGCTGAAGAATTTAAGAGTGAATCTGAACAGTACTGATTAAAAACTATAGTACATCAGTACCAGGTTTCATGATGCGAGGGCTGTCCCAATTTTCTGTGACAAGTTTAAAAGCTAAAATAAATGGTACATATTAAAGATTAGATTAAATTATGCTATTAACAAACATATAAACCGTAACTGAAACATTTTTCACAGAATTTCACAAATTACAAAAGGATGACATAGATACCATGACAACTATGTGAATTGCGGCCCATGTCAAAGATGACGTCATACCTATATTATGCCCCTTTCTCAAAGTACTCTCCACGACAATCCATGCACTTAAAGTGCTGCTTTACCCATGATTCATCAAAAACAGTCTTAAAGAATACTTGGACATAGCAGTTGACGATGAAATCTTCCGAACTTTTTTTTTTGCTACACTGTTCTGTTTGGTAAATTTGTCGTATAGTCTTTAAAGGTGTCATCCTGAGGTCCACACAAAACTGGATAACTGTTCGCTGCACCACATATTCTTTGGACGTTGCCCTTAGAACTTTCCCATTTTCTATCAGGTGTTTCCATTTCTCATTAATTTCTGACATATTGAATTTAAATTTTCCGAGATGACTTCATCATATCAGCAGAAGACATCAACGTGATATTGTGATATCTGGCAGACACAACATCATACTTAAAATATACTACATCAGGGTTTAATATATACATTTTCATTTTGGGGACAATGAATGTTCCCTCGAATATTTGATTTAGGGGTCATTTGAAATTTTAGGGGGACATGCTTGCAGCTAGGTTATAATAATAATAATAAAAAAAAGAAGAAAAACTTAAGATTCTGCTGCGTCATTGTTGCAGCATTTGCGATGATCCGAATGACTTTGCTATGCAACAACTCTCCATCATTGGTTGGGACTAAGTTGTACAGAATGTATTGGAACATCAGACTAATTTATAAAGGGAGAATTTTTCTATGATAAAATTTATCCAAATATATAAAAGGGCGATATATGGTGAAAAAAATCAAAGTAAGTCTAGTTTTCATAAATATAAACATGCTTCCATGCAAGTAAACAGACAGCCTAATATTATGGACGACAACGATGTGAGGTCAATGAAGTGTGTCAATGAAACTAGCATTTGATATACAGTAATTATGATGTAATTGTTTGCTTTTACTATACTAAATTACACTATAGAATAGATAACAAACATTGATTATGCCTAAAGTGCATGATCTTACTGTGGATTTAAAGGTCCCAGAAAATAGCAAATCCTACTCACTGGAAGAGAAAACAATAAAAAGGTAGTTAGATCCAGTATTTGTAATCGGTTTATGGATTTGCTAAACATTAATTTAAAACATAGACAAAACTTATCATATCAACACACAGTGTTTTCTCTAGCCCAATATATTTGGGGGTCATTTAGGATCCAATATCTGAAAAACTGAGAGTCATTTGAAAATTTAAGGGGTCATACTCATTTTAGGGATTATTTAACAGTAAACAATAGTATGATTGATGATGGTGTCAAACTAGAAATGACAAATATTTGACTATTCTAATGGTTCTCATACTGAATTATCTTTTTCAGGGATTCCCTAAACTGAATAGGTTAATTGTGAACACTATTGATAATTCTTCCTAAATATTTTCAACCACATCAAAACATATTTGTTCCTTGAAAGAAAAAACAAGAGCTGTCCATAAGACAGCGCGCTCGACTTTTCTCAGTTGCTAAGACACAGTTTTATGGATTTTAATAGTATGGTACATATCAATGATGATATGTTCTAGTTATAGTAGAAATTATTCTATCACCTCCAATAAACAAATATGACATTTTTAATTGGTGAAATTAGCATGCAGAATCAATTTGAGAATGTGGTGTGCTGATCCGCCAACTCCAGTGCTAAAATCTGAAATTGTAATTGGTGAAATTAGCATGGAGAATCAATTTGAGAATGTGGTCTGCTGATTCACCAACTGCAAAACAAAACATACTAACGCCATTAAAGAAAGGGCTAATCTTTGATGTTATTAGAGGTTGTTGCCCAACCTATTTGCTATTTGTAAATACAGCCAAAATATATCTAAGTATAAAAGGGTAAAATTGAAAATACACTGTATATAGGATTATGCCATGGGCCCTGCCAGTAAAGTTGAGGTAGTGTGGGTAAACAATAAATAAGTATTCCATGTTATGGTGGAATACCTGTGATAGTATATTGAAAATATACAACTTTGTAAAAAAATTAACCATGATTTCGGCTGTTTTCTAAGTATGAAAGGGGCATAATTCAAGAAGTAGTACAGCCAGGGTTATGGGCCTTGCTAGTAAGGCAGAGGTAGTGATGGTGAATAAGTACTTGAAGTTTCAGTCAAATACATGTGATAGTACAACTATGTAAAAAAATTACCATGATTTTGGCTGTTTTCTAAGTATGAAAGTGGCATAACTTAAGAAGTAGTACAGCAAGAGTTATGGGCCTTGTTAGTAAGGTATAGGTAATGATGGTGAATATGTACTTGAAGTTTCAGTTGAATACCTTAGATAGTATTGAAGATATACAACTTTATAAAAACTTTAACCTTGATTTTGGCTGTTTTGTAAGTATGAAAGGGGCATAACTCCAAAAATAGGATAGCCAGGGTTGTGGGCCTTAGAAGTAAGGTAGAAGTGATGATGGTGAATAAGTATTTTAAGTTTGGGTGGAATACCTTTGATAGTATTTAAGTTATTGGTGTTTGAAAAAAACTTTAACCTTGTGTTGCAACGCCGACGCCCGAGTGACAGTAAAAGCTCTCATTTTCTTCGAAAAGTCGAGCTAATAAATTGGTCTGAATCTCAATTTACCAATAACACAACAAGAAAATATTGTTTTGTCTTTTAAAACTCACTCCAGTGAAGTACATAATTACTTGTAAATGTATAACATTGAAAAAAATTAGCATATGATTCTTTGCCTTAAAATTTAATTGAGGATTATGCAAGCTTGAACCAAAGGATTTAGCATAAAACGTGCTTTCTATCTGGTATGTGGGCGTGTCTAAAAAGATCACACACTTTAGTTTGTGGGAAAAAAAATAAAGCCATATCATAATTTCTGGAGGAAAAAAACAACAACAGAAAACAGAAAGAAATCATTATTTTGTCCAGTATAAGACACCTCTGGTCACAATTTTGTCTTCCTTCTTGAAAACATTTCGTCCATAGGCAAATTGCAAATGACCGCCGCAAATCCAAATAAAAACAGATGACTTTTTTCCAGATGTTTACATCTAGATACCTTGTCATGGTCTTAGACACGCTTAAAATTTAAGTTGACCTAAGATTTCCAAGCCTCTCTATGATCACATGATGATATTCAAGAGTCTACCAGGACCTTTGCTATCTCCTGGATTGACACAAAGTTGCTTCGCTATCATGTTTCAATGATTATGGCCAAATTAATACTTAAAATTTCAGTTGCATCATAAATGACACACATTGCCAGTATCTTTGGGTCGACATCAAATTCATTGATTCAAAGACACAGGAAACACGCTCTAGAGTAAACACTGGACACATCATAGAAAGTACACCTAAGGCTCAATTTCAATGATTATAAATTGCAATGGAAGGGCAATTTCCACAATGACATTGTTATGATTAGCAGTGGATGCTGTCTGCTGAATAAACAATTATATCAATGATTATAGGGGAATGAGCTGAGGAGCTAGGTAATTACCATACCAATTACCATACATAATCCATTCACAAATATATTTAAGTTAAAAGCAATTAAAGTTAAAAAAAAGAAATTACCCGTTGATTTTAATTGTTACTATAAATATTTATTTCATTTTTTGTGTATATGTTTTTTTTTTAATTGTAATCTATGTAATTATAAAGACAAACACAAAATGTTATTACATTTCTTAATTATTAAGACTAAAACATAAAATTCAATTACATTTCTTAAATAAACTTTTAACATTGGATCTTAAGTCTTTTTTACTCCTCCTAGGACTAATGGACCCATATTGTTGGGTGAATGGACTCAGGGTATGGACTCGGATGAAAGTGTAGCAAAGTGTGAATTATAGCCTGTGCCTCTTCAAGTTTAACCCAGCTTCTTCGGATTTTTAAACATGTTGAATTTTTCATCTAAATTCTCTTTCACAATTTAAAATAAACCATTTAAAATTAATCTTAAATGTATATATCTTTACAGGTTCCAGTTCAATTCTAATATCTTGTACAATACAAATAATTATCACGAACTCGTTTTGACAGATTCCAAAAGCTCATCCTTGCAATGAATCAGACTCAAGAGGTCTTACCTTATACACATCTCCATAGGTGCCACTTCCTACTCGTTGAATAAGATCGAAGTCCTCTTGGGGATTTCTACGTAATATTTCTGCTGACATCGTGTTCACAAATGATCCTTATATCAACCTAAGGTCTTAAAAATACACATGAAAACAACTACATTTTGTCAATCCTGACCCTAGAATTCTGTTATCTTTTTTCACTTCCTGACCCGCTTCCGTCATGCGTAGTGAAACGATGTGCATTGAGAGTCACTGGTTCTTATTTTCATACTAGGCTCTGCCTAAAGCCGACAACCAACATCTGACCCCACACGGGAAATACGCAGTGGCCTCCCTTTACAAATTATGCTATTTCTCGATCTAATAAAAAAAAATAATATTTGCACATAGATCTATATTTTCTTCTTCTTTTTACTACTCAATTAAATTCAAGTGAAGAGGCGTAGCTTGGCCTATTTGAGAGTGTATGCACATTGCAAAGGGCGTCCGGGACGGCAGGCCCGGATCCAGAATTTTTCAACTGGGGGTGCTGAAGACATTGTGATGTCAGTGCTAGGGGTGGGTTCCGGGGCCATGTTCCCCCAGAAAAAAAGTCTAGGATGACAGAGATGCATTCTGAGGGGTATCTGGGGGAATATAATAGCACGAAGCTACATTAATTTACATTGTCTAGGTATTTACATCTCTGGTGATATTTTTTCCTTTAAAATTAGATATGTAATTTATATACTGAAATCTAAGCCTTGGGCTAAATAGTTTTATTGCTTAGGGTCGAAAGATTTTCATCAGCTTAATTTCTTCTTGACTTCATTTTTATGCCCTGTGTCCCTAATATCAACTTCAATGTACCTTATTTTTTCTGTTTTGACAAGATTCTTGACCCAGGCGGGCAATCAAGTTAACCGTCATTCTTGGGTACTCACACCCTCCGTAAAGATTTCACGCATACGAAACTATGGTCGGTAGCCGGGGCTCGAATTCAATATATCTAGATCCGTGAAAATATTTTTTTTTCTACATGGTTAGTGCCATTAATACGATTTTTATGGCACTGGTTGCGAGTTCTGATTCAGCCGAGGGACTTTTTGGCTATATTAAATCTCATTAAAAATAAACGAGATAAATTGCGAAAAAAAAAATAATATATATATAAATAAATCATAATAATTAATTAAATAAATATATATATGAAAATGAAAGTAATTGATAAGGTTATTATTTTCTTTGCACAATACAGTTATGAGGTATTACATTATTATATATATTTTTCTTTTAGATCGTTCGCCTCGGGAGCGGGGGGTCGTGTGATCGATCCCCTGCCACAACATACCAAAGTCGTAAAAAATGGTACTGGTATAGCTGCCTTGCTTTGCGCTCAGCATATAGGGTTAGTTTCAGGACTGGTTGGCCCGGTTTCAGGATAATGTGTCAGGATAATGTGACTGGGTGTGGTATCATGCCACATGCCTACGGCGTGATACTGCAGTGTGGCAGCACTTTATCTGTCTCAAATAGACATCGTCTCCAAATGAATGAAATACAGTCGGTGGGACGTTAAACCCCCAAAACGCATCATACTTTTGAGTTATATTAAATAATAACATTATTGGCTGGCCAGTTAACATATACAATATTAGTTACGAGGAGATGTTGATTTTTATCTTTTTAATAGAATTGTAAATAGTGGAACTTTTATTTAGAAAACAAGTCTTGCCTGCTACATATTTATATACGGTTTAGCCCACAGGGGTTTGTAGCACCCTTTGTCGACTTCCGCTGTTTTATTTCACTATCATGATTGAAGTCTTAAAATTATATTATTTTGATACTACATTCGTGAAATGGATAACAGACAACGGGTGCTTCAAACCCCTTTGGTTTAGCCAATTGCGATTATACTCCTTGCGGAGTGAGGCAATCACTGAAGAAGAAGAAGATGATGAAATATTTTGGTGCAACAGACGGAAAAGAATGGAGAATTAATATGCATTGGAAGTTATATTTGCAAAAATCATTATTAAATGCAATGGTTTCATTTTCAAATAACGAATTATCGTTTTTATTATGTATTATTATGCAAACACTCACCATGTGATTGATATTGATTTATTGCATCAGATTTAATATCCTAACAGGTTTTGGTACTCATAAAATTTTCATTGTGCATATACATACATAAATACTTGCTACATTAACGCAATGTAGGTTTATATACATGTACCTAATTAAGCCCTTACCTTACAATGGGTAAATTCTATAAATAGGGAGAAATGTTGTTGTGCGTATTACAATCTTTTGTGAAATTCATATATATTTTTTCTATTTTTACTTAAAAGGAGAGATAATAAACATGAAATATCTTCGAGGTAAAAAAGTACATTATCATTTCATTTTCCTTAAGAACATACTTATACCTATAAGTTCAGAGAAAGAACGAATAATCGCTCTTCTAGTTTTTATTTTATTTTTCTTAAGACAAGAATCTTTTTTTCCCCCCATAATTTTACATTTTTTTAATTGTACATGTCTTTATTTTCACTTAAAAGTTTGTGATATGGCAAAACTATATACTTGTAAATTTGTATTAGTGCTGTTGTATCTAACAGATACGTGAACATACATACTTTCTACTTTAACGGTTATTTCATTCTGTTTTGAATGTGTAATGATTTTATTGATTTTTGTTTAATTTCTTTGATAAAGGCAAAATACTAGGGATCAAAATAAAGAATAAGTGCAAAAAAAGCATGGTAACCCTAACTTTTCAATAAATATGTTTTTTACACAATTAGAACAAGTTTACCAAAAATTTTGAACTTATGCTCTAGCATATGTCTTTCAGACAATTCACATGTTTCTAATGATTGTTGATGTATGTTTTGCTGTCAGAGATGGTACATTTTCACTAGCATATTTGTTAAGTTCTCATGACCAGATGCCTTAAATTGATGGGTCTGGTAATTCATCTTTCCTTTTTAGTTGTATTTATTGTAAGTTTTGAAACGCTGTCTTCAGCGGTTTTGATTGTTGTAGGAGACATGACGCTGGTTGTATCTTTAGAACAGACCGACTTGAATTGTCTTGCGAGTATTTCTTCCTTTTTCTGTGCTGTCATTTTTAAGTTATCCTTCTCTTTTGAGTAGTGATACTCCTCTATTGTATTTTCTTTTGTTGAATTTCGCATATCTAAAAAAAGTTTCCAAAAAAGTTTTCTTTGGCTCTTTGTGAACGCTGTATATTCCCATTATGTTTCGAGTTTTATTCACATTCTCTTGTATTCTTTATGGCAATTTGTCCAGTCCTTTGTTCGCTTTGCTTGGTTGTATCAGAGATTTGAATTACCTAAAATGTGTATGGTTTCTGTTTCTTTATTCACAGATGGTCATTGGCTAAGAATTTGATTTCAAACTATCAGTGTGTATTACGACTATCAATACCCATCTACAGACGCTATGTCACCCAATACAACATTCCGTGATTATATATAAAATGGTTAGTTTCCCAATCACCGGACGGTATAAAACTTAGATTCCCTGTGCAGTCACAGGCGCTAACTTTTCATGTATTTCTGTTACATCCAGACGGCCAAAGCTCAAGTGGACACACATTTACAATGTTTACAATGTGAAGTCTTTGTTTGCTGCTACTAGATTTAGGGATTTTTCCAATTCTTCCAGGTCTTAATTATTCCTGTGTGGCATGTAAGAGTATTCTAAAAGTACATCTTTTTAACAATATGGCGACTCTACAAACGTTTATAATGAAGTGGCTTTAAAATCCATGTTTTTCCTTGACAAAAACAAGTTTTGCCGATAGTGGTAATGGGTTAATTTTATTGTTTAGAGATGATATGTTTACAGAAAATCTGCCCAGAATTATCGGAACACAGTTTGAATTTTTTCAGCCTCTGAGAAGGTTGCATATCTGAGACATGGGTGCTTTATTTAATGTTGAATGAGCATGTTGTTGCTTCATTTAAGAGATGTATTTATGAAGTGTTAACATTAAAACATTTATCGAAAAGCATACAAGCATGAACATAACAATTACAGCAGGATATGACACAGCCAGCCTCTTGATCGGGTGTTACTTTTCCCACCGGAGCGAGACAGTTGTCTCAGTAGCGACCTTATTTTACTTAATTTATGTAGTCATATTGCATGAAATGCTTTTTATACAGTGTTTGATATATAGTAATAAACATTTATATTATATGGATATCTCCTTTTACAACTATCATTGAGAAATAATATATAATTGTAAGCAGCAGGTCGTATGAACCTCTCCAAGTTTATACGCCGTAAAATCCAAGCTATATAGAGATATCCGCAAATTATTAGGTTAATCTTTTTGATGTACTTCTTGAGCATCTGTTGTATGGTGTTCGCACCCTTGACCATGTCCTATGTCCATCTTGTGGAGCATCTGTTGTATGGTGTTCGCACCCTTGACCATGTCCTATGTCCAGTGTTCGCACCTTTGACCATGTCCTATGTCCATCTTGTAGAGCATCTGTTGCATGGTGTTTGCACCCTTGACCATGTCCTATGTCCATCTTGTGGAGCATCTGTTGCATAGTGTTTGCACCTTTGACCATGACCTATGTCCATCTTGTGGAGCATCTGTTGCATAGTGTTTGCACCTTTGACCATGACCTATGTCCATCTTGTGGAGAATCTGTTGCATGGTGTTTGCACCTTTGACCATGTCCTATGTCCATCTTGTGGAGCATCTGTTGCATAGTGTTTGCACCTTTGACCATGACCTATGTCCATCTTGTGGAGCATCTGTTGCATGGTGTTCGCACCCGTGACCATGTCCTATGTCCATCTTGTGGAGCATCTGTTGCATGGTGTTCGCACCTTTGACCATGTCCTATGTCCATCTTGTGGAGCATCTGTTGCATAGTGTTTGCACCTTTGACCATGACCTATGTCCATCTTGTGGAGCATTTGTTGCATGGTGTTCGCACCCTTGACCATGTCCTATGTCCATCTTGTGGAGCATCTGTTGCATAGTGTTTGCACCTTTGACCATTTCCTATGTCCATCTTGTGGAGCATCTGTTGCATAGTGTTTGCACCTTTGACCATGTCCTATGTCCATCTTGTGGAGCATCTGTTGTATGGTGTATGCACCCATGACCATGTCCTATGTCCATCTTGTGGAGCATTTGTTGCATGGTGTTTGCACCCTTGTCCATGACCTATGTCGATCATGCTTAAGACCAAGAAGGACTCAGGTATTACCTCAGTTTTTCTCCAACTGTTTTGATTATGTTTAGCTCCACGTTGTGAGATAAATCAGCCGGCCAAAATCTTGATACAATTTCTCTCGGTCTCCTACGACTACCCGTCATCGGACGGAAGAAGTAATTAAATCAGAGAGTAATAGTTATGTACTCAAGATGGCGCTATGTAGTATATCACACGTGTGACGTGGCCGGTCCTGGTGATTGAGTGGTTAGATCGACCACTTTGTAATGGGAGGACGAGGGTTCAATCCCTGACCGGGACATACCAAAGTCGTTAAAATGACTGATAAATCTCTGTTGGTGCTTAGCACAAAATGACAGTTCCAGGAATGGTTGGCCCTTTGTCAGGATAATGTGAGTGGATATGCCATTAATCGATTGCACATGGCATCGCAGTGAGGCAGCACTATATCTATCTATATCACTTAGGTCCCAACATGACTGCATTACTCTCAGTGGGACTTTAGAAACAAGCAAAACAACAAACAAATGTAACATTAAATTGAGGTATGGTGAGTAAAAGAACGGGGTTAAATTATATGTTACTTATGTCTTAGAAGGTACCGAGGTATAGTGGCAGTATGCACTTATGTACGTGATTTTGTTCAAGAATCGTCAGCTGTAATAAAACATTTCAACTAAAGTGTGTGTGTGTGTGTGTGTGTGTATATAGTTATGGACAAGTTACTGATACTTGTCAGAAAGGGACTTTATAAGATAATGATGATCACTAAGTTCTGAGGTTGGGGTTTTAGTGTGTTCAATTGCTACACACTTATTTTACCAATATATTGGAATACAATGAACAAATTAATTTAGCACTACACTATTTCCTATCATAATTGAATATGGGTTACAAAGTCAGTATATTCAATCATTCATAATGTTCTTCTTAGCACGGGGGACCAACCTCGTATGGATCACCAAAATGTGCTACGCTTAACTTTGTTAAGCCTTTGAGTCTTGATAATTAGATTCACGGACCACAAAATTCAATCATAGGTGCAAAAGCAGTACAAAATCAGGCAAATTTGTTCTATTTTTCTTTTGGATAAAGAATAATGAACATGTAAGTATGGAGGAGGAAAAAATGAAAATCCCTGACAGAAAAATAAAATTTCATTTTCATATTTTATGAAAGTCCGTAAAAATACAGTCAAATGAGACTTATTGCCTTTTATCAAATTTCACAGTTTATTTTCGTCTGGAGCTTAACTCATGAAGTATATAACATATTTTCATTTAACTATATACATGCAGGTGGATAGATTTCACGGAGGAAAATTTCTGTGCTCAAAAATTGAAGCTCTACATTTCTTACCGTTACTGCCTATTGTTGAATTTCATCAGTCACAATCAACAAAAAGGGGACAGTACATACAAGCAGTATATACAAGCAGTACATACATTGTCAAGTAGTTCGACAAGTGCAGTCAGAAAAAAATGATCCACTATAACTGTCAGTTACGGTCCTTGTACACTGCACTCCTCCTTCATGAGATCTATCAACCTTTGAAGTCAATAGCTTTTGTATTTTTCGGCGTAGCTGTATAATTTCGATTTCAACTCGCATCTTAAACCAATCAAATGTACGCTAACAGCGGTAAATAATTCTAAGCTGAATAAAAGGACTCCTGTTATTGGTTAACGCATCGTTATGGACTATAAAATTACTGTAAATAAGGGGTGCAGCTTGTATATATCATTCAGCTTGGTGTTATTACTTTTCTTTTTGATGTAAACATGAAAGTGATTTCAGTAAGTTAAATACAATCCTTTTCCATCAATTGAGGAATGCTACTTTGTGAAAATGATTTAAAACAACAAAAAAGAATCCACCGTGTTATGACATGAAACCCCTTAATTACTATGTATATTGAATTCTTCCAGCCTGCCGAGATGCTCTCATTGAAAATTAATTCGCCAAAACCAAAACAACTAATAACGCTTTTATATCATAATTGTCATATGCAATTGTAACCCTGGTTTAGATTAGTGTTCTCAATAGTATTACCTTTAGCTTGTGGCAGCCCTGAATATTATTCAAACTACATGTGTACTCATGCATATCATTGACCATTCCATTGTTTTGGTATGTGTGGGGTGATAAACCTGTTTGTGAGTGAGTGGTCACTTATTTCTATTAATAAAATTCTCCCAGCTTTCCCTCTTCCTTCCCTCCCATGATTCCTTGCCTCTATATAAACCCACCCCGCCTTTTGCACGAGCACTTTCAAAGAAGTCTTATGAAGACTAAGGTTAATGATTCTAAAGAAATGTTACTGTCTTCAATTAGTGCCAACCTGGCTCTCTACTGTCATTCAACTGTGGGTCAATAAATACTTATTGAACTTAAAGAACTATTAATTGTGCTTTATCCCATGGGCTACACAATAATGATATGAACAAATATCAAACAAGCCTATTTACAGATATAATTTTTTGTATTACCGTCTATAAATAAGTATATTTCATAGAAAAAATACTGAACTATTTCTAGAGCGTACTAAATTTGTTGTGCGTCGGTCTTTCGCGCGCTTTTCCTCGGAATGTTCTAGAAGACAGGAAATCTCGTTTTTCTTTCATCCTACGCCGAATATCTTTTTTTAAAGATATTTCTTGTTTAAGTTATGCTCCGGACAAAAGGACGGACGTACTGACGGAAAGTCAAAGCGGTAACTATATGCTCACCCTTCGGGAAAATTTAATATGTGGATTTCATGTGGTACATATGCATATGTGCAAACTGCCCGCAGCGGTTTCTTCCCCTTATCCGAAGAATGAAGGGGAGATAACTGCGTGGAGATTGGCATATGTGGTGCGTAAAATCAACAAATTGAATACTGATTTTTCCGATTTTGAATTTATAATACCAACTACTTTTGAAGAATGTCGAGATGCTATTAGATACTTCTATATTCCCTCGATAGTTACTCATTCATGTGTTGTTAATTGATATGTAAAATAGATATAATAAGATAGCATTCACTGTATGGCACATTTATTTATTATTTTTGGCAAATATTCAAATTTGTGTCCATTTTGAGGTTTTGAGAAAAAATAACAAATGCTGGAAAATCAGCTCCTTTACCTTTCTTGTATGGCTAGCTTGGAAGATTTTAACACGTATGATTTCTTTCCAGAATCGATTTCTTGTGGGGCAAGGACCATCATCCAGGCCCTGATTCAGCGGGGGCCGAGGGGGCCTTGCCCCCCCCCCCCCCCCCAGCTGCCCTGGTTATACTTTTTTTTTCTAGGCTATAAAATCCATTGATTACATAATGTTTGAGCTGTATAGAGGAAATCCCCATCGTGGGCCCCCATACTGAACCATCCGCATAACCACCTGACCAGCCAGACTCCTATTGTCTTATGGCCCCTTGCTGTTAATGTGTAGGTAATCCGAATCGGCAGTCATCCATGACTGAGTGATAAGCATACTGTGTATGCAAATTGATTGACACATTCACTGATTCACAAGCTATTGTCGAGTGATACCTAAGGACATCTCGTCTGCCGAGCGACCTAATGATTAAAGAAAAATAGGCAATTACAAAAACTTTATATCAGTAAAACTATTTTAGACAGGTGATGTTTAGGAAATAGCAAATAAAATCGATAAGTATAAAATTAGCCACTAAAAACAACGACTAAGTTGGACATTAAAATGTAATCGCTATCGAAATATTTTCACTAGAGCCCAAAGGAATTACTGATTTAAAATAATAACTTCGACTAAATCTAATCAACGAAATTTTAAATTCACACTCGCCGAAGTATCAGGGGGCATTCGGGGATATTCGGTAGCCTTTATGTGACACATTCCCGATCTTATGGTTGAATCTCAAAATATTTGCAAAAAAAAAAAAAAAAAATCGGCAAGGGTTGAAAAGCGCACTCAGAAATTACTTTCTGTTTTGGCCAGCCTTAGACTGAGACGGTCAAAAAGGCCATTGGACATTGCTTAGGGCATCCCCTTAAACCCCCAAATCTTCTCTTGACTTTGTCACTTAATTCCACCATCAAATTCTCATTATCTCAATAATCTGCCCCGAAGCACCTAGGATGTTTCGCAAGATCCCCTAATCTACGGGGATATACCCCCGATGATGTTTCAAACTCAGTGAAACTCCGGGGCACCATCGCCGATCATCGGAGGAGGTCCCCCGGTGATTTTCCGAACATCAGGACTCATGGCTATTGTGCAATAGCCGAAACAGCAGTGAATGTTCAACGGACCAATCCCGAAGCCTAATCTTTGTCATTTTTCAACGGACTGCTCAGTCTTTTTTTTGTTCAAACATCGGGAGCCATCGGTAGCCAAATTATTTATTTCCACATCGCCGATGATTTTCCCCAGTGGGACCTAGGCCTTCAAGTTTCAAAAATTATCGGATTTAAAAAACGACAACAACAACAAAAACTTTCACTATTATCCCCAGATACCCTTCAGAATGCATCTACATCATACTAAAAACATTTTTTTTTCGGGGAGCATGCCCCCGGACCCCCCTACCACTCGTATCACATGCAGATTTTGCCCCCTCCCCCCACCCCCATCAGAAAATCTCTGGAACCGGGCCTGATCATCGGCAGCCGTGGGAATTCGACGATGGGCAAGGACATAAGCTTAGTAACATTCATACAATGACTTCAAATTGATCTCCAAAATTAAAGCTGTTTTGTGCTTAGTGGGACGCCCAGATATGTCGAAATTATCATTGAAAACATACATCTACAAATAAAACAAACATTGCTATACCAATATAAGCATCATCAATGGCACAGCATTAATATATTACAGTTTTAAACAAAGTATAGAGCTCGAAGAATAGATCTATTTCACCAATTAAAGGATTATCTTTAAATCACTTCTTACCTGTCGGAACTGGTCGCCATGAAGGAACACCGATTTCAGGAACTAAGTAATTCTAGAGAATAGGAACTAAAGAAGACTATTTACTGCATGGTAATTACTTTAATTCAGGTAGAGAATTCAAACACACATATCACTAAATTACCTTTCAAGTTAGTAGTATGTCGATGACAGTATTGTAGCAAACAATAACTGAAAAACATGTTTCTTTTATATATAATTCTGAAAAAGAGACAAATGTAATACTAAAAATACAGTCAAAGCATGTACCGATATCTGTTTTATGATAATATGGCTACATCACGTCTATTTCATGCAAGTTACACGGTCACATATATTCCCAAGGAGTTCTCAATTGTATGTCACGGTAACTTCCGTAAATTTTACTATCTTCAACGATATAATTTTAACTTTGATAAACATTTTTATAACTAATACGCAGTACCATAGAGTGATGGGAGGCAGTATCATTATCAGTAGTAGTATTAACGTGATTGTATGTTATTGTTGTTTATATCAAGGTAAAATTGCTGTAGTAGTTTAAACATATTTTATTTTAAAATATTTGAAATAGGGTTTCATAGGATTCTAAAATTCGGAACACCTCTCCAATGTCTTCGAAATATCCAGCGGGTTAGGCCGGGGATTGCCCAGTTGATACGATTGGCGGTTCAACCCAACTTAGTTACGTCCCTTCCTCTAGCATGTTTTTTGTTTGTTTGTTGTTATACTCGCGATTTACTGTCAGTATCGGTCATATGATAAAAAGAATCTGACATGAATTGTCAATTTCATATCAAATTTGACTAAACTCATTCATGAACTCACCAGAGAGGCTCGCTTAATAACATTTTCACGAACTCGTTATGAAATAACAATTAATATCAGATCCTATATATGCTTTAAAATATCACCAATATTAAATATACCTGTGATCTGGTCTTGAATAAACGGGCCTTAACTCTTCCTTCTAATTTACATTGTTTTTTTGTGCGTTGAAAAAAAAAAATGCTGTCTTTGAGTTTCCTGACTGCATACAAGTTACTTTTAAATGTGTTCAACGTAAAGCTATGTGCGCATCCAAAGGTTTACACATCTAGACATCGTTGACAACGGACTATCTACAGCGTTCGACGATGGACGGAGGGTGACCCGAATAGCTCACCTTGAGCACGTTATGCTCTGGTGAGCTAAAAATAGTACCGGCCCCAACACGGAGCCCTGTGTTATACCCCTCATCACATCTGCCTTCTCAGACATGTCGAATAGGTTATTACTTTCAACGTGGCATTGTAGTACTTCTCTGATAATTGATTGTAATACTTGTCAAATAATGGCAGCCAAGCTGCCAGTTCTAAAGTTCTCATCTATTTTTTGATTGCCTTTTTCGTGTAAGGTTTTACAGTACAATGGATTTGTTGAATAACGTTGCCAGAAATTCTCATACTTGATCTGTTGATCTTCACTTTCTTTTGATATTCTCGGATGCTTCTCGTCCTCCCATGGATATTTAACTGAATTCAACTTGAGCAATGATTTGGGATATTCTTTAACGTTTTTGCACAGTTTTTAAAAGTTGTAATTCACATTTTTATATTTTGCTCTTGCTAAATTGCGTTCTACTGAGTACTTTTGGCAGTTGTCTCCATTTTTGTGTCGCCTGACTAGTCAGGCGACATAAAGGGGTTACTTTTGTCTGCGGCGGTGGCGGCGGCGTCCCCATCTGCTTGTCCGGAGCATAACTTTGTCACCATCAATTTGAATGACTTGACACTTGATATGTATGTTCCTTGCAATGACCCAGAGTGCTGTGCGCAAGAACCATAACTCTACCTTGTGCACTTTTTGAGTTATTCCCCTTTGATATATTTTCTTTGAGAATTTCTTGTCCGGAGCATATCTTTTTTACCTTAAGTTTAAATGACTTGAACTTGATTGTATGTTCTTGAATGACCCGAGTGCGTGCGCAAGAACCATAACTCTACCTTGTGCACTTGTTGAGTTGTTCCCCTTTGATAGATTTTCTTTGAGAATTTTTTGTCCAGAGCATATCTTTTTCACCATAAGTTTAAATGATTTGATACTTGATATGTATGTTTTTTGCAATGATGTGGAGTGCAGTGCACAAGAATCATATCTCTACCTTGTGCGCTTTTTGAGTTATTCCCCTATGTATGTTTCTTGCAATGACCTGAAGTGCAGTGTGCAAGAAACATAAGTCTATCTTGTGAATTTTTAGAGTTATTCCCCTTTGATTGATTTTATTAGTGTCTTTCAAGTTAGAATGAGATGCATAGTTAAAGGAACTTGTAAGAGCTTCACAAATATTATGTGTCACCTGGCGTGGATAGTTTATATGAAACAAGCCTCTCGTAAAAGCTTCACATATATTATGTGTCACCTGACGTCGATAGTTTATGTGATACAAGCCTAACTATAACTGATCAGCTTGTGAATTACAAGACTGATTTGGTTTTATGCTGTTTGCATACGACATATTATTGGTGTTCCTATCAGGAAAAGGGTTAAACAACAAAAAAGTAATCCTATTTCATTATACTTGTTAAATATGTTTAAGTTATAATAGTCCTTCAATTTTTTGTTTGATCTTTATAAGCTTTTCTCTGTTTGATGGCAACATCATTGCGCATTAATACCCCATCTTTAAAAGAAAGTGACAAATTGGCATCTTTACTGTCAACAGATAGGTCATCGTCAGGTGACACATCCGACTCGCGGAGTTCTAGTTACATAAAAAAAATGCACGCTTTACTTTTGTTGAATTGCCCTAAGTGCTTCTTCACTTAACCAATCTTTAAATTTGGAACCCATTTTTCCTTTGCTTTTTGAAATAGATCTACATCACCCTCGTCATCGTTCTGTCGGAAGCCTTCCAGCTGGCTTGCGGTAGGTCGGTGCTTCTACCCGGATGCCTCCGTCCTCCACCTGTAATTAGCTGGACGTCGCTTTATGACTGAAATACTGTCGAAGCGATGGTAAACTCAAATATTCAAGTCATCGTTGTCAGTAAACACCATAGGAGCCTGGTGACTTATTATTATTATTTTAAATGTTATTTATTTATTTATAATTAAATTGCTTTTCTGCATATTTTCGCTCACAAAAACATAAAAAGCAAAAGTAAAGTAAAAATATTCGATATTAAAATTCATCATTTTACATCCGTTTCTCGGTATTCTATAAAGCCTCAAGGAGTGAATACCGAGAAACGGATGTAAAATGATGAATTTTAATATCGAATATTTTTACTTTACTTTTGCTTTTTATGTTTTTGTGAGTGAAAATATGTAGAAATTTAATTATAAATAAATAAATAACATTTAAAATAATAATAATAAGTCACCAAGCTCCTATGGTAAACACGTTCTGTCAGTAAACACGTACTCAAAAGTACCAATTTCAGTAGAATGTCATCCCCTTTTATGGTACGATGGTCTTTGTTGTTTTATTTTTCACCTATATTTGAGTAGCAGTTGTGATTTAAATTTAAGCCAGAGGTGGTCACTTTTCCAAAAGGGATGTGAATGAATCCATGCAATGGTGTTGAAGTTATGCTCCGGTCATTTTTTTTTTTTTTTTTAGTAAACAAAATCAACTAAGGGGGACAATTCAAGAATAAGATGTGCTAGAGTTACGGTTCTTGTGCACTGCACACCTACACCGAATTGCAATAGTGTTGATGTTGTGCTTCGGACGATTTAAAGTGCGGCACAACAAATCATGAAAACTTGTCAGAATAGTAGAATCGCGTCAGAATCATTTTGACTAGATTTCGTCTAATCTGGAAACACAAAGAAAACGTTCACACATCTACCAGCTAGGGAAAAGTGATAATTATTCAAATCCAACCAGGCTACTTAATCTGATGAACACAGGTATTGAACAGTCGTCCATTTGTTCTCGCAGTTTCACGTGCTACGCGCAATCTCAGTTCTCAATCAGTAAGAAGCTTTCCTCCTAGAGGAGCGGACGTCGACACAGGGGGTCAAAACGAAAGTAAGTTTCTGTAAAGAGATGTACATAAGTTAACTAATATACGTAATTTTATAGTAGAATTTTTAAATATTTATAGAAAATAGGTATTTGAAAATAATTCACAAATGAACGAAAAGAACCATTACACCACTGTCACTATGTACTCTACAAAAACTGGAAAAACAACAACAGATGTCGCAGTGAAACCCAGGGTGAATATTTTTATGTACCAATTCTTGAGAGGTGATCAGTATTTTAGCGTTTTTTTCTTCACAAAACATATGTCTGTTGAATATACACTTAAAGATTTTTCCAAACATACAGATTACATATCATTATGTAATTTATGAAATGGTATATATTTCAAAAAGGTCAGACTGCAAATTGTACAAGGGTATTAGAAATATGGATGAGTCCTTTAAATACAGCTTTGTAGATCTTCAGATAGTACATTGACCCATTTTAATAAAGAACTCATCATTCTCTCTCAGATTCTGTGTTTTGAATTGTGTATTTAACCACAGTTCAGGTGCATTTCATTATATCATGAAGCAAAGCCCAAGTGATGTAATTATTCATACCTGAATAAATTCATAACAAAACCGTCATATAGACATTGATTATAATGATTTTATTGTAAAAAATGGTACTGGTATAGCTCCCTTGCTTGGTGCTCAGCATGTAAGGGTAGTTCCAGGACTGGTTGGCCCGGTGTCAGGATAATGTGACTAGGTGTGGTATCATGCCACATGTCTATGGTGTGATACTGCAGTGTGGCAGCACTATATCTGTCTCAAGTAGACATAGTCTCTAAATGACTGAATTACTGTCGGTGGGATGTTAATTCCAATAAACAAACACATGTTGATTTTAACCCAATATTTGTAATTTTTCATTCATACTCTTTCTTGTCAATGTAATTACTGCCCACTATAATTTGCAAAATGAATATCAAGTGGTATATCAGCTATTTTATAAGTGACATCATTTTGTTACATCATCAGCATATTTTCAGTGATAAAATATTAGAAAGTAATATGCATCATGTGAGTATGTTCTTGTCCTGTGACTTGTATTTTGTTGTGAATTTGCACGGATCCCTACTTGTAAACTAAGCTAGAGATAGAAACAGTGATGAGCTAGTTTTCCACCCTCAAAACGAAGTTTTGTCAAAATCTCCAGGGATTGAGTTTTTCAGTTATCCCTTTTGTGGGTTTATTTATAGTGAAATGTATAACACACTGCTCATGATGTCATCTTGTCTCCATGGTTAAAACAAATATGACCCAAGTCCATTTTTTGTCATCTCAACAGGTCTGAATGGCTCTCAATCCCTAATTCTGGGGAAAAAAACATTGATGTACAAGGTTGGTGAAAGCCACAGTACATATTATGGCAGTAGTATTTGAGGAGGTGTAATTAATCAATTGTATGATGTGTGACTTTGTGTGCAACATTCAGTCTTCCCAGTTTGAGCAAATGTCTCAATATTTTGACATACCTCATTTTCGTCGGCTTTGACTCTAAAAAAAAATAGATATGAATTGTTTCTGTATATGATTCAAATATTGTTTGTGGGCCTGAAAAATGTGGATTAAATACGGACATTTATGGTAGTGCAAAATACCCATGGTTATTTTTTAGCCACTGTTACCATGGCAACTAGCATCAGCACCACCAGCAGTAACATTCCCCGGCTGCTAAAGAAAAGTCATCAGTTTGGAAGAGGGGAACAGAATGTCAAAATGGAAAAATCAGTCGATTTTAGTGGAATAAAATTCCAGAGGAATGTGACATATGAAGTAGAAAAGGTTTGTGCTGCATATATGAATAGTTTGTGTTTTCCTTGTCTAAAGAAACTTATTTGATAGTCATTGAATTTCTGTGAAGCAACTGATAGTTTCTAGGAGTTAAAATTTACAAGAAATTCTATTTAGAAAATATATAAAACTAGCAATTTTGAGAGGAATATGGATGGATGCTAATCATAATTGTTAGCAATTGTAAACACTATATAAAATAGACATGGGATAAATTTTCAAGAAATAATTATTTAACTTTTTATAATGTGACTTTTTTTATATATCGTCCATTGAAAGCCAGAAGAGTATCAGCCTTCTTTTTACATATGCTGATAGCCCCTTCTGGCTTTCAATGGACGATATATATGTGCCGTCTTTAAGAAATTTGCTATAATTGACAAATGTTGGCAGATTGTATTATATTTCAATTTCGATATATTAAATTGATCAAGAACACTGAATAGCCATGAGCTCATAGTCAGTGCATATTATTCCAGAAGGTAGGCCTCTCAGATGCGACCAACTCCTGTAATGGTAATGGGTACATCAACAAGATCAGACGGGACTCTGTCAGTGGCAAAGGGAAGGACCAGAAGAAGATAGCCCTGGTTGCCAATCATGCTAACAAGATGAGCTACAAACCCGCGTCTGGTATGGGCCTCTTGTCACGTCAAGTTATAATACCGGTATAATACAGCTTTTAGTGAGTCAGTCTTTGTGAGTTTGAATCACATAGGGCTATGCAATCAGGCTTTGTGAGGAAACTCTCTTGTTGGCTTGTGGTAGGTCAGTGGCTCTTAACTGTGGTGCCTCTGTGGTCTGAGGGTCTTCCCCCACCTGTTATAAGCTGGATGTAAGCATATGACTGAACTATTGTCACAGTGAGTCAGTGATAGTCAATACAGTGCAATTACATATTTTTTTTTATACAATTTGATATACATAGAATATGTTTGCTTTATTTTACCAATATTATTAAATGATGTTTATACATCCTTTTCAATTTTTAAATGTTTTCTTGAACTATAACAATGAACCAGTATCAATGATCAGGGGCAAAGGCAGGGAGGTTGGCTGAACTAGGCTAATTTGACATTTTTTGAAGTCTTAATCTGCACCTAGGGTATTTGCAATTTGTCGAAATCCCCACAAAATATGCTTGCTGCAGTTTCTTTCCAACAACCAAGTATTATTCTGTCTGTGAAATTCCGGCCTGATTGGAAACAATCTTCTGTCAAAAGCCCTGTGTTACAAGTGTGTGCCACTGCTACCACCTTAGGGCAAAACATTGGTGCATAAGTATCTGAATTGACATTACATGGGTATGTAGGACACTCATCTTTGACCCTGTGAAAATACTTTAAATGTGTCATACAATCAATAATTATAATGTTCTGCTGCAGGACTCACCAGGAGGAACTCTGTGCGGGAGAAACGCCCCTTCATAGTACCCACCCCAGAACATACAGTTCACGCTGACGGTGAGATTTAACCCCCACATATTTGGGCAAATCTGTATTAACAATCACCTCTGAATAACAGAACAGAGGCCAGTGACTGCCTTCCCAGCACAGAATTCGTGAATTGCCAGATAGGCCAAGTTTTCATTTGTTTCTGCAAGTGGCCTTTTGTTACAGATTGTACTGTACTTGAAATTTATGCCATTGCCTGTGATTAAATTTAGAGCATGTAATGTTACCCATATTTGTCTATTTATCCTTCTACCATTCAATCCTTCCAAAGTAAAAGCTTTCCCAGCCTATTTATCTACATTTATAATGATAATAAGAGATATATTGTGCTGATTTTTATGCTTCTTGAAGGGCTTTCAATAGTCGGGGCTTTGTCAGTCCAGCCTCCATCCCTCTGTCCAACTGTCTGTCCAACTTACTTTTTAGGAAAATAACCCTGGAATATAGATACAAAGTGATGATTAGAAGTGCATAGCAAAAGAACCATGAATTAATCACCTTTGTTTATGTTTCATTGTCTAATAAATAAGTTCAACAATATTTTATACATTACGAAACCCAGTCCTACCAGGTCCTTATTTGGTACGTAGTGTACTATCCATTACATATTGCACTTGGATTCCAAAAGTCCTAACACTGTAGGTATTCAGTCACAATTGCGAATGACAATTTTGACCTATGTTTGTGTATAGGTATGTCCCCAATGGAATTGGATGCCCCGCAAGTTCGGATCCGGCAGTTGATGACCAGTGTCCCACGTGGTGTTGTGGACATAGATGCCATTAATGACCCCATGAAATGTCCTGTCTATGCCCAGGATGTATGCGACTACCTGCAGGTAAGGGAAGCTCCCGGAAACCTTTAACTTACTGATCCTGTCTTTTATTATTGTTGATCTTGAATACTATTAAATCAATGTTTTTTATGTTTCTTACTCTTTGAACTGTCAGAACTATTCTCTTTGTAAATAGAAAAATGCTAAAATTAGCATTGATTTCAAAAGATCTTCATGAAATCATCATTTTAGGGACAAAATAACAAATGAGATCAATATTTAGTAAAATTCTTGTAAAGGAAACAATGTCCTTGTGAGTTTTATAAAAACAGCCTTGTCTGACCATTACTGAATTTTGAAATCTTATTTAAGCAAAGTTGAATCTATTT
>CM037784.1:50632044-50682044 GCA_021229015.1 Solen grandis | reverse complement strand
CACCGCGGAATGTGCTATGCCTTTTTGAGGCTTTTCGATATGACGTTGCTTCGCCCCAACTTAAAAAAAATATCACAAAGTGACAAAATATTCATAGGACTCAGGGCTCTCCTTTGACCCGAGCTCCCAGGTTTTGACCAGGGAGATTTCTCAATGACGCTTATTTGACCCGGGGTAAAATTGTACCAAGCGTCATTTTGACCAGGGGCAATAACAGCTGGTGCGTCAATACCACCAGATCAGTCGATCATAAAAGTACCGCCTCAAACAGATTACGTGATCAGTAAGTGCAACTGACCCCCCATTGACTCGCTATCACTGTTGGTTACTCTAATTAGCCTAATAAATTCTCGTATTGCTTCGACAATCTTTGTATACACCACCGCCGATTGCGTAACCAACCTAATTACAAATTCCCGTATTGCGTTGGCAATCTTCGTGAACTCTGTTAGCTTCTGCACACAAGGTTGCTGGATCCCGTTTTTACGACGTGAGAAAGATTAAAGGCAAGGAACCATGACAAAATGTGTTTACTTCCTATGGCTGTTACTCAGGTTAATTATCAATCGGAATCGGCTGAAATTTTTATTGTTTGATAATAACAAATAGTTTAATGGCAGTACTTTAACTATGCTGGTTTAAATGAAAGGTGTGATGATTGTAACAAATAGGTATGATTAGTCTGTCAACTGAAAATATTGGACCAAAACCGAAAGTAGATTGACTCTTACAGAATCAAACAAGGTTAAAAAAACAAAACAAAAAAACAAAAAACAAAAAAAACAATGATGAAGGTAAGTAAAACTTTTATTTTTCCTTAGCTATCTCTCTGTATTGAATAACTGATAATGATTTGAGCAATTATGTTTTAATATGCCTGGATATTCATCTATGTAATTTTGAATGTTATTGGTCAGATTTTTGTTTTTTTGTTTTTGACTCTTGAAAATTTGCCATTACCAAATATAATCTTTTGTTTTCTACTTTCAGGGCCTTTTTTCCAATTTTGGGGAAAGCGCCCTAGCCCTTTTTATGGGGAAAATAGCAAGCCACTTGTTTACAACTTATTAAGGGATTTTTTTTTTACCATATTCATAAATATAAGCATAAACTGGTCTTGGCACAGCAAGACATACTAGAAACTAAATATAAAGACTAATCAAATATTTTGTTTAAGAATCAATAGAGTTAAACAGAGTTAAATAAGCGTCATAATATTGTTCTCTAGGTTTCTCAATGATCAGCTACCTCCTTGATGTGGAATTTTATTTAAGAGTGGGGAATTTGAGGGCTATTTTTGGGGAAAAAAGGTGGTTATTTGGCTTGGGGAAACAGCCCTTTACCGGCTACAGTTAAGAAGGGCAAAAAGGCCCTGACTTTAAATAAAAAAAATATTGCAGCTGTCATTTTCTTTCCACATTAAGGGAATAACTTTTTCACCATTTTTTTAAAAATAAAACCTAGATTTTCTAGAATTTATAAATTAAATTATCCTGTTTACATTTCAAATTGACAACAGTTTATGATGATGACTTGGACTATTCCATGATAAAAATGCAGCTTCCCAATGTGACTACACTTCTAAGTAATGGAACAGATTATAATTTTTATTTTCATTTATTTTTTGGTTGACTATTTTCAGGAGTTCCAGTCACATGCTTTGTGTTTCATTGTGACAAATAATCTGTCATTAATGGCCCAGTATGAACTCATCACCATTCAGCAGGAGAAAGGGGGCTACCTTCCTAGAGAACAAATCATCAGCATACGCCGTTGTCCAGATATTTATTATATTCTTGTGTTTTGTATGCAATATTATAGAAATAAATTTAATTTTCATTTTGTTTCGATTTAAAACAGGATTACTTTTAATCAGAACACTTATTGCAAATAATATGTACATACAATAAACAACAGGGTTCCCGCTGGCGATCGCCATTGTCGCAAATGGCGACAAAATCGAAAAAGTGGCGACAATTTTTCAAATTTGGCGATTTTTATGTCAACGACGATTTTCCCTCATAATTTTCTTCAAATGATATAAGCGACGCTCTGTTGTGTAAATATTGCGTAAGCGACCAATCTGGTTTTCAGCTTAGCTCACGCTGCGATGCACTGGACCCCAAAAAATCGATAACCAATCCAGCATGTGCGTCCTTCACCTGGCTATTAAAATAAACACAGCCTAGGGGCTGGGATTAGTGTAATTGACAATTAATTGATCGTGTGTTTGCTGTTAGTTTTAACATGAGTAAGACAATACCGGCAATGCTAATTGACGGCGACTTTTAAACGAGGTAAAGTGTGCATGTATGTTACGCTTTCGGTTCAAATAAAAGAGATGGTTTAATGAATTATTATCGATGATTTCGGACATAATACCGAAACTTTTATTAAATTATCAGTTTGATTTGTAAGTATAAAGCAAATTAAACTTATTAAAGAAATAATGTTATGAATTTTTTTGGGAAATTTTAGAGACTGATTCTATCGAGTCTCCTTCGAAAATTCAAAAAATGATGAACTCACCTGTTCATAGAAGCTTTAAAGACTCATGGAAATCAGAATTTCCATTCATAAGTTATGAGTCAGACACAAAGTCTATGTTTTGTGATCTCTGTAAGGAATCTAAATGTTATACAGTCCAACCTCGCTATTCCGATAACCGTTTAACCGAAATCCTCTCTATTTCGATTTTTTTTTTCGGTCCCGATTTTTCTCCTATAAAATTCAACTAAAATAAAATGTTTAATCCGATTTTCGCTATTTCGAAAAAAATCCTATTTCGAAGTATTTTTTCGGTCCCGAAATCGCAATTTATGCACATTTTTCAATTGTTAAATCGAAGTCAAATTTTCAGTCACTTTTCGTACTTACCCGGATGAAAAACAGACACGCTTATTTTGCGGCGTCGTTGTGAGAGTTCAGGTAGGTTTTTCACACCTTTTACAGGGGAGGGTACACTGTCGTGTGCCCGACTGGATATCTGGTTATTGCTAATTGATGCCTGAGGGGTTGAGTAATACATCATAGTCAGGCGTCTGACACTGGGGAGGTGTGGGGGTAGGCTGTCGCGGGCCCAACCGGATATTATTGCTTATTGCTAATTGATGTACTGTATGACTGTTAGAGTAAATATCACGCGTCAGCAGAAAGTACCTGAGAATGTAGGTTTGAGTAATTGTTAAATTATGCATTTTAATAATCGGTGTTTGCCTTAATCGTCAATCATTGCCTGATTGCCTCTGCTTTCATGAAAGGAAAACTCTTGCAATTGTCAATGTCTGAAAAACCAAGTGAAATACCCGGTATATCCGGAGAAATAACTGGTTTTGAAGCATCCCATACTGTCCCAGTCGAGCCATCTAGAGAAGGGCCCGGTAACCAACCCGGGAGGATATCTGGATCGACACAGGGACGTAAAGGGGTTAAACGCCGGCACACCTCAAAAACTTACCAAGAAAAATATGATGCCATCCAGGAAGTTGAGCGAGGGGGGAAATCAAAGAAACAAATCGCCGAAGAATTTGGAATTCCACCAAACACTCTTTCAACCTGGTTGAGACAGAAGGACGAAATCAAGGCTAAATTTCTGTCAGGTGATTTCGAACCAGCACGCAAGAAGGCAAGAGGCGCCAAGTTCCCGGAAGTTGAGTCGGCACTCTTAACATGGTTTAAGTGTAAGAGGCAGCAGAATTTGCCGATCGATGGTGACTTGCTAAAGTCGAAAGCCCGAGAATTCGCAGAGAAACTCGGTGTCCCCCCTAATGAATGCGAATTTAGTAATGGCTGGTTGGAAAGATTCAAGGGTAGGCATGGGATAGGGTGTAAGAAAATCAGCGGTGAGGCAAACTCTGTCGACAGAGATGCGGAGGAATTCAAGCTATGGCAGAATCGTCTCCAGTCAATCATCGCAGAGACATCAGCAGACGACATCTTCAACGCAGACGAGACGGCAATTTTCTACCGCGCATTACCAGAGAAAACACTGGAGTTCAAGGCAACAACATGTCACGGTGGAAAAGCGAACAAAGAGCGACTGACAGCACTTGTTTGCGCAAACATGAGCGGAAGTGAGAAAATGCCACTCCTAGTACTCGGACGGTCACAAAATCCGCGCTGCTTCAAACACGTCAAGTCCCTACCCGTGGAGTACAAGGCAAACAAGAAAGCCTGGATGACCAGCACCATTTTTACGGAGTGGGTTCGGAAGATCGACGACATCTACCGCCGGAAGAAGAGAAACATCGTGCTTATCGTTGACAACTGCCCCGCCCACCCGGAAGTCAAGCATCTGAAGGCCGTGACCCTGGTGTTTTTACCGCCGAACACCACTTCCGTCCTGCAACCTATGGACCAGGGAATTATCCGGGCTCTCAAGGTGTCTTACAGGAAGATACATGTATGTCACCATAAAAGCATCGATTTTTAATCCGAATTATCGCTATATCGAAGATTTCAGCTTGGTCCCAATGACTTCGGAATAGCGAGGTTGGACTGTAATTTGTTCACAAGTGGTTGTACCATTCTCAAGAAGGAGAACATCACAAAACACTTAAAGACAAAAGGTAAAATTAACTGTCAATCCAAAATTGTCAGTTAAATCCAGAAAATGTACATAATTGGTCTTAAAAAGCAGTAAAAAATGAAACATATTTATAAATGAATTAGTTGTAAATGAAAAGTGAAATCAAATATCTATTCATAACTCTAATCAATTGTGGCTAAGATTTTTACTTTATTATCTATTACATGGAGTTTATAGTCTTTAACAGCCTGCTTAGATGATATATATTTTTTTATCTTGTATGTAGGTGTATATATATGTATCAATGTTAAATGTTATTGTATGATTATGTGCTTGTTGGAAATTTAAAAAAATGATAAATTGTTTTCCTTTTTGTTGTTTATTTAATTCAATTTCAAATTATCAATTGCATTGATTAAAATCACATGAAACTTCCCAGTAATCCTATGCCTAAAGTTTGGCAACATTTTTTTGTTTTTGGCGAAAATGGTTGGCGACAACTTTTAAAAACCCAGGGGGAACCCTGAACAAGTATACATTACATACAAACTTTGTTAATCTAAACATGTATATCGCTACATGTAAAATTTGTGACATTACGATCTAAGCGAAATACTGTAAATTTTATTTGACTCTTAAGAATTTGTTTTTGACTCTTGAAAATTTGGTTTCAAAGACTATGGAGAGCCCTGGGACTAATATTTATTCAGACAAATCCCAACAGTAAAAACATTCCTGTGATTTTGCAGGACTTTTTCTAGTACATCTAATAATTTAAAGTGAAAAATGATCTCAAAGACATGACTTACCTTAAGCATCCTGATTTCTCTCATGGCAATCTTCTTAATGAGAGGATCTTCCTCTGACTCTACAAACTTTTTTATAGCTACATTTTGATGAGTCTCTCGGTTTTTACATTTGAACACGACACCATATGAGCCCTCCCCTATCCGACATACTTTTTCATACTTCTCCATTGTAGATGTCTTATGTCAAAATGCAAAAACTGCTTTGGGTACAGGTACACTTGAAATCTTGTACACAAAAAGTACAGGGTTGACTAGAAAATATTACACAACTACGAACTATCTTTAAATATTGGACAAGGTCGAGATCTCACTTTAATTTCTGACCTTGAAAACATATGACCGTCCTTATCTTCTTTCTCCGGAATAGTCACTTTGACAATATTTCTTAATACATTACTAAAGCGTATCAAAATTTAAGAACACCACGAACTGATCCGAGAACACCTGTGTTTTTTCTGACGGCGGCGGGCACCTGATATTTACATTGAATTCCAAATAATCCACAAAACTACAACATGACTTAATTGAACAATATGATAAATATCGAGGCTTATTAAATTATATTTATCTCAGTATATTCCTGAGTTATCCAGCGGGGATGAAACGTACCAAGTTCAATATTTCCTTATTTTTTTTCGTCGCCATTGTATCAACCTGTCAGTCGCCATAATGATTGTATATGTTCGAGATTTGTATATTATTCCGCATATAGAAATATATAATGGCATTTGATTATTCTTCTATTTTATATTTGTGCTTTTATTAAAATTTAATTGCTTAGATAACATCAAAATTAAAATTAATATAAATAAGTTCCATTGATGTTTGTGAACTATTTCTCAGCGTAGGAAAAACGTTATGAGTGATTAGGCTGTTGTTTTGGCAGAGGGGTTATAGTCATAGCAACTACTGTCACGTGACCAAACTATTAGCCTTGTGTACCAATAAATCCACCAGTGACAGCTCACGAAGACCTTTGATATAGCAAATAGTGTTATCAGAAAGGGAGCGTATTTCAGCCTTGACTTGTAACAGAGTAAATTTTGCATGTATTCTAGGAAAACATCCGTCTATTTCTCCACGATCTCTAATTATGTATTGCAGGTGCTTGTTAAATTATGACATAATTGGATTGTTAGATATATACAGAGTGAGCCTTTAAATGTTGCGTGTGCTCGCGAGCTTTATCACCTTTCGTGTGTACATGCACTTTAACCGAAGTCTAACAGTTTGCCTTTTTAAAGCTATTTAGTTTCGAGCTGTAGTAGATCTTTATTGAGGCTGCATCTAATGAATTGAATGGTTTGTATATAACTGATAAGTTACAAATACAAATCAGCAGAGATTGAAATAAGGAAATCGTTAGGAATGTAATATTAGAGTGACCCTGTTAGGATCTAAACACACAGAAATGTATTTCTACTGCTTACAGCCGATGTAATACAGTATTAGACATTTCATAATTTAAGGTTTTAATGTGGTTGGTCCTGTGAATAATTTCACATAACAACACTGTACATGCAAAACATAACCAAAATATCCAAGTTAGAAAAGGATTGTAATTTGTATAAAATTTAGTAAAGAGTTATCCTCCTTGGTTTTCTGATGACCCCGAACACACTCATTTTTCAAGTCAACACCATAAATTATTTCTGAGATATACTGTAGAATCATTAATTTTCGTGAAGAACTAATTTTCGTTGATTTTGTGGATGACTTTATACCGGCCAGACCCACTTAGAGGTCACGAGTCCAGGGTCAAGGTCACTGTGACCCAAATAGCAAATAGTAACCTTGGACACATTATGAATGTGCTTCCATCTAAAACTTCACAAGTGTATTCACATTGATGAGCTTTATCCAACATACCCACTTAAAGGTCACAGGCCAAAATTAACTTGGTTTCATCCATAACATCCAAACTTCACAGATGAATGCACCTTGATGAGCTCTACCTGCCAGGTGACCTTAACTTTCAATTGACCTTGACCCCAAAGGTCTAAGGACCCCCCCATGGGGACAAAGTGTTCATTTGAACTATTGCGTGTGAACTCTCTAGAGGCCACAGTTTTGGCCCAATCTTCATGAAAATTGGTCAGGATGTTTGTCTACATGATATCTCTGGTGAGTTCGAAATTGGGTCATGAGGGGTCAAAAACTAGGTCACCAGGTCAAATCTTAGAAAATTGAAAAAAAAACATTGTGAACACTCTAAAGGCCACAGTTTTAGCCAAATCTTCAAATAATTTTGTCAGGATGATCTCAAATGAGTTTAGAAAATGGGTGATATGGGGTCAAAATCTAGGTCATTAACTCAAATCTTAGAAGAAATCTTGTGAACACATTAGAGGCCACATTAGAGGCCCAACCTTCATATGTTTATCTACATGAAATCTTGGGTGAACTTGAAAATGGGTCAAAAAGTAGGTCAACTAGGGCAAATCTTAGTAAAAACTTCTGACCACTCTAGAAGCCACATTTTTAGCCTAACCTTCATGTGACTTAGTCAGAATGTTTGTTTAAATAACATCTCTGATGAGTTCAAAACTGGGTCACATAAGGTCAAAAAATTGGTCACCATGGCAAATCTTAGAATAATCTTGTGAACACATTAGAGGCCACATAAGAGGCCCAACCTTCATATGTTTATCTACATGAAATCTTAAGTGAATTTGAAAATGGGTCAAAAAGTAGGTCACTAGGGCAAATCTTAGTGAAAAATGTGAACAATAAGTAAAAATATTTGATAACAGACTTTTTTTAGAAGCCTTTTAGAGAATGACCTAAGAAACATCTATGCCAAATAACTTTGAAATCCAGCCAGTACTTTTAGAGGAGAAGATATTTGAAGTTTTTACTATATTTATATAAGGAAAACGGGCTCTGCCCCCTGGCAGCCATATTTTTCAACAAATCAAAATAATTTGAACAATCTTGGTAGAGTGTGACCCAAGGAAGATCTGTGTCAAATAACTTTGAAATCTTGCCAGTAGTTTTGGAGAAGATTTTCTGGAGTGTTCATAAGTTCTTTTGCCCCTGTGACCTACTTTAAGACCCCACATAATCCAAATTTCAAACTCATAATTTGGTAATTTGGAGACAATCATTGGGACCAAGTTTCCTGAAGATTGGGCAAAAATGTGACCTCTAGGGTGTTTTCACAATGTTTTCCGAGATTTTCTAAGATTTGATTTTATGATCCAATTTCAAACTCCTCTGAAATGTCATAGAGACAAACATTCTGACCATGTTTCATGAAGATTGGACCACATGTGACCTCTAGTGTGTTCACAAGTATTTGTTGTTTAACATTCTTAACACCCCTGATAGTTGCTTGCATGCAAAACTTTGACCAAGCTGCATCACTGATGACGACACTGATGCATGGGTGACTACAATAGCTTTCCTATTCTTTTAAATAGTTGAGCTGATAACTGGCCAAAGTGCTTAGTACATGTATATTGTTAGCTTTATGAGACAATAAATGTGTCAATTCTAGAAATTCAGTGGTGATTTTCTTCAGGACTTGGTCTTGAACTTGTGTTACCTCTGCAGGCAGCTGCCCTGCTATTTCGAAACCATTCACAGAATTCTTGCTCAGTGCCACATCCAGGATTTTGGTTGGTTGATTGGAAAATGAAATGTTTGAACAAAAAATAGAACAAAATACTTCTGGGAATGTGTTTATTCACTTTTTAATAATCATATATTCAATACATAAATAAAGGTTAAGATTCAATGAAATGCAGCTTGAGAGACTGATTGAAAGCTATGTACAGACACACTGACAAGATCATACTCATTGGATAAATGTAACTACTAAAGATACCACCCTAGACTGATACAGTAACAGGAAAGGGATTAGACATCAAACCTTGGCCTGCAATATGGCATTACTTTCATTTTCCATTTACTTTATTCAAGTGGTCAAGGAGAGAGGTACATAACTGTGCTATTCATGTCTTCACAAGTCTTTAATATTTGAAACCTTTCACATATGTACCACTACTGAGCTACTCTGATTTATCAATAACCATCATAATTCACCTCATTGTCACTGGTGCTCAATGCACTGCCAGGTGATAAAGTCAGAACTGCAGGATCCAATAATCCAAAGTATACATCCACTGCTAAACTGTGTATTATTAACATGGACGAGGAAGGCCTGCAATGTACAAGTCACCTTAGAACTTTCTCTCAACACCCCAATTCCTCCAAACATGGATTTTCAGACACATACTGAAAATAGTTCTATTCCTCTCAAATGTTTCTCAAGAAAGCAGAGGGAATTAATTTCCAATAAGAACAAGATATACACTAACTACAGCAAGAACAAAAAGCTGCAAATGCTGGTCATTACAGCCAAGCTGGGTATATACGTTTGAGCAGGATGTAATATCCACTTGAAATATTTTTCTTAACACATGACAAACTAATTTTCTAAGCAAATTTAAGGATGTTTTAAATTGATAATAAACTCTCACAGACATGGCCAAGTTACTCTCAGACTGGTCATGATTAATACTGTTTACACAGGCTAATTTCTAATGCGTGTCACTGGGTCAGAGGTGATGATTATTTCTTGGTTGACATAACCTCTGACATAAAGCAAAGTGGAAAATTCTGCAAACCAATCGAGAGAAATCATTTTAACAGTTGTTACATGCAATCATCCTTTTATAAATACTTTCATAATCATCATTTAGCTGACCTATAATGAATTAATTACGGAGGTGGCATTAGATGCCCTTACATATAAAAATACAAAATATAAGTATCACTTTATTATGTCTGTGCTTTTGTACAAAACTATTTGATTAAAAATTGTATTAAAATCTAAAAGAATTAGGCAATAAATCTGTTTTAAAAAGAGAAAATATGACAATTCAAATATAAAATTGATCTACTCTACATGATTGTATACATTTAAGATTCTTTGTTGTTCACTAAAAATATCAAGAAAAATACTTATTTTGTACCTCATTTACACATTGTTTTCTTTACCAATATCAAAAAAACAACAAAGACAAAACACTATTTCAAATTCAATTAAGGTGTTGATATATTCATTTAAACTGCAATCATTGATTTATAGTTCCACTGTGATATTCTGATCCTACTGATACTTCCTCATCGTCATCTCAGATTATTAACCCGTTGTTTCAACACGTTGACAAACAGAGCAGACCCAGACCAGGCAGCTCCCTCTAGGATTGTCTGATCACGATCACCTCTGTTTGCTCATACCTTATTGTAGCTCAGATTCTATACAAACTGCATGGCAAAAAAAAAAAAAAAAAGTGTCAAATTTTACAAGTTCATTAATTTAATATTCATCAAGTCATAAGTCTGTGAATGAATATTCAGAAGGTAAAGGGTAAAATCATTAGAAGTGTTGATAAGAAGTCTGTGGCAGCAGTAAACAGAAAATGACCATGTCCAGTCAAATACTGACGGAAAAAAGAAGGAAAATATGGACAACACAGTTAAATGAATATAAATGTAAAAGGGGGAGAATTAAAGAAAATATTACTCTTAAAAATATCAACTCCTACTATTAAAATTCTCCAGAATTAAAGAAACTGGATTCCATACACGAGTCATAATAGGTCAATTAATGTGACGAAAAGAGTAAAAAGAGGGCCTTAAGGCTTGTTAGAAAATGTAACATGAACAAATCCCCATACTTTTTTTTGGCTATCAAAACATATAAAGTGGTATGCAATAAACATTGAGGCAAAACCAACATTTTATACTATCAAAAGTAATTTTAAGTACTTGATATGGTATATCACAATAACAAAACACAATAAAAACAGTCTCTAACTTGAACCAAACATGGAGAAGGCAAATAAAGATATATATATATAATCTAAAATTACACTAAAATGAGAGTTAAAATCAAATCTTCCTTAACACATGCTACATGATCTTCCTATTTACACAGAGCATAGATAAGTAGAAATGACATACAATGTTTACATAGGAGCTATCAGACCATTCTGAGATTGTTAGATTGTACAGAGTCTACTGTACTCCAGGACCAATGAAAGACTTAAGGTTGGGGTCAGATACACAACAATATCTGACATTTCTAGGGAAGGTGTAACTATTGAAAACACAATGTACCATCAGCTGCTAAACACTGCACTATATGTTAGTGAGATATCAGAGATGTGATATCTTACCAGCACAAAACCGGATCAGCCTGCAGGCATCTTGAAGGATAATCAGGTTTTAAACTGTTCTTTCCTCCCGAGTCCCATGGAGATGTAGAGGGAACACCATCAACAATCTTAAAGTGAAAAATTACTATCAGTCTGAGTGTTTCTATGGTATATGAAAAATTATATGTTGGTGGTATAGGTCTAACAAGGAGACAAAAAGTTGAGCCGTTAGCTTAACTAACTCCATCATGCATATGAAATAAATTTATGCACAAAATTTACATTTTTCATCACATACATTCTACAGTATGGTAAAAAAACAACTTGTATCTTCTTTTCAGGCAAATATTAAATTCCAGCATACAAGTACACTTATTTTGAATTTTGGTTTCAAAATCAGTGAAACCATGTTTTTTTTACTAAAAATTAAAATCTTTGAAAAAAAAAACACAAAAAAACAAGAGGGCCATAGAGGCCCTGAATCGCTCACCTGAGTATAGGGTTACCCATTGAAAATCTGTACTAAAACATTTTGAAATCTGGCCACTAGTTTTGAAGGAGATAATTTTTCAAACTGACTAAAGTCATCTCCTATATATACGCTACGCTACATAAGGAAGATCGTGTACTTTAGTCAGATTGATGTTTTTATAAGTTTTCATAATCATCTGAACTAAAATATTTTGAAATCTAGCCAGTAGTTTTGAAGGAGATGATTTTTTAAAGTTTTCATTATTTTTTTCTTTTAATTATTATGGAAATCAGAGTTCTACATGAATCAAGTTTATTTTAGCAACTTTTATGAAGGTTCATCCAAGGATTATCCCTGCTAAATTAAATTCAATTCTGGCCAGCGGTTTCATAGGAGATGTTGTTTGAAGATTTCACTATAAACATATTAGGCAAATTAGCCCTGCCCCTGGCGGCCATGTTTTTTTTACGGATCGGAATAATTTTAGCAATCTTGGTAGAGGCTTACCCAAAGAACATCTGTACCCAAACATTATGAAATCTGGCCAGTAGTTCAGAAGGGGACGATTTTTAAAGTTTTCTTTCTTTTTCTTTCCATTGCCACGGCAACAAGACTTCTACATGGATCAAGTTTATTTTAGCAACTTTTGTGAAGGTTCACTCAAGGATCATCTCTGCCAAGTTTAGTCAAATTCTGTCCAGCAGTTTCAGAGGAGATGTCGTTTAAAGCAAATTGTTGACGACGGACGACACACCATGACAGACAGTGTGATCCTAATAGCTCATCATGAGCATGTTGTGCTAATTCTGAATCACACAAAAATGAATGGCAAACTTATCTATGTGGTAGCTTGATGTTGTCGAGAGAGAATATTGCACTTTATATTGACAACATTTTGTACATGTTTACATACAATCAATCAGAGTTTGGTGCAAAATCATATGAAGACAGGACTGGTACACATCCCAAGCATTCCAATCAATATACAAATATCAAGAAAAAAAACATGTACTGACATGTGTTTTAAGCTAACAAATTGTTTGATATGATTTAGGATGATATCTCAATCACACATATATGCAAACACACATGCACACATACACACACAATTTGAAGAAAAAATCACTATGCATAAAAATGGTTTCCTTTTTAGAATTCAAAAAATGAAACCATAAGTGTTTAATATGTACAATTTAAATACTGTAAAACAACTGTACATTGGTTTGTATTCTGGTTCAACATACAGAATGTGAAACTACTTGGCCCTCAGTGACTTGAAGACAAAGTATGGATTGTCAGTAAACAAGGGGTATAATTATCATTGACGATAAACAAAGTTCTGTAACACAGGTGAACTATGATTCTGGATATCGTTCAGGCTCTTGGCACCTAGAAAATCACAATCAGAACTACTATATCACTGTCCATCTATTGCACTTTGCATAAGAAACATCTCTGTGACTCAAGTGTGTGTTCTACCAGTCCCCAAGCAAGGCCCTCCTGGGCAGCCTGACTGTCTGCAGGACAGTCTCATGTACCCGGGGACTTCCCATGACATGGTTATCCGAAAAAATGCAGGTCCAATACAAGCAAGCAGTTGTTTGTTACTTTTTGTATGTTGTACATGAAACACCACGAATCTGAAGCAACTTCAATTGACCAATCTGAAAGATTATCTTCAGGTCATTAAAAAGTATGAACACACTAGCAAATAGATTGCTATCACTGGAAGTGGAGATTAAGTTTCTCCAGCTCAATGACCACTGGACATCAGGTCTATGGCTCCCATGGTCACCAGTCATCAGTAGGTATTTTCGTGGCCGGCCAGTACATACAGGTTGGATGCAGCCTCTGGCTGGTCGGTGGGTCGGCTCTCCAGTACAATCACTCTACAACACACAAACAGTCATCATTACCTCTCTGTTGGAAGTGGGGGTCTGGGGACATACACATGTTTATTATTTATAAATTAAATCATTGTCCAGAGTTAGTATTTAGGAAGAAGTTGTTGGCAAGCTTGAATGAACAATAACATTATAACAATGCTTGTGAAATGTACGCCCCCATGCCTTGAAAAAACTTCTCCCCATGCTGCTGCTTACATACAAACCCCATTAAGTAATACTCTGCTCTGCAGGAACATCCTGGCAATGTCCAATTGTATCTCTATATGGCCCCCAGTATGATCAGATAGTAGAGACAGAAATGGAAGCCCAGGATATGCCTGCATAGATGCTGGGCACAATCACTCTTCTATCATATTTGTAGGAGATATATGTTTCTTTGATATAATTAAATCACCTAAGGTTTAGAATATCCTCTTAAAAGAACTATATGCATATATATATTCAGGTTTCATTTACAAGTTTTCCTTTGCATACTTAAAGACACTCTGAAAGCGGATTGCCATGTTTTTTTTATTTCTCCTGCTCAAGTGAACCACTTATCTTACTGTCACAACACAGTTGATGTATTCTTGGGCCTTACTATACAAAAAGCTTTATCAAAGGGAGTTTTTCCCCCCAAAGATTGTGTCTATATTAGAACTTGAGAAATGGCCAGCCCAATCGAAACACATTCTACAAAACATTACTTGCATGCAGTCAAGCGTGTTTGTCCTAGTATAACATATAACCGGTCACTCGGAATAATTGGCACACATCTTTCACATCATTGCCTATTCCAATAACAAGCATTTGTTCTAGTAAAGTGATTGATGCAGGAATGTAGGGCTGAATTGTGGCTGTATGAGCCTTCACACAGCTGACTGCATCTCAACAAGCCTCTACTGTCAAGATATCAATATCTCCAAGTCCCCAGATTTGTGAAACTATTCACAGAAACTCTTAATTTTCAGCACCAAAGATGTTGATACCTTGATTTATTAATCAATGGCTTGACAAGAATATTTGGATATGAAAATGAATACCTCAAAAAATGGATTTGTTTTTAATTTTATGTTATTTTCATGAGGCCATGAATCAATCACAATAAGCAATTATATAGCTGTTCATCAAAGAAACCGGAAGATTCATTAATCCTTTACTTCATAAAGACACATTTTGACACACAGGCAAGAATAGCAGACCCAGATCAGACAGCTCCTATAGGTAACTGATTGAGCAATTCTGAAATCTCTTATGTAGTTTAATTACAGATAATTTGAATGGTTTGATATTTTTCCCCTCCTGCTATGACCAAATTAAGATTCTGGCTGTCCATAAAACAAGAGAATTAGAAATAGGCACTATTGTTAGTTGGTGAGATCCATAGTATATTACAGAATGTTGGTGGCATGGCATCTTGCACCAGGAAGTGTTAAATATAGCAGGCTCTGATATTGTAACGAATGACACCTTGAGGTCAAACCACAAATGTCAAATGTATTCTACATATTCTCTTAACCCTTTCCCTCATAGAGGACACCATGAAAAGACTTATGCGAACAGCATAAAACCAGATCAGCCTGCGAGTAACTCGCAGGCTGATCAGGTTTTATGCTGTTCGCTGCTCCTCAGTGGTCTGGAAATGAGGATTTTGTAATTAAATTTGGTAAGGTTTAAGTGTGGTTTTCTGCAGATCAGGCTTTATGTGGTACCTATTGAGTGCGTCAAAATGAGTCTATATGAGGGAAAGGGTTAAAGTTCTCATTCTATATATGCTACCGTGATCCCTGTAAGAACACCCTGATATGATTCATGCAATATAATACCCCCTACATACATAAATATTTCTCTAAACTTATTTTATCTTCAAACCATTTCAATTTATTTAATCATGTATTTACATTTTAAAGTTGTATTTCTAAACTCAAGTATTTTCCTATGAACGTGTGCATATTTTATTTCTCCTAAGCTATTCAATATTTGCTCCCATCCTGATTTATTTCACACCATGCAATTATGCATTAAATCCTGATGCATGCTGAGGTTGTCAATAAATCAATCAAGCTTTTCCCATCACATGTAATTGAAGAGAGAGAAATTGACAGACATGCAGCCAGATATCGACTGACTGATTAATGCGTGATATGACAGGCACACCAGTAGATGGCAATAAGACAGAGAGGGACAATTCTTCCTGGTCTTAAGTGTGTGTGTGAGAGAGAGAGAACACTTGATTAATACTTTTTGTACCATAACTGATTTAAAATATTTTAAAGCCAAATGAGAATAACAATATTTTTTAGTCTGATCAGGTGCTACAACTGGTTTGATTAAGTTGTAAAACCATGCACAGGGTCAGTGTGCATGCTGACCTGTATTATACATAGGTCATCTACCTGATCTACCTGATCTTCTACAGGGACCTAAGGTTAATATGGACATAGAATCTAGAGAGGTATACCAACAATTTATGTTCATAAATGTCAATGATACATCTAATAATTCCAACCCTGACCAAGTTCCTGTTATACAAACTTGTTTACAGAGAGTAGGTGATGAAAAAAAAAGTCATTGTGAAAACCAAACACATGTTAAATACTCAAATGAAAGGCAGGAAACTATTCCACACAATGATCACCTACTCTCACACATCTAGAGGATGACCCCACTAGGTCTTACTCTCCCAGGCTTTCATTATTACAATTCACATGTTCCAATATGCACCATGCTAGACACACCAAGATTAGACTGGAAACTTTGTTCAGTATGATCAGGTTTTATTCATTAGTTTATTAGACCTTCAAATCTCTTATTACTGAGAAGTAGTGAACAGTTTAAAAGCTGACAAGCCTACAAGATAAATGCAGGTTGATCTGGTTTTAAACTGGTCACATGGATTATTTCTTAAGCAAGGGAGGACGTTTACACCTTGATAACAAGAAACCATGCCCCACCCTCTATTGTAAAGCAACTCCACTTTCAAATTTGCTATACAATGCAGGCTTTATATTTCAAGTTCATGCTGAACAAACCAACCGATCAGTAGTTTTCTCCTCATTTGAGCCTTATTAAGAACATTACTGAAGAAATGAAACAAGACACCTTGATTTACTTCAAATCTGGGATTAGAGGTTATTGAGACATTTACAAATAAAATCTGATCACATTCTTTACCTGCACAGTCCATACGTTTATCTTTTTGTATTCCAAATGGTAAAAGGTAAAATAATAACATATCTTTTATGGGTTTTTTTCTTAATGACAACTTAACATGCACAATGCCTACAACTGTACACATTTATAAAAACTTAATGGTGCAGTTATTGGTATTAAATCGGTAATTATAAAGCAATGTACTCATAAAATCAAACCGCATCACATTGTTATACCACATTTTAAATTCAGGGTTCAATATTTTCTTGGAATTTACATTTTTTCCGTGTTTTATTTCAAGTATCACTAAGGTATGAGTAAGGTAAGGGTAGTCCCCACCCCAGCCCCCTCTCAGGTGGCCAGCAAGTGAGATTTAATGTGCACAAATTTATTGATTTTGTAAAATATACATTGTACATGTACACTGAGTGACTTACAAGCAACTGTGTTTGAAAGAGCAATTTTGGAACCAAACTTGTCCCCTCCAAAAAAATGCATGAATCCTGTACCATCCCCTAGTTCTAATAAAATAGTTTTTGACAAATCCAACAAAACACATATAAAGTTTATCATTTATTAACGTTTTGGCTTATGCCTTCATCAGGATAATGTATATAATAACCATAACAACCAGCAGAACTTACGTCATAAACGTAACATCATAACGCAGTAAACTGTACGTTAAATAAATGTACCTAGCTTTCAGATTATAGAATACATAATTAACTACAGTATGAATATATAAAAACATAAAATAGGAAAAAACAAAAGCTAACTTAAACAACTACAGAGTTTGTCTTTTACCTCAAAAATGACTTTTGAATTCAGCACATTATGGTTTAAAGTCTATTTATTAAGTTAATGTATCCAGTAAGTTTCTTTACATAAACGATTCATGCTATCTTTTACAACATCAATTGGTATAAAAAAAATTAAAATTAAGCAATTTTTTGGAAAATGCAGGGTCAGTAAAGTTTGTAATGTTAAACCTTTTTTTTTTTTTTTTTTTTTTTTTAATAAAATACTTTGGAAACTCTGACACTGGCATGCACAATGTTTAGACATGTCAAAACTAATATCCATATTCAATGAGACTGTCTACTGTATATTATATTTGATTTGCAATTAACTTGGAAGGTGTTTACATCTTACTCAACATGAGACGCAAGCAACAGGATACCTTGATTGGCACATAATTGAAAATAAATTGACAGTTGACTGCACAAACAACAGTGCAAGCAGCACTTAATTATCTGGGTAAGAGCCAATTCAAGTGCACATTAGTTAATTGTAAGAGAGGTGACAACAAAAATATATTTGAAATTTAAAATAAATATTTCTCAGTATTCTTTTTTTATGAGTCGATGTAATTAAAATCAATTTCTGATTATTTTAACCAGCGTGACAGAGTGGACCAGGTAAGTAAGGAGTCAGGTGAGTCTAGCTGGTTCCCATAGCCATGTTAATCCTACCTAGCCAGATACTGTGAGCAGCAGTGCTGTACACAACACTTGGAGCTGCAGTCACCTTAACAGGCTCTCATCACACAACTAGTCTCTGTTTGGAATAACAACAACAGTAGCCATGGTAACAGGCGTCTGTTTTTGTATATTACAGACCATCAGCAAAGTCATTTACTGACATTAAACATGTATGCAAATCAAATGATCAAACATGAATCTTATTTTTGCCATATAAAGCTATTCATTTTGTTCAAAGAATTTAACTTTCTTTATTCAGTAACTTGCAGCAGATTCTGGGCTAAGGTACTTAAAATACTGAAACATTTGTTTAACCCTTTCCCTCATAGAGGAAATCATGAAAAGACCTATGCAAACAGCTTATGCTGTTCGCTGCTCCTCAGTGGTCTGGAAATGAGGACTTTATAATCACATTTGTTAAGGTTTAACTGTGGTTTTCTGCAGATCAGGCTTTATGTGGTACCTATTGAGTGCGTCAAAATGAGTCTATATAAGGGAAAGGGTTAAATATACCAGTATACTACACCATCACTTTCAGATCTCTTTCAGAAATGACCAACCCTTTGTCACACCAGGACTGACATTACTTTAGTTAATTCATAAAGAAGTTTGTGTATCTTCATAGAAACCATGACAAGCTTTATAAGTCAATACTGTCACTATCCCTCCTGCTGGTTGTAGGGCTCATTATTGTGTATTACTCTTACAAGCCCTGGTGTAACAGCCCAGATTCCCCCCCCCCCTCTCTATTTTATGAGTAATTTAATATTCTGCTAAATCTCATGTAAGCAATTGGACAGTATAAATCAAGTTCAACCCAACTACCCTGCTAATTGTCAGTCTATAACATATTAATGTTATTTACCAGCTGACATACCCATCAAAGTCTGTGGCAAAAATATGGTCTTCGCATGCAGGAAGAATGTAGCCTGTAACCTTTGTCACATGTATAAGTTTGATAAATTTAGAGGTAAACTGGATTTTAAGCACAGCAAATCACAAAGTCAGTTAGCTGACATTCTATGAAATGAACATTGTGAGGGTCTTTAATTTATTTTAAGAATATGATGGGAAGAAAATGAGTAACTATCAAAACATAATGAGTAATCAAAACAAATAATACTTTTGTCTTATAATTTAGTGATAAAAATAATGATAGAAATGATACAGCATACAAATAATCAGACTACTAGTATAATCAGAATTTAGTAAAAGATTTAAATGATCTTTACACTTTCTGCTAATAATTTACCATGGTATATATTATATGCTATTAACCTATTTTCATGAGAAGCTGCTGCAATGTTATTTCCATCTGAACATGGAGGTGGTCTACATTTGTACCAAACTATTTGGAAAACCAGCGATCCTATGTCAAGTTACAGCCCGGACAAGTAAATTGGCATTGATTTTCTTTTGTTGACCTCTAAGTATGACCTTGACCTTTGAGCTAGCAATCTGGTTCTTTTGCACAGCTCTCCATCTTAATATGGTAAACATTTGCGCCAGACCATTTGGAAATCCAGCAAGGCACTGTTAAGTTAGAGTTCAGATAGAGATGGGGGTAGTGGTGGTATAATTAAAGTATCAAGATGCAAAGGATTTTTATACTTTTAAATGGCATCTCACTTATAGCTATCTTTTGCAAAAAAAGCAAATCCAGCACTATTATCATGTGCTGGTGATTCTCATGGAATGGGTAATTTTCATTTTGAAAGATTGTAAGTATACGAATAATGGTCATTTTTTTTCTTCTATTTTTGAGTCAATTTAGAATGACCTTCATGTACTAAACATGAATATTCCTGGATTGGCCAGTACTTAGTACATAATACAGTAAATGTGACTTATCTAACATCTGATATATCCAACAACCTGTCAAATCCAACAGCGTCCTTTGGTACTGAAAAATTCCTTATATGTTCTTTATGTTTAAACCCTGATTTTAACTTTACCTGACATATCCGTTATCCCACAGTGTTTGCTGGACAAGAATTAATAAACAGTGTGTATTTTACACTTGCTTAACGAACATCTTATTGATCTTTGTTCTTGTATTCATGCATTCTTATCCTGTGAGACTGTGAGTTTTGGTTCATACTAAAGACAGCTTAATTGAATACACAATAAGAAACATAATTAATTTGCTTAACAGCCTGCAGCCAGTATTTCAGTCATGTGGAGACTTTGTCTACTTTAGACAGATATAGTGCTGCTACACTACAGTATCATGCTGTAGACATGTGGCATGATACCACACCCAGTCACATTATCCTGACACTGGCCAACTAGTCCTAGAACTACCCTTATAGGCTTAACACCAAGCAAGGGAGCTATACCAGTACCATTTATTACAACTTTGGTGTGTTGCGGCCAGGGATCAAACCCACAACCTCCCTCTTCCAAGGCAGACGCTCTAACCACTCAGCCACCGGGGACAGTCGTAACTGATTTTAATCATGTATTAGTAAAATTTGTTGTATTATGTCTTAAATTAATATACTGGATATTATCTTTTTTACACTAAACAAAATTTGTTTACTTGTAAAGAGGTAATAAACAGATTAGTTGTGACCCAGTATCTTTATACAGATGCCATGGTGTGGTACAGTACAGAAGCTGATGCATGGCACAAGGCAAGTATTTTATGATTATAAACAAACTGGTCCCAGGAGATCTACATATCAAGGTTCAAAGAGTGTTTTCAAAGCAATGCTCAACTCTCCTGTTAGTATTGTAAAAGTTACTTCTCAAGGATAATATTTGTTCACTGTTGTTCTCATCATTCCACAAGGAACAATTAAAGCCTAACAGCAGAAATTATGTGAAGATCTTTGATGTTGGAGAACAGCAGGCTTATATCAAAGGCAGGATAGTTTGCTAAAATGAGGTAATGCTTGATCACTATTGAAAAATCAATATTTGATTTGGAATTGTTGGTCCTTTATGAAGTATTCATCTAAGGCTAGGTTCAGTTATACTTTGAACTTGCTGTGATATTTAAAATTGTAGATATTTTGTATGGGCTGTGTCCTGCATAACAAACAATATTTTGTTTCATCTGTTTGATTCTTATCTTCATTATACAGGTGTACACACTACACAAGCAATAAATCAAGTTTTATTCAACAAACCTGATGGAAACACCATGGCAGTTACAATACTTGACAATGTATGTTTTTTTCAGTACACTTGTTTATCTTGAAAGGATTTAAATGTCTTATTCTTGTAAAATTGCAAATACATGAATCAGCCTTTTTTCAGATGATGGTTGAAAAGAGTCAAGAGTCAATACCAATGATAAAAAGTTCCATTTTCCTCAAATATGGTAGGTGAAACAGAAATCCTGGATAAAATAGGAGAAGGGCAAGAAAACCCCTGTGTATATAATGATGTACAGGAGAAACAGAGGATGATTGATGGTCCAATGTTTTCTATACTAATGACAACAAGGTTTATCATTCATTTTCTAAATAGTAAGTAATTAGAATAATGAATGAAGGAAGAAGACAGGAAGAGATAAAGACAGAAAGACTGAAATTATTTGATAGGGAACTCTTTGGCCAAGAAGAAATGTAACAACAACAACAACAACAAAACACTTTACGAGATCTGTTTATTTCTTGCTAAATAAGCCATTTCTTATGCAGTTGCATTAACTGCCATGCAATGAAAACTTAGTTGACTGATAATGTGAATGACTATTTCTGAAGCATGATACATGAGACAAAAAAAGAGGGAAAAACTCTTTTAAAACCTCATTTTTATGAGTAAGGAGCACTGGTGTTCATGTGCTTAACGTGAGGTTTCCCTCAAACTTATATATATTATAGATATATATTTCTCTGTATATAAATTTTACACAGCAAGCTACGAGATATTATGATCTTACATTTATTCAAGTTTTCAAATTTGAAAGTGATGAAGAATTTGATATGAGAAAACTAAGCATTTGCAGATGATTTGTGAAAGCAAGCTGGGACTTACCTGTCTGAGCCAAGGAGTCGGAACCTCCTGGAGCGGTCACAGATCTCCTGAGTCACCTGTAACAACACAAGGTATACCTGTCTCAGTCTCAAGTCTGATGTTACCTCACCTGTACCATCCCCAAACACCAGTAGGAGGCTTCTCATATTCACTCTTTTCAACAAAATATGATAATAAGATTTACCTTACCTTTACCTTATGAATATTCATGTACAAATTTATGACTTGATGAATCTAACTAAAATAATGAACTTTGATTGGTTCTTTATTATGCAGACTGAAAAATGGGAGCTACAATATTGTATGAGCAAACAAAGGAGAACTTGATCGAACAAGTAACTGCTGTTGTATGCAACACATAAAGTCCCCTACCGGCTCCACCTTGACTCAATATGGTAATCAATCCCATTTTTTGCCATATTTTCACTATTTCCCTTACCATAGCAACCACAATTTTAAATAAAATGATGTGCATAATCTACACATTGCCATCTAGTCATATACCAAGTTTCATCAAGTTAGCTTGCTTAGTTATCGTGGGATCCCATTTTTGCCATATTTTCACTATTTCCGTTACCATAGCAACCACAATTTTAGTCGAAGAACAAAAATAAAATGACGTGCATAATCTACACATTGCCATCTAGTCATATACCAAGTTTCATCAAGTTAGCTTGCTTAGTTATTAAGTTATCGCGGGATCCAGATTTGAGCGGACAGACAGACGGACGTCCTAACGCAGGTATACTTGTGTGGCTATCCTATTGTTCTTTCTATTGTTCTTTTAGCCACCTAAGAGACAATTTTAGCCACTTGAGAGAAAAGATCAAAGGCTGCTAACCCTAACCCATTGTTCCCTAGCCCCGTAAGTACCCCTACGTGTGTACGGACAGACGGACGGACAGATGGAGGTCAAACCTATAGTCCCCTCCGGTGTGAACACCGGTAGGGGACTAACAACTCCTGCATCTGAATGAGGTAAAGGGATTCAGTTAATGTCCATCTGACTACCACCAGTTTATGTAACATAACAAATGCAATTAAAGTTTATAGAAATGATATTATAAAACATTTGACTACCTCATTTGCTTTGAAGCTTCGTCCCTGCATACCATGTTTGTGGAATGCCAATACACTGTCTTGCAAACAAACTGAAAAATAACCATAATTTACACATCAAAATAAAATCAGCTGTTACATCATAAGGTACAATTACAAATTTTGTGTGTGGCAGACCCGCCTCCCTACACACACACACACACACACACACACACTGAGTGCTAAGATTGAAGTAATTGTGATGGAAGCTTCGGCCAAGATGTTTTCTATACTATGGGGAGGCAGCAATATGTTTATGCAGAAAAGACACCTTTCATTGCATGTGTTCATAAGTAAATGCTTCAAGATGGAGAATGCAGCTTCAGAAAGATTGAAAATTTTCACATTTCAGCAATTATCTTTTCAATTGTATAGATTTACTTAACCCTTTCCCTCATAGAGGAAATCATGAAAAGACCTATGCGAACAACATAAAACCAGATCAGCCTGCGAGTAACTCGCCCAGTAATTGATATGACATTTCACTTGGCCATTTAACTCTTTCCCTCATAGACTCATTTTGACGCACTCAATAGGTACCACATAAAGCCTGATCTGCAGAAAACCACACTTAAACCTTACCAAATTTAATTACAAAATCCTCATTTCCAGACCACTGAGGAGCAGCGAACAGCATAAAAAACCTGATCAGCCTGCGAGTTACTCGCAGGCTGATCTGGTTTTATGCTGTTCGCATAGGTCTTTTCATGATGTTCTCTATGAGGGAAAGGGTTAAGAGAAGAGTTTTTAGAAAATAAAATCATATTGAGTTTTACATGGAGAAGTTTATACTTTAGTAACTTCTGTAATAAAAAGATTAGCCAAGGATCAACTCTGCAAAGTTTCATCAATATTTAGCCAAAGGACACTTTAAGAAAGTTTCTGATAATGGATAATGGGTGATCCAAATAGTTTACCCAATAATGAAAATAACCAATACCCTGCTATATATATCAATCAAACTGACTGACAGCCCCATCAGTTGAATGACTATCCCCACCAATTGCTTTCCACTTAACATTCCTTCTAATCATGATTTTATCATACCACAGGCCCCATAAACAACACCAACTATCCTAGTACCAGTTAGCTACTTGCCATCCTTTGCTACTGGACAAATTCCATCAATATTTTTAAGGAGATTGACTACGTATTTCTAGGACAATTGATTTTGGCATTACACTAAACCTGGCATCTATTTCATGAATAAAAAATTCCTCTAAGCTTCATACTTTGAGTGTCAACATTTTCAGAGATCCTGCGCTCTCTGTCATTCTTCTGTTCCTGATAGTATGTGATCATTGGGGAGCATCAGGTGAGATTGCAAGTTATTGATTTCTGTAGCAAGTCCATCATTATAATTCTGCAATGTCATTGTCACAGCTTGGCATGTGTAATACAGTATGGACAAACTACACAATATACACTCTGCCCAATGCACGGTAGAATTTACTGAACTACAATTAAATAAGCTAATCGACATCGGCACACAACTAAATGGCATCTTTTTAACACTTATCTTGAACTGATCCAGCATGTATGATAAAACATCTGCAAGCAGTTACCTGCTTTCTGGAACCTCCAGATATTTCTTGCCCCTTTTTTTTTACCTATTCTGACATTTCCAGCAATTATCAGGGTTTATAGATGCTCACAATACTTGATATGGTGATATACCAGGGTTGTCCTAAAATTTTGTTGACTTTTCCTCTAACAGAAAATATATTTTCGATATAGAGTCTACAAATGAAATTTTGAAACTTTCGTAGGAATTATGTACATTGTATTCTCTGGTTGACTCTACCAATGCAAATAATGCACCCATTTTTTACACAAGAGTTCTTTGGAACAATAGTGTCACCTGCTGAAATGTGACTGAAAAAGCGTCACGGACGGACAGACAGTTAACGGAAAAGTGATCCCTATGTGTCACCTCTGTTTACAGCAGGTGACACAAGAAGTACAATTTCAATGCTCACTGAATCAGTTGAACAAGAGCTGTCAGAGGACAGCACGCTTGACTATTCAAAATGCTTGTTGGTAAATCAAATGAAATCTATTTAAATTTTTGCCCTTCACATTTCCTGTACATAATAATAGTCAAAAATGATATACCTTGATAGTCTGATACCCCTTAATATATTTATGATGTCTAAAATCAATCCCATGCCTAGTTACTGAGACATAAGCACAAAAACACTGTGCATGCAAAACTTAAACCAAAAATCCAAGTTAAAAATGGGCCATAATTGCATCAGTCCAAAAGTTATCCTCCTGTTTTCTGATGCCCTTGAAGACACTCCTTAACTTTCTAGTCAATTCCTTAAGCAATTTCTGTGATATAAGCTGGATAGTAGCTTGAATGTAAAAATTTAACCAACAAGAGGGGGTCATAATTTTTAATTTATTCCATCAAGTGTTATCTTCCTTTATAGTATGATACCCCTAAACATATTAAAGATGTTTCAAATCAACCAGCCTAAAATTTCCAAAATTTCTAATTAAAAAAGGGGCCATAACTTGTAATTATTCCACCAAAAGTTATCTCCTTATAGTATGATACCCTAAACATATTAAAGATGTTTCAAATCAATCCATGCCTGGACTCTGAGATATATTCATGAGAGTATCTTGCATGCAAAACTTTAACCAAAATTTCTAAGTTAAAAAGGGGCCATAATTTGTAATATATTCCATCAAGAGTTATCTACCTTGGTTGTCTGATGCCCCTGAACATATTTATAAAGTTTCAAGTCAATACCATAAATGGTTATTGAGATATAAGGTTGATAGTAACTTGCACACAAAACTTAAACCAAAAGCTGCAATGCCAACGCCGACACCAGTGTGACTACAATAGCTCTCATATTCTTCGAATAGTCGAGCTAAAAATATCACAGGTTAAACATCTTCAATTCAGCATCATTTTTGAAAATTTTATTATGTAAAATGGACTACCACTGCAGTTAAGAATCACTCTCATTAATGTCTGAGGAATGGCTGGCAAACAAAAATTTTCTGCATAAAATAACACTGGTGTATACACATGTGAATCTGGCAACAGGAACACACACAAGCGTGTTCTCTGGAACACATGTGTCACCTGCTGAAGCATGATGGAGTAAGTGTGACGGACAGACAGATGGACGTACAGACAGATGGACAGACAGTTATCTACCTTGATATCAAAAGTTATCTACCTTGATAGTATGATACTCCTAAACATATTAAAGATATTTCAAATCAATCCCATGCCTGGATACTGAGATATAAGCATGAAAGTAACTTGCATGCAAAACTTTAACCAAAATTTCTAAGTTAACAAGGGTCAGGACTGCCACAAAATACGCCCATCACAGTATGGGGACTCTCAGAAATAGCTCAGAGAAACAAGCTATTGTCTCCTAAATCCCATTAGTTAATGAATGTTATTTATTAAAACAATCATGTTGAAACATTTCCATTAATTTGAAGGAAAATGTCTCTTTTGACTTATTCAAGTGTTCAAGGGGCCATAACTTCTAAGTCATTCACGCGATAATGCTGAATATCGAACTCATCCGCGATTTTATGGCCATGCATACGTGTGGAAAGTTTGTAAAGGATTGGTCTAACAGTATTAAAGTTAGAGCCCAGACAATCACAATTTCAAGTATTTTGTGTACGTCAAGGGCCATAACTTCTAAGTCATTCACGCGATAATGCTGGATATTGATCTCATCCGCGATATTATGGCCATGCACATGTGTGAAAACTTTGAAAAGAAATGGGCAAACTGTATTGAAGTTAGAGCCCGGACAATCACAATTTCAAGTATTTTGTGTACGTCAAGGGCCATAACTTTTAAGTCTTTCACGCGATAATGCTGGATATCAAACTCATCCACGATATTATGGCCATGCACATGTGTGAAAATTTGAAAAGATGGGCAACGTATTGAAGTTAGAGCCTGGACAATCACAATTTCAAGTATTTTGTGTACATCAAGGGCCATAACTTCTAAATCATTCCCGTGATAATGCTGGATATCGAACTCATCCGAGATATTATGGCCATGCACATGTGTGGAAAGTTTGAAAAGGATTGGGCAAACGGTATTGAAGTTAGAGCCCGGACAACAAATGTTCCACGCCCGCCCGCCCACCGTGAGTGTTCACATAATACGCCCCATCTTAAGATGGGCGTATAAAAAGGGGCAATAATCTGTAACATATTCCATCAAGAGTTATCTACCATGAAAGTATGATACCCCTAAATAGTAAAAAGTTATGACCAATGTTAAAGTTTTTTGTTAAACACTTCAAAAATAGGTCACGGTTCAAAGGGCAAAGTCAAAAGACCAAAAGTGTAACATTGATGGAAAGGTCTTGCCACAAGGAATTAACATGTGAAATATCAGTGCCCTGTTGTTAATGGTTCTGAAATGACAGGCATTTTAAAGTTTTCAAAAGTTACAGCAAAAATAGGTCAAGGTCAAGGTCGATAGATGCAATGTTGAAGCATGCAAAACTTTAACCAAAATTTCTAAGTTAAAAAGGGGGCCATAACTTGTAATATATTCCATCAAGAGTTATCTTACTTGGTTGTCTGATGCCCCTTAACATATTCATAAACTTTCAAGTCAATACCATGAATGGTTATTGAGATACAAACTAGATAGTACCTTGCACGCAAAACTTTAAAAATTTTCTATTGCATGCAAAACTTTAACCAAAATTTCTAAGTTAAAAAGGGGCCATAATTCATATTAAATTCAGTCAAGAGTTATCTACCTTGGTTGTCTGATGCCCCTGAACATATTTATAAAGTTTCAAGTCAATACCATAAATGGTTTTTGAGATATAAGGTTGATAGTAACTTGCATGCAAAACTTTAACCAAAAGCTGCAACGCCGACGCCAGGGCGACTACAAAAGCTCTCATATTCTTTGAATAGTCTAGCTAAAATTGTAGGGATTTTAAGGACTAATAAGAATTGGGTACGGTGCTTCTTAACAGCAAATCAGAAATGCAAAAATATGATAGGAACTCCAAAAAAGTCTTGGGGACTCCCAAAATTGAAAGTAAGGTGGTCCTGGGTCCCACTGAGAAATTCCTGATTGGGTACATTCATAATGAAGACATATATACTTAAAACATGACTTTTAAGTTTCTGAATTTAGCATGACAATTTCTTAACAGTATTTTGTTAGGAGTTCATGAGAAATTAATTTTCTTAAGCAGGCATTTTCTCTTTTCTTTGATCAAAATATTTTGGACAAACAATCGTTGTGTTGTTGGTTTAATAATTTTCTCTTAGACAAACAGTGTTTCCATACTAAGTGATAGTGATTGGTTAAAGAGAAAATAAAAGAAATAAATTTTAACATGCAGCATAGCGTGAGTATACACATGATTAAATAAGAAGATCAATTTAAATTTTATGTTAATCTGTTTGATCTGTTAATGTAGGCAACTTCAAATGGATCAATAAATGGATGAGTCAGATGGTTAGATAAAATGACAGCTGTAAATGAAGCGGATTCATACCCATAGTTAATCTTTCTTTTAAACTGGTCTAGTGACATTACAACAAGGTACCCAAATTGTGAAAAGAGAAAGAATCAATTTATGGAGAGGTTCCTGTATACTACTACAACCAGCCCAGTGCAGAACCATGCAGTTGTACAGCTGCCTTCAGCTGGTTCCAGGCCCTCACTGTGTAACAGATTCAGGGACATTCTCAATGCAATTTCAAATTAATCCAAAATAAAAACCTGTATTCAGTTGAATTTCCATAATCAATTTTTCGTGACTTTGGTATCTTGTAACACAGGAAATGATTAACAGTGTTTCCCTATACAGACAAAAGGTCCAGTTCTCAGATATGAGGGGAATCTGAACTAAGACTTGTCGTACAGGTAAACTTACATCATCCCAAGGTCCACAGAGAGTATCTGCACACACAAGCCATTCTCATGTTCTTTAAACTTTCCATCCATTGAAAGAATGCCTTCCCCAAGATTAATGGTTTATAAATATTTATACTGTTGTGGCCATAAAAAATTGTGACACCTCTGAATAATGAAACTCATGCATATAATGCCTCATTAAAATTAAAATGTTGCCAATCAATGAGCAATGACCCTGAAAATACTACTGTGAACGTGTGTAGTCAAGCTGCTATTGACTAGACAGGAAATCATCAGTTGTACAGACATCCTGGTCTTCTCAACACTACTTGGGTCAATAATGAGTAAAATCTTTTGGACATTACCCTAGTGACAACCTCACTCTCACAGAGATAAGACAGATTCTATTGTCAGTTCTGATCATATTTACCACTGTGTTTCTTGACAAAGAAATGAGACTATTTTCCCTTTTTCAGCCACAATAAAATTGCTCTCTCGTAAGATAGCGTGGGTTCAATGCCCTTAGACCAATACAGGGTAGAGTTTGCATGGTGCAGGTGTGTGCTAGGAATCAATAACATCAGGTGATCATGATGCAACATTAGTAAATCAATACTTTTATTTAGTGCTGTTGTTAGGGCACCAACCATAGTTCAGTCATGCGATGTGTGGTCACTCATGTGTGAAGTCTACCTACATAGTGGTGCCACACAGTAGTGGTATGGCTGATTTGTGGCATAGTACCATGTCATGCCACATTGAGACAGTATGAGAAAATGGTAAAGCAGCAACAAGACAGGATCTGCATCAAGCAAGAGCCCAGAAAAAACTAGAGCTATCACTAAAGGTGATGAATACCCCCCACACAGCCTTTGCTTACAATCAAGTGCCCAGCTATAGGAGGTAAGTCACAATGAATTGATATTTTCAATTGACATATTACACAAAACTATTTCAGTCAACCGTAACCACTTCATAATATGCACATCTGTGCTTGATATTGAAGCTTCCTATGACGTTTGTTTGAAATCTATCCAGTAGTTATTGAGAAATAGCGTGGACAAAGAAAACTCCAGAAAATCAGCAAAGGGCCATAACTCAAAGAAAATCAGTCAATCGTAACCATTCATAATATGCACATCTGTGCTTGATATTGAAGCTTCCTATGACGTTTGTTTGAAATCTATCCAGTAGTTATTGAGAAATAGCGTGGACAAAGAAAACTCCAGAAAACATCAGGGCATACACAAGAAATCAATCATTTACTGTGTAAACCATTTCATATATGCATTGTGCTGATTTGAAGCTCTCCTATGACGTTTGTTTTGTCTATCCAGTATTATTGAGAAGTGTGAAAATGAAACCCAAAAATCAGCAAAGCATAACCAAGAAAATCAGTCAATCAACCATGTTCAAATTTTCATGCAATATCTGTGTTGATTTGAGTTCCTAGATGTTTTGATTGAAATATCCAATAGTTATTAAATCTGACAAAGAAACTCCAAAAATCACAACCCATATAAAAAGTCAATCAACTAACAATATAATAGCAATCATTGTCACATGATGAACTTCCATAATTTGTGAACCATGCCACAGTTATAGAGAAATTATGACAAAAAACTACAATTGACGACATCTGGACGAATTTGATCCTATATACCCCAAAATTTATATAATGATTCTCCAGACTTACAACTCACAACAGTGATTACATATTTACTATTGAAGTATCTGTTGTTTGTGTTTGTGATGTTTCCCAGATTTTTTTTTTCTTTGATTTAAAATATAGTTGATCTATCATTCAACAAGTTAACAAAAACACAACCCCATTTTGAATGCAGTGTTCTGATAACAATAGAAATATAGTTGTCATATTAAGAAGAATCCCATCATTTGGCACAAGCACAGTAGAGACAGTTACAAAACATATCAATACAATTTAGTAAATTCTGAGATTTTTTCCCTTAATTAAGTTCTACTATTACATATTTCTTTAGCTCAGTGTCAGATATGAATATTAACATATTATTGTTTGAGTTAACACACAGAATCTCATTAAATTGATAAATGTAGAATATAATATCACTCAACACTCTTTTATAGCTTAATGAACAAAGAAGTGATATTGTGTATTCATCATTCCTGTGAAAATCCATGAATGGATGCTAAAGAAACAATGAGGCAAAAGTAATAAAATACCTTTAAGTAACAAGAGTGTTCTTTGACACAATTCACCTGTTAAATAAGAAAGTGTGCGGAGACAGAACGAAGATCCTATGTGTCACATGTTTGTTACAGCAGGATTTGACACACCTGTATCACTCACAGTGTCGGTGATATGGATTTTATCTCACTGGTAGAACACAGTATTTCATCAGTTAATATGAATTTTTTTTTCTCAGATTATAAACCCACTGAAATGCAAGACAAATACATTTAAGGATTTAGCTTATAAAAAGTGTCCAGAGTTGGGAGATAAAGCTCATTTCAGTACAGATAAACAAATTTTTTGTTCTTTTCAAGTCAACTTTTTTTCTCACTTCATTTTACACAAAACTTGATGATCTCAGCCACTTCACTGATTATTAAGAATGCTAGAAAATTACTGCAAGTGACTCATACTGTAAAAAATATTACCGGTAACCCTCTTGTTGAGAAGTTAGGTAATCCTGAATTACAAGTATTTATTCATACCATAGCATATGCCATTGGCAAGATCTTGTGAAGGTTAAGGTAACATTCTGTTATTCAGCATAAATACTGTTTAAGGATATAAATCAAAACAAGAGGGCATGACAGCTGATCTGAGATCATCCAGTTTCACTAATTTTCATAAATATGCATGATATCAATGTTATTCACATCGTGACTAAGATTGATAAAGATTTCCTCATACATGTAGATGCTAGAGTGCAAATAAAGTACAGATAATTCAAGGACCATAACTCCTAAACAACTGGATCAATATCAACCAAAATTGAATTTAGCCAAAAGAGAATAACCATTAACATTGTCATTAACATTAAAAAAGATTTCTTGAGAAATGAAGCTCTTCAAAACAAACTTAGGTGTGAGGGTGTAAACTACTATATCAACTATTTAAGGAATCATGTTTCAAAGTTCATCAAGATCCCCTATGATGGTACATCAAGTTCTGTTATGCTCAGTTTAGGTATGTTAAGGTCTATTATGCTCTACTACGATTCCGATGTTGTCATGCTCTTTCAAAATTTGATGTCAAATCATCATAATTGTGGCAAAATGTTTGACTGCCAAAAAGTTTGTCACAATCCTCACGATCACCATGATTTCATAGACATTGTGGCCTAAAATAAAGGCAGCTTTTTGTAACTAAACAAAGGGAGATAAGTAAACCACCAGGTAAAGTTAAGGTTCTTGATCACTGCACTTATCAAAGTCACCATGTATGCATATTTAGTTTCAAGATAATACATTGAAATTTACAAGTTATGGCCAAGGTTATAGTTTTTTAGAAAAAAGATAGACAGGACAACCCCCCACCTCCCCCTGAGGGCATTAAAATCCACCTAAATACTCAGGAAAAAGGGACACAACTGATGTTTTTAAAAATGTCTACTAAACTTGATGATTGGGTTTAAGATGTTGTTTGTACAAGTTGTAGCCAATATGCAGCATCTACCAAATTTTTCAATCAAAACAAATAAATGACAAACTTACCTAAAGATTCTACAACGAAATCAAAGTGGAGCTCTGAAGCCTGTCTCTTACTGGACTTCAATTTACCCGACATAGTGACAGCTTTCACATACTCTGTAAACCATAACAATGTTTCAATTTAGCAAAAACATCTCATATAATGATCATCAAACTATTGCAACTCTGATAATCTTCTCAGGTAAATAATTACATGACTGTAGGTATTCAATCTAACATCATACTGTTCACCTCAGTATGCCTTGTCATATGTAATCATCATAGGATTCACCTTATCTCTTTATACTGACATTCAGGTAGGTAACCAAAGACATTCAGTTTGTACTCTAACAATCGGTATACAAAACAAGAGGGCCAAGATGGCCCTTGGTCGCTCACCTGAGAAAGATGATTGCTTAAGAAATAAAGATGCTTGAGTGTAAAAGTGAAATCTGGCTTTTTTTTATGGTGAAATGGGCATAACTCCTAAATTTACAAGGCAATATCAGTTATAATTGAACCCGATTGTGAGATTATGGGCATAAACATTGTCTTAAAGTTTAAAAATGATTGTTAAAAAAATGAAGTTGGTAGAGAATAAACAAAGTGAAATCTGGCATTTTTTGTATTAAAAGGGGCATAACTCCTGACCTAAATGACCCATCTCAGCCACAATTGAACTCAATCGATACATTATGGTCATTAACAATGTCATAAAGTTTGAAGATGATTGCTCAAAAGATGAAGATGTTAGAGTATAAACAAAGTGATTTCTGGCATTTTTTGAATATTAAAAGGGGCATAACTTCTGAACTAATTGACGGATCTCAGCATCAATCGAACTCAATCGAGACCTTATGGTCATAAACATTGTAATAAAGTTTGAAGATGATTGCTTAAAAGATGAAGATGCTAGAGTGTAAACAAAGTGATTTCTGGCATTTTTTAATATTAAAAGGGGCATAACTTCTGAACTAATTACGATCTCAGCATAATCAACTCAATCGAGACTTATGGTCATAACATTGATAAAGTTTGAAGATGATTGCTTAAAAGATGAAGATGCTAGTGTGTAAACAAAGTGAAATATGGCATTTTTTTGAATATTAAAAGGGGCATAACTCCTGACCTAATTGATGATTCTCAGCCATAATCAACTCAATCGAGACTTATGGTCATAAGCATTGCCATAAAGTTTGAAGAGATTGCTAAAAGATGAAGATGCAAGAGTGTAAACAACTTGAAATATGGCATTTTTTGAATATTAAAAGGGGCATAACTCCTGACCTAATAATACGATATCAGCTATAATCGAACTTGGCCATGGTTTTATGGTTATAAACATTGATATAAAGTTTGAAGATAATTAAAAAGATGCTAGAGTGCAAACAATGTGAAATCTGGCTTTTTTGAATTTTAAAAGGGGCATAACTCCTGACCTAATGTTCCGAATTCAGCCATAATCGAACTTGGTCGAGATTTTATGGTTATAAACATTGTTTTAAAGTTTGAAGATAATTGCTCATAAAATGAAGATGCTAGAATGCAAACGAACAAATTGTGGACGACGGACGGACGGACGACGGACATTCATCGATCCTAAAAGCTCATCCTGAGCACACGTGCTCAGGTGAGCTAAAAAAAAAAAAAAAATTAAAAAATCAGTATACATTAGGTCACTAAACTTGCCTTTCATTTAAAAACAAGAGGGCCATGATGGCCTTATGTGGCTCACCTGAGTACCACTGTTCTAAAGGAGCAATCTGGGTATAGGGTTACCCAAGGAACATCTGTGCCAAAACATTTTAAAATTTGGCCTGTAGTTTTCACTATATACATTTAAGGCAAAGAAGCCCTGCCCCTGGTGGCCATGTTTCTTTAAAGATTGAAATAATGTTAGCATTCTTAGTAGAAGGTTACCCAAGGAACATCTGGACTAAAACATTTTGAAATCCAGCCAGTTGTTTTGAAGGAGATGATTTTTCAAGTTTTCATTTTTTTTCTTTCCGTTGTCATGGCATCCAGAGTTCTACATGGATCAATTTTTTTAGCAACCTTTGTTGAGGTTCACCCAAGGATCATCCCTGCCAAGTTTAATCAAATTCTGTCCAGCGGTTTCAGAGGAGATGTCATTTAAAGCAAATTGTTGACAATGCACGACACACGACGCTCAATGACGGACAACAGATGCATGGTGATCAAAAAAGCTCACCTTGAGCACAATGTGCTCAGGTGAGATAAAAAAATGTTTATAAACTTGGATACTAGAAGTGTGAATACCATAAAGTGCCATCTATTGTGCACATCCATGTATAGTGCGCATGCGACTTTGAGGCTCAAAACCTTGGAAAAAAAGTATAATTCCCTTCTATAATGCACGTCTCTTTTTCAGATGATGAGAAATCGCCATCTTGTTTAGGCGAGGGTGTTTTGCGGATGTTCAATAGCACAACAGGTGGAAATGTTCTACTGCTTCCACAAGTCAGGTGTAATGCAGTGATTATTTTACACCTTAAGTATCCACATGCATTTGCATTGTTACCTTGTTGCTTATTAAAGCTGATAGTTTGTGTAATAATCTTAAACCATTATAGACCTTCTAGTTTGTTTGTCTCAAGTCTCCTACCATGGGTATTTGAAGTACACAATTTTCATGAACCAAACACTCTGTCCAAAATGAAACTAACTTGTTAAAATATCATCTGATTGTACTGACTACAATAAACTGTTTATTTCACAGTAATAATGATGCAAAAATTGCTTTTGTTTGTATGTCGTCAATAAATTATAATGTAAAGAAAAGTTCAGGACTTCCTGTGGAATAGTAATAAAATATAAACACCAATATGAATATGAGAACAATAATTTCGAAAGCATTTATTGTACAATAACATGATAGAAATCACACATATACAATAATTTACAGGTAAGTATACATGATCAAGCTTTAATATCAGCGTGACTGTCTTGGTTAAGCAGTAGAACTTTTGATACCTGTAGTTCAAAACATCTGCAAAACATCAGCTGCTAAAAAAATAATGACCTCCTCAAAGTAAGAAGAATGAATGTGCATTATAGAAGGGGAAACCTTTTTCCAAGGTTTTGAACCTGGAACTGGGGATGCGCATTTATGGTATAATGAAGTATTTGACACAGCTAACGCAATGGAATAATTTACTAAGTCTTGTCCATAAATGACAATCATGTCTCACCAAAGCAGAAAAGATGTTATCATGTCCATATGATGAATGCATCTAGCATGTCTTTTTTTCAGTGAGTTTGCACTGACTGAGCCAGGTTTGAAAAACAATACTAATGACTGCAAATCAATGAAAATGATGCTAAGTAGCATCAAGCTAGCAACCTGCCCTGCGATCAGTTAACCATAGCGCTCGCAACTGTTATGGTTTTGGTCCCCAGTTTACATCTTATACGCTTTGATACAACAGGGATACAAATGCTAACGTTATGGACTTAAAAGGGTAACTGAAGACAGGGCTGGTTCTTAATCACAACACATCGTCTTGTCCTAAGGATCACTTGTGCCAAGTTATTTCAAAACACAACCATACATAACAAAGTTACAGCCGGGACACAATTTCTTGCACACACACACACACACACACACAACTGATTGTAACACAATATGTCCGTAAAAGGCATAAAAAACAAGAGTGTTGGTTATCACAAAATACGACCGACCTGCAATTTCATCAATTCAAGGGTTGTAATTCTAGAGTGTCTTGGATATTCTGACTGGTTTTCAAACCTATTGAGATACAGTACCAATACATATTGTGACTAAGTTTGAAAAAGATTAGTTCATGTTTGTTAGTGTTAAAGAGACATTGTTAATTAAGCAATTTTCATCAAATCAAGGGCCATAACTCCAGAGTGTCTAGGACATTCTGGCTGGCTATCAAACTTGGTCGAGATATTGTACCTATACACATTGTGACCAACTTTGTTAAAGATTGGTTCATTGGTTTGTTAGAGTTACAGAGTGGACACTGTTCAACTTTTCAACCATTCAAGGACCATAACTCCTGAGTATCTTAGACAATCTAGCTGGTTATTGAACTTGGCCAAGACATTATGCCCAAGTTTGGTGAATATTGGTTCATCAAATTGAAAAACATCAATGGACTCCACCAACCAACTCACCCAGCTGCAGCAGGTGAATCCATAGTATGTCTCTGCTTCGACGGGCATAGAAAAAAAGAAAAAAAAGCCTCTATACCATTTGATGGTGACTGGACCTACTAGCCTATAGTCAGAGTTTAACAGGGAGATAACAATGATACTTACTGTCATAACATACAAGTACTGTGTCCTTCTCTATCTGTATAACATTGGAGACAGGCAGCTGCTCCCCTGGGGAGACACAAGAACATCTTCATTAAAAAGTGAACTGACCTCTTAACATGATTTACATTACACATTAACTGTATTTTTACTAGTGTAGATATCATAAACACAAAACATTATTAAAAGACCATTATATCAATGATAAATTTACATAACAAGAGCTGTCAGAGGACAGCACGCTCGACTATTCAAAATGCTTGTTGGTAAATCAAATGAAATCTATTTAAATTCTTGCCCTTTATAGTAATAGTAAAAAATTATATACCTTGATAGTCTGATACCCCTTAATATATTTATGATGTCTAAAATCAATCCCATGCCTAGTTACTGAGACATAAGCACAATAACACTGTGCATGCAAAACTTAAACCAAAAATCCAAGTTAGAAAAGGGCCATAATTTGCATCAGTCCAAAAGTTATCCTCCTGTTTTCTGATGCCCTTGAAGACACACCTTAACTTTCTAGTCAATTCCACAAGCAATTTCTGAGATATAAGCTGGATAGTAGCTTGAATGCAAAAATTTAACCATAATTCTAAGTTAAAAGGGGGTCATAATTTTTAATTTATTCCATCAAAAGTTATCTACCTTGATAGTATGATACTCCTAAACATATTAAAGATATTTCAAATCAATCCCATGCCTGGATACTGAGATATAAGCATGAAAGTAACTTGCATGCAAAACTTTAACCAAAATTTCTAAGTTCAAAAGGGCATAATTGTAACATATTCCATCAAGAGATATCTACCATGAAAGTATGATACCCCTAAATGTATTAAAGATGTCTCAAATCAATCCCATACCTGGATACTAAGATAAAAGCATGAAAGTACCTTGCATGCAAAACTTTAACCAAAATTTCTAAGTTAAAAAAGGGGAAATAACTTGTAATATATTCCATCAAAAGTTGTCTACCATGAAAGTATGATACCCCTTAACATATTAAAGATGTTTCAAATCAATCCCATACCTGGATACTGAGATATTAGCATGAAAGTACCTTGCATGCAAAACTTTTACCAAAATTTCTAAGTTAAACAAGAGGGCCATGATGGCCCTGGATCGCTCACCTGATATCATTAGGCTATGTAAAATCAAGTGACCCCTGGGGCAGAGCCAATTTTGACCCCAGGGTCATGATTTGAACAAACTGGGTAGAGGTCTATTAGCCCATGTTACATACCAAATATCTAAACTCCAGACCTTGTGGTTTTTGAGAAGAAATTTTTCTAGATTTTTTTCCAAAATAAGTCTATGTAAAATCAAGTGATCCCTGGGGAGGGGCCAATATTTTCACCAAATATCTAAATGCCAGGCCATGTGTTTTCTAGTTTCCTAAAAAAAGAATTTTCAAGTTATTTCTATATTAGCCTATGTAAAATCAGGTGACCCCTGGGGCGGGGCCAAATTTGACCCCAGGGGCATGATTTGAACAAACTTGGTAGTGATCTACTAGACAATGCTGCACACCAAATATCTAAACCCTAGGCCTTGTGGTTTCTGAGAAGAAGATTTTTCAAGTTTTTCCTATATTAGCCTATGTTAAATCAAGTGACCCCTGGGGTGGGGCCAATTTTGACCCCAGGGCATAATTTGAACAATTTTGGTAGGATCTAAGAATGCTCAACCAAATATCTAAACCCAGGCCTTGTGGTTTCTGAGAAGAAGATTTTTTCAAGTATTTCCTATATTAGCTTATGTTAAATCAAGTGACCCCTGGGGCAGGGCCAAATTTGACCCCAGGGCCATGATTTGAACAAATTTGGTTGTGATCTACTAGACAGTGCTGCACACCAAATATCTAAACTCCGGGCCTTGTGGTTTCTGAGAAGAAGATTTTTTCAAGTTTTTCCTATATTAGCTTATGTTAAATCAAGTGACCCCTGGGGCGGGGCCAATTTTGACCCCAGGGCATGATTTGAACAAACTTGGTAGAGATCCACAAGACAATGCTACACACCAAATATCTTAACTCTATGCCTTGTGGTTTCTGAGAAGAAGATTTTTCAAGGTTTTTTCCTATAGTAGCCTATGTTAAATCAAGTGACACCTGGGGCGGGGCCAATTTTGACCCCAGGGTCATAATTTTTACAATCTTGGTAGAGAGTCATAAAATCATGCTACATACCAAAAATCAAAAGGCTAGGACTTGTGGTTTCTGAGAAGAAGATTTTTTCAAGTATTTCCTATATTAGCCTATGTAAAATCAGGTGACCCCTGGGGCGGGGCCAAATTTGACCCCAGGGCCATGATTTGAACAAACTTGGTAGTGATCTACTAGACAATGCTGCACACCAAATATCTAAACCCTAGGCCTTGTGGTTTCTGAGAAGAAGATTTTTCAAGTTTTTCCTATATTAGCCTATGTTAAATCAAGTGACCCCTGGGTTGGGGCCAGTTTTGACCCCAGGGCCATGATTTGAACAAACTTGGTAGTGATCTAAGACAATGCTCACACCAAATATCTAAACCCAGGCCTTGTGGTTTTGAGAAGAAGATTTTTCAAGTATTTCCTATATTAGCCTATGTAAAATCAGGTGACCCCTGGGGCGGGACCAATTTTGACCCCAGGGCCATGATTTGAACAAACTTGGTAGTGATCTACTAGATAATGCTGCACACCAAATATCTAAGCTCCAGGTCTTGTGGTTTCTGAGAAGAAGATTTTTCAAGTTTTTCCTATATTAGCCTATGTTAAATCACGTGACCCCTGGGGCGGGGCCAATTTTGACCCCAGGGTCATAATTTGAACAATCTTGGTAGAGAGTCATAAGATCATGCTACATACCAAAAATCAAAAGGCTAGGCCTTGTGGTTTCGGAGAAGAAGATTTTTTCAAGTTTTTCCTATATTAGCCTATGTTAAATCAAGTGACCCCTGGGGCGGGGTCAATTTTGACCCCAGGGCCATAATTTGAACAATCTTGGTAGAGAGTCATAAGATCATGCTACATACCAAAAATCAAAAGGCTAGGCCTTGTGGTTTCGGAGAAGAAGATTTTTAAAATTTTCATTTTTAAAATTATTTTTAGCTCCTGTGACCTAGATTTTTCCAAAAAAAATTTTAACAACTTTGGAAAAGGGCCCCATAATGAACATTCCAGTGAAGTTTTATCAAAATCCAGTGAGTAGTTTAGAAGGAGATGTTGTTTAAAGAAATTGTTGACGACGGACGCACGCACGGACGACGGACGACGGACAAAAGGCGATCACAAAAGCTCACCATGAGCACGTTGTGCTCAGGTGAGCTAAAAAGGGGCCATAACTTGTAATATATTCCATCAAAAGTTATCTACCATGAAAGTATGATACCCCTAAACATATTAAAGATGTTTCAAATCAATCGCATGCTTGATGCTGAGATATAAGCATGAGAGTATCTTGCATGCAAAACTTTAACCAAAATTTCTAAGTTAAAAAGGGGCCATAATTTGTAATTTATTCCATCAAGAGTTATCTACCTTGGTTGTATGATGCCCCTAAGCATATTCATTAACTTTCAAGTCAATACCATGAATGGTTATTGAGATACAAACTAGATAGTAGCTTGCACGCAAAACTTTAACCAAATTCTCTATTGCATGCAAAACTTTAACCAAAATTTCTAAGTTAAAAAGGGGCCATAATTCATATTAAATTCAGTCAAGAGTTATCTACCTTGGTTGTCTGATGCCCCTGAACATATTTATAAACTTTCAAGTCAATACCATAAATGGTTATTGAGATATAAGGTTGATAGTAACTTGCACGCAAAACTTTAACCAAAAGCTGCAACGCCAACGCCGACGCCAGGGTGACTACAATAGCTCTCATGTTCTACGAAAAGTCGAGCTAAAAATGAACAATTCAACCATCCTTTACAGTTCAAGCTTGCTGATATCTTTTCCCAAGATGAGACAATTCATTACCCAAATCATTATAAGATAATGATATTTTTCAATATCACTGACAAAAGCTTCAAGCCAATCCAGAAATATATGAACACTATAAATAATGAAAATTAAATACTTCATTTTTTTTAATCTAATAGGCCTTTACTTGGGTCAACTCATTAAAATTGTTGAAAGATTCATAAATACTTACCTTGTAAATACTCCAAGTCTGTGAACCAATTTGAGCCAGAATTAAGATTTATTATATCAAAGTTAAGTGCAAACTTATCATTCCTGAAATAAAAAAAAAGTGTATCCATTAGAATAGTGACAAAAAATGAGAATTAGAAAACATATCTGTAGAACAAATACCAGGTAGGCAGTAGATTTTATAACATTGATCATGTAATGTAAGTTATATTGCAATAAAAAAAAAATCCTTCTTTTTTCTAATGAATAAGTTTAAAATTGCTATAGTATTTGCATTAATCATCGTATGGATAAATAAGCACTGGACCCACAAGTAATGTACTGCTAACATGATAACATCTATATCTGGATTACCTACCCTTTCCTAACACCTAAGCAGACAAGTGGATACTCTAGTTCCGGGGATATAAACATATCAAATGCTTGAGGAGTTACTGGTAAGGAGTCACACTCAAAGATCTGCAAATATACAAACAAGTCAAACATGGATGGAAGTTTTCCTCATATGTGTCTCCCCTATACAACTTGGCCAATACAACCAACGTCATAACTAAACACTGTGCTGAAAAGTGGTTTTAACCCTTTCCCTCATAGAGGAAACCACAAAAAGACCTATGCGAACAACATAAAACCAGATCAGCCTGCGAGTAACTCGCAGGCTGATCAGGTTTTATGCTGTTTGCTGCTCCTCAGTGGTCTGGAAATGAGGACTTTATAATTAAATTTGGTAAGGTTTAACTGTGGTTTTCTGCAGATCAGGCTTTATGTGGTACCTATTGAGTGCGTCAAAATGAGTCTATATGAGGGAAATTGGTTAAATGAGTCTATATGAGGGAAAGAGTTAAATGAGTCTATATGAGGGAAAATCAACGGACTTATAAGCTTGACAAGATCTACTATCATCTGAATGATTAGTTTATTCTGTGCATGTGATTTTTCCCTTTAATCATCCTATGAAGGTTGAACAGATTTAGGTACATATGAAAAACTGTGGCTCCTGAAAATATTTTAATTAAGTTGTGTAGTCAGATGAAATCATGCGAATGTTTACAAATTTAGCAAGGATATGGAAACCTTTTAATCTACCAGTATATAAAAATTATCATAAATAAATGTTTCTGGGAAAACCAGTCTTAAAATGATAATAGATTGTAGCAGTAGATCACCTAACATGTTCAAATGTGAGATAACTTATAAAATATTTTCATAAATGTATATTTTTTATCACCATACAAAATTTTTATCCCCATACAAATTGGTCTTTGATATGCATTTCAATACTTGGCAAGTAGCCCTGTTATACTTGACTTGAAACCTGTTCTTGTACATTATAAAGAGTCCTTTGACCAAAGGGAGATAACTCAACTAACCTTGAGCTGCATGAACTTGTTGAGAGGATCATACCACTGCATGAGTATGACCCCAGTAGGCAGGGCACCACACAAGTACTTATACCCGTTGTATGGATTGCGTCCCACACAGCATTTCGTGCACCCACGGGTGTCTGGCACCTTCGATGTCGCTGTGTACCTCCTGGTCGACATGGAATAAAACAGAGATTTGTGGGTTACTGTGACCTAAAATTGACTGAAGTAGATATTAAGATTTTGTTGGTTTCCTGATCATATGAAGTACTTCATTAATGCAAAAAAATCCCAACAGTATATAAACAACTTTATGCAATTTCAATTAGTTTTTGTTTTAATTATTTCTCTCATCCTAACGATGCAAGACAGGCAGCACTCCAGCTGCAGGGAACAAGACCTACCTGGGCACCAGCTTCTCCGGGATCTTGGTCTTCATGGGCAGGGAAAAGCGGTTTGACTGCTTACTGTGTAACATCATCAAGTCATGGCGATACAGGTGGGCATTCTTCCCTGTAATACAGTCACACATGTACACACAGTCACACATGTACATGCAGTCACACATGTACACAGTCACATAAGTACACAGTCACACATGTACAGCAGTCACACATGTACACACAGTCACACATGTACAGCCCAACCTCGCTATTCCGATAACCGTTGAACCGAAATCCTCTCTATTTCGATTTTTTTTTCCGGTCCCGATTTTTCTCCTATAAAATTCAACTAAAATAAAATGTTTAATCCGATTTTCGCTATTTCGAAAAAAATCCTATTTCGAAGTATTTTTTCGGTCCCGAAATCGCAATTTATGCACATTTTTCAATTGTTAAATCGAAGTCAAATTTTCAGTCACTTTTCGTACTTACCCGGATGAAAAACAGACACGCTTATTTTGCGGTGTCGTTGTGAAAGTTCAGGTAGGTTTTTCACACCTTTTACAGGGGAGGGTACACTGTCGTGTGCCCGACTGGATATCTGGTTATTGCTAATTGATGCCTGAGGGGTTGAGTAATACATCATAGTCAGGCGTCTGACACTGGGGAGGTGTGGGGGTAGGCTGTCGCGGGCCCAACCGGATATTATTGCTTATTGCTAATTGATGTACTGTATGACTGTTAGAGTAAATATCACGCGTCAGCAGAAAGTACCTGAGAATGTAGGTTTGAGTAATTGTTAAATTATGCATTTAAATAATCGGTGTTTGCCTTAATCGTCAATCATTGCCTGATTGCCTCTGCTTTCATTTTTTTCTTTTGTTGTTCTAGCTTTTGCATATACATGTGACAAAATAAACATCTGTTCTTATTTGTGTGTCTTGTATTTTGATAATCTTACGGCGTAGTTGTTTTCATGACACTCACCGGTAAAATAATAAACACCGATACATGTATGTCACCATAAAAGCATCGATTTTTAATCCGAATTATCGCTATATCGAAGTTTTCAGCTCGGTCCCAATGACTTCGGAATAGCGAGGTTGGACACTGTACATGCAGTCACACATGTATACACAGTCACACATGTACACACAGTCACACATGAACATGTAGTCACACATGTACACACAGTCATATGTACACGCAGTCACACAGGTTGACACTGACTGCTCTGACACTCTATAACATGGCCCTGAGTACAAGTACAATCTCAAATATCACACTCAAATCCTTACTGAAACAAAAAGTCAAATTTGAATTTAAGTTCACAAGTGATAAGTAGAAGTAATTATTTTTTTCTACCTTTCTTCATTAATGTTGGTGAAGTCCTTGATTTCTGATATATAAACTTGACAAGAGTAGGTCAACATGTATGGAAACACACTTCAGGGCATTCTGATTAAATACAGAACACAGTATCCCTGAAGCTGGTACTTGCTGTACTCTTGTCACATTCCACAGCACAGCTCTTCAACAGTCCTGGTAGCAAGGTCGTGTTATTAAAATTTTCAGCCTGTGAAGCGAGCGCATGCCCGAGGAATAAATGTGATCATGTGATGGCACAAGGAAAGGAAATCCTTAATATATTCTATGTTTTATTATTCTAAATGTAAGTTTATGACCCGTCATTAATGCGACTGCCCATAGCAGAGAAATCATCCATTTTTTAAACAATCACAAAATGTTTCATTTGGTAACTATGTGTCTGTAGATGGGTATTAATAGAGGTAATACAAAAAGTTACTCTTTATTCAAGTTAGTTAATGATCATCTGTGAACAAGCCTCTTTATATATTTGTGAAAACATGGGGCATGGTTTTGAAGAACTTACCTGAGGCAAGGTTTTGTTTTTTTGTTTGTTTATTGGGCTTAACATCCCACCAATAATATTTCAGTCATTTCGAGACGATGCCTACTTGAGACAGATATAGTGCTGCCACACTGCAGTATCACGCCGGAGACATGTGGCATGATACCACACCCAGTCACATTATCCGGACACCGGGCAAACAGTTCTGGAACTACCCTTATATGCTGAACGCCAAGCAAGGGAGCTATACTAGTACCATTTTTTAAGACTTTAGTATGTCTTGGCCGAGGATCGAACCCAAAACCTCCTGATTCTGGGACGGACGCTCTATCACTTTGCCACCGTGGCCAGACTAGTAAGGTTTTATCAATGAATCTAATATTATATATACTACTACTTTTGTTCACAGTGTGGCCATTATATAGAGAAGAGACTGGTTACAAATGGTGGATGGTTAGGTACAGGAGTGCAAGATGGATTTACTATCACAACTTCAAACTAAAAATTTAAAAAAAAAAACACAATGTACCTTTTCAGTTTTAAGCAGTGAAAAATTAAGCCCAGCCTGTACCTATTGATGATGGAGATGAGTTCCTATTCACAACAAATTCAACTGCTCACAAAAAGCAAATAAAAACCTTTTCACTTTTGTGTAAACTAGGTTAACCACTGACTGCCTGTTATCCCATAACCTGTGTTTTTATAATGGAAATTTAATATTTTCAAATTCACATACCACACTGTTAAATTTTCATCAAAGAAAAGCCTGTAAGTCTATATGAATATGTCTGTAAACATTGCAAAGGTCCAAGAACACAATCTGTGACAAGCGTGCTGATGTTACTCACGTGAACTGGACCAGGTTCGAATTCCAGCATCAAAACTAAGTGCTAAATAGTACTAAAAATATTAAATAAGGCAGGGACACATATCATCATTTTTTCTTTTACAAAATAGATTTCAGTTATTATTAAGCACACATAAACAGTTTCCTTACTGACAAACAAAATTTGTTAAGTATTTATGTATGACATGACGCTGAATTAGATCAGTGGAATTGGGGCAAGACAATTTTTTTACTTTGCAGTCTTTCAGTAATTCTGAAACCTTGTCTACAAAAAACAGGTGAAGCATCACTGAATCACACTGTAGACAAGTGGCATGTCTCATTATCCCGAATGGCATGTCTCATTATCCCGACATTTGTCCAACCAGTCCTGGAAACACCCCTTTATTCTGAGTGCCATGCAAGAAAGATATAACATTTTAAATGACTTTGTTACTTTACAGAAAAGGATGAAACTGCTGCTCTCAGTTACAGGACAGACTCTCTGACCAGTTGGCCACTACAGCCATGTTTGTAAGATGTACCCACCTGATAGAGACATGAGTATGTTGTTGATCACATACAGCCACTGACACTGTCGAGCGTGCAGCTGAAATATACAAACATCAGGAGGTAATACAACTAACTGGCTTCCACTTATTTCATATCCTCACACAGACATCAAATTTCATCTTATTTCTTTTACAATGACTGTGTTACATAATCTTAGTATTTATACAAAGCCCCTCCACAGTTGCTGGGTTGGACCAGTACTTTGTGTCTGTGGATGTCTTAAAATATTTGCATACTAATCAAGGATCAAACCTTAAACCTCAAGTTGGGTCCAGTCATTAATATTATCAATCTTACTTGGACCAAAAAAATTGTCATGCATTGTCAAAATTGGTGAAAATCTCTCTCTCCTCTCTCTTTTGCATATGTTTCAATACTTATTGTTGTGACATTGTTAAGAATGACTTGCTTTACATTAGAAAGTCTAGGCACTAAGCATCTAAATTCTTATCAACTGTTATAAACAAAAAGTGTTCCTTGGAACAAATGTGTCACTGCTAAAAGAAATGTGATGGGAAAAGTGTGATAGACAGACACACACACACAAACAGATGACATAGAAGTGACCCATATGTCTCAATTAATGATTTATCCTGTGTTTAAAGCAGGTGACACACAAATGCTGTTTTGTTCTGGACATCAGGATGTGTGAACTCACCAATTCCAGTGAAGCTTCGTGTATTTCGTTCAGGTTGAGAGTGTAGAGACCTTCACTGGCCCCGATCAAAATGTGTTCATCTGGTGAAAGACAATACATTACATTATTTATTATAGTGTTCTTCCCATACCCAACTTCTCCAAGTTAACTATTCCTTACGTAACTGATCTCTTCATTACATTCCCTCTATAGTCAATTTACTATGTCATATGTCAATATTTGATAAAATGGACTTTTCCTATAAACAATATAATATTAAATTAAATGTTAAAGATAAAATAGCCACATGTCAAACGTTTTTTTACTACAAGTACTGGTACATTTTTCTTGGTTAAATTTACAATTTAACATATCATTTACCAATGACCTACTAGGAAACAAGTTTCACAATTCGTACTAATCCCTCTCAATGGTTTCCGAGATAATTTTAATACTTTACGTCTGGAATTGTCTTTTCAAATCTGGGCCCAAAATGAGGACCAAACTTGCACTTTTTACATCCATAAACAGTGAGTAATACACTGGTCCTTGGTTGGTTTTTCTTCTTTTTTTGTTTGTTCAGTAATGAAAAATGGACATGTGTGTGAAATATTTCTTTCCAAGGAATAAAGGATGTGATACCTCTTGTTTCTGGATTAATCCAGCTTGCTGTACAGTTGATTTTGAGTGGACAGCCATTGAAGACTTTTGAAAAACAAGCACCCATCTGTTGATTAAAAGAAAAAAAAGTATATTAGTTCTAACTAGTCATCAAATAAAATATAATAAATACTAAGTATATTGTTGAAAAATAAAGTAATGATAAGTATGTTGTTGAAAGATATTCATTTTGTCTGAAACTTTCATTATGGACATACAAAGGATGAAAATAGAGAAATTACTTTAACACAATCTGTAAGAGAGAACAGATCACCAGGGGTTCAGCAATACTCAGTATATTGACCAATCAGTAACTAGGGAAAAATCTCAAGGTGTATGTTTATTTCTCATTGAAAAATGTGTGAAATTTTAGACCAGCATGTATTTTTGGTGTTTGGGAAGTGCTTGTTGATTTATGAAGGTTTACTTCTCATTTCAGAGCGAATAGTCTGCACTTTCAATACTTTCAAAAGATTAGAAGAAAAAGTAAACAATAATTAATGTAACATATTGTAGAGAAACTTACATGAACTTTTGGCGTTGGTGGTAACCCATTACTGACTGGTCGAAGCTGAAATGGAGAGTAATAAAACGAATATAAATATTAGTACAACACATTGAGATGAATAAAACTAAAAGAATACTAAGATCTAATGACAAAAAGAGAAAAAACCTAAAACTATCAATGAAGGTGATTAACCCTTTCCCTTATAGAGGATACCACGAAAAGACCTATGCGAACAGCATAAAACCAGATCAGCCTGCAAGTAACTCGCAGGCTGATCAGGTTTTATGCTGTTCGCTGCTCCTCAGTGGTCTGGTAATGAGGATTTTACAATTAAATTTGGTAAGGTTTGAGTTTGGCTTTCTGCAGATCAGGCTTAATGTGGTACCTACTGAGTGCGTCAAAATGAGTCTATATGAGGGAAAGGGTTAATACCTCTGAATACCGCTGAAATAGGAACAGAGAAATAGGGCTATAATTCTTACAAAAATCTTACAAAGTATCTACACTTGTCTGCTGACTGAGCTAATCATGATAAATCATTATTGCAAGAATGAAAGATTATCAATAACAACTACCAAACTTTAAGTGATGCGAGTGTTGGACAGGATGGGTCACAAGATGACGTGACATGATGAGCTTGATTCCTATATAGCCCTCTCTATGTGAAGCTGGACTATAAACAATTTTCTGGATAAAAAGTAAAAATAACTGAAGCAAAAATACCACAGAGAAAATGTGCGTGGAGCATCTAAGGTAGCAAGAAATATTCCAAAGTGATGAAGAAAGTCACTGGAAGGCTACACTCACTAATTCCAATAGCTCATCATAACAAAGATCTATATAGATATACTTATTATTATAAAAGAGTTTGCCAAAGACCAACAGAAGATTTCCTAGGTTGTTACATACTGTAGCATCGCTATCCTTTTTGTCCCTGCGTGGTGGCACCTCAGGGGGAACACTAGATACATCTTCTGAGGTTTCGCCGGACGCACTCTCCTCTGGATGAGGAACAACCCCGTTCTGTTTCCGGCTCATCTTTGGTGGTAGGTCTGGAGGACGGTCTGCTTTCTCCAGACTCTCTTCTGTGGGTGGGTGGCTGTCAGGGGTCAAGGTCAACATGCGGTCAATCAGACTGTCCAGGTCAGGCCCCTGGTCTACATCTCCGTCCTCCTCTCCCTCGTCTGGCAGGTGGTACACATTCTCACCGCCGGTCAGGGTGGATGTGGGCTAAAACACCAGATACAGGTAGTTTCTTTGGAGTCATTTTATTTCAATTAATATAGAAAAACTAGTTTTCATAACATAAGAAAATCACTTTCAATGGCTTAAGTAGACATTTTTCAGGGAGGAAACACGACTATCCATAGAAAAAACAAATTTTTATGGGAGACTTTCTTACATCAGTCATTTACAATCCTTAGAGCCATTATAGAATGAATGTACTAAAGGTCTCGTTTAGTTTTCGATACCATATCTTCCTTAAAATATTGTTATGCAATGACTATTTGAGAATAGTGACTATTACATTTTGGTGAATCATAAAGCCAGTTTACCTGCAACTCTTTAAATACT
>CM037784.1:50581944-50631944 GCA_021229015.1 Solen grandis | reverse complement strand
TGGCATTGTACTCAGTCCTGCTACAAATTCAAGGTGCTTCTTCATGAACCTTTGCATATATTAAAGATATTACTAAGTTTTTGTACTGTGATCAGGCCATCCCTCTCAAGAGCAATGTAGTCAATTTTCCTAAAAATATGAAGAAAAAAAACTACTAAAGATTCTTCCCACATGTTTTTATTAGTTTACCAGTGAGGACATGTACAACATATATCTCAGTGGAGTTCAATGGTGGCTGATATTAGACTGATAGAATGTTGATACATTTTAGGCCCTTGAAATATCAGAACTGCACACAGATTTTCCATTTACACTCTAACATCTTCATTTCTTAAGTTCAGGCAATGAAAGCCATGTTTCTCAGGTGAGCCATTAGTTTTTCACACTCACTATATTGCATAAATTTATGAGCAAGTGCTTGTGTTTGAAAGTTTAATCACACAGTTGTTTTTCAGTCAGCTATATTGTCTTTTCATAATCCCAGTCTGTGGAGCGCAGGTGGTCATTTCCAGAGAACTACTTACTGGACAACAAGGAGGTAACACCACACATGCGCACCGTGCTGATGGACTGGCTCATACAGGTCCAGGTATGTGATTGAATGTGAGGGCAGACTGGGTCAAGGTGGTATATTGTGTAGGTAGACTGGGTCATGGTGATATATTGTATATACAGACAGGGTCAGGGTAGAATATTGTATATGCAGACTGGGTCAGGGTGGTATATTGTGTATACATACTGGGCCAGGGTGGTATATTGTGTATACATACTGGGTCAGGGTGGTATATTGTGTAAACAGACAGGGTCAGGGTGGTATATTGTGTATACATACTGGGTCAAGTGGTATATTATGTATACAGACTGGGTCAGGTGGTATATTGTGTATACATACTGGGTCAGGGTGGTATATTGTGTATACAGACTGGGTCAGGGTGGTATATTGTATATACAGACTGGGTCAGGGTGGTATATTATGTATACATACTGGGTAAGGTGGTATATTGTGCATACATACTGGGTCAGGGTGGTATATTGTGTATACATACTGGGTCAGGTGGTAAATTATGTATACATACTGTGTCATGGTGGTATATTGTGTATACATACTGGTCAAGTGGTATATTGTGTATACATACTGGGTCAGGGTGGTATATTATGTATACATACTGTGTCATGGTGGTATATTGTGAATGCATACTGGGTCAGATGGTATATTATGTATACATACTGTGTCATGGTGGTATATTGTGTATACATACTGGGTCAAGTGGTATATTGTGTATACAGACTGGGTCAGGTGGTATATTATGTATACATACTGGGTCAGGGTTGTATATTGTGTATACATACTGGGTCAGGTGGTATATTGTGTATACATACTGGGTCAGGGTGGTATATTATGTATACATACTGGGTCAGGTGGTATATTGTGTATACATACTGGGTCAGGGTGGTATATTGTGTATACAGACTGGGTCAGGTGGTATATTGTGTATACAGACTGGGTCAGGTGGTATATTATGTATACATACTGGGTCAGGGTGGTATATTATGTATACATACTGGGTCAGGTGGTATATTATGTATACATGCTGGGTCAGGTGGTATATTGTGTATAGATACTGGGTCAGGGTGGTATATTGTGTATACATACTGGGTCAGGGTGGTATATTGTGTATACAGACTGGGTCAGGGTGGTATATTATGTATACATACTGGGTCAGGTGGTATTTTATGTATACATACTGGGTCAGGGTGGTATATTATGTATACATGCTGGGTCAGGTGGTTTTTTAGCTCGACTTTTCGAAGAATATGAGAGCTATTGTAGTCACCCTTGCGTCGGCGTCGGTGTCGGCGTTGGTTAAAGTTTTGTGTGCAAGTTACTATCAACCTTATATCTCAATAACCATTTATGGTGTTGACTTGAAAGTTTATGAATATGTTCAGGGGCATCAGACAACCATGGTAGATAACTCTTGACTGAATTTGATATGAATTATGGCCCCTTTTTAACTTAGAAATTTTGGTTAAAGTTTTGCATGCAATAGAAAATTTGGTTAAAGTTTTGCCTGCAAGCTACTATCTAGTTTGTATCTCAATAACCATTCATAGTATTGACTTTAAAGTTTATGAATATGTTAAGGGGCATCATACAACCAAGGTAGATAACTCTTGATGGAATATATTACAAATTATGGCCCCTTTTTAACTTAGGAATTTTGGTTAAAGTTTTGCATGCAAGATACTCTCATGCTTATATCTCAGTATCAAGCATGCGATTGATTTGAAACATCTTTAATATGTTTAGGGGTATCATACTTTTATGGTAGATAACTCTTGATAGAATATTTTACAAATTATTGCCCCTTTTTAACTTAGAAATTTTGGTTAAAGTTTTGCATGCAAGGTACTTTCATGCTAATATCACAGTATCCAGGCATGGGATTGATTTGAGACATCTTTAATACATTTAGGGGTATCATACTATAAAGGAAGATAACACTTGATGGAATAAATTTAAAATTATGACCCCCTTTTAACTTAGAATTATGGTTAAATTTTTGCATTCAAGCTACTATCCAGCTTATATCTCAGAAATTGCTTGTGGAATTGACTAGAAAGTTAAGGAGTGTCTTCAAGGGCATCAGAAACCATGAGGATAACTTTTGGACTGATGCAAATTATGGCCCTTTTCTAACTTGGATTTTTGGTTTAAGTTTTGCATGCACAGTGTTATTGTGCTTATGTCTCAGTAACTAGGCATGGGATTGATTTTAGACATCATAAATATATTAAAGGGTATCAGACTATCAAGGTAAATCATTTTTTACTATTACTATGAAGGGCAAGAATTTAAATAGATTTCATTTGATTTACCAACATGCATTTTGAATAGTCGAGCATGCTGTCCTCTGACAGCTCTTGTTCTTTATATAGAAAGGGTCAGGGTGGTATATTGTGTATACAGACTGGGCCAGGGTGGTAAATTGTGTATACATACTGGCTAAGGGTGGTATATTGTGTAGGCAGACTGGGTCAGGGTGGTATATTGTGTATACATACTGGGCCAGGGTGGTATATTGTGCATACAGACTGGGTCAGGGTGGGGTATTGTGTATAAAGACTGGTTCAGTTGGTATATTGTGTATACAGAGGGGTGGTATATTGTGTAGGCAGACTGGGTCAGGTGGTATATTATGTATTCATATTGGGTAAGGGTGGTATATTGTGTATACAGACTGAGTCAGGGTGGTATATTATGTATACATATTGAGTAAGGGTGGTATATTGTGTATACAGACTGTTTCTGTTGGTATATTGTGACTTCATACTAGATCAGGTGGTATATTGTGTATACATACTAGATCAGGGTGGTATATGGTGTATACATACTAGATCAGGTGGTATTTTGTGTATAGATACTAGATCAGGGTGGTATATTGTGTATACATACTGGATCAGGTGGTATATTATGTATGCATACTGGGTCAGATGGTATATTATGTATACATACTGTGTCATGGTGGTATATTGTGTATACATACTGGGTCAGGGTTGTATATTGTGTATACATACTGGGTCAGGGTTGTATATCGTTTATACATACTGGGTCAGGGTGGTATATTGTGTATACATACTGGGTCAGGGTGGTATATCGTTTATACATACTGGGTCAGGGTGGTATATTGTGTATACATACTGGGTCAGGTTGTATATGTTATACATACTGGGTCAGGGTTGTATATTGTGTATACATACTGGGTCAGGGTGGTATATCTTTATACATACTGGGTCAGGGTGGTATATTGTGTATACATACTGGGTCAGGGTGGTATATCGTTTATACATACTGGGTCAGGGTGGTATATTGTGTATACATACTGGGTCAGGGTGGTATATCGTTTATACAGACTGGGTCAGGGTGGTATATTGTGTATACATACTGGGTCAGGGTGGTATATCGTTTATACATACTGGGTCAGGGTGGTATATTGTGTATACATACTGGGTCAGGGTGGTATATCGTTTATACATACTGGGTCAGGGTGGTATATTGTGTATACATACTGGGTCAGGGTGGTATATCGTTTATACAGACTGGGTCAGGGTGGTATATTGTGTATACAGACTGGATCAGTTTGTATATTGTGTATACATACTGGGTCAGGGTGGTATATTGTGTATACAGATTGGGTCATGGTGGTAGTTGTGTACACAAACAGGGTCAGGGTTTTATATCGTTTATACATACTGGGTCAGGGTGGTATATTTTGTATACATACTTGGTTAGGGTGGTATATTGTGTATACAGTCTGGGTCAGGGCAGGAGATTGTTTATATGTATAACAGACTGGGTCAGTGCAGTAGACTGTTTGTGTATACAGATTTGGTCAATATAGTAGATTGTTTTTTGTATACAGACTGTTCAAGGTAGTAGATTGTTTGTGTATACAGACTGGGTCAATGTAGTAGATTTTTGTGTATACAGACTTGGTCAGGGCATTAGATAGTACGAGGGTCATCCGGAAAGTCCGTAGACAACCGATATTTCTTTGTTAATTCCATTTTTTCAATCTATTTTTTTATGTTGAGCTCACCCTTGATCATAATTGCATAGCTTGATTACGATAAAAACATGAAATTGATATCGGCACTCGTGTGATCGTTTCCGTGGCAACCTTGTATAGGGGTACCCGGAGCACGTCAAAACTGGAGATATTACCGGTCTCATGCGCCTTCTTTCTTTGGGTATTTTTACCTGTTAAAATTGCGGGTAACGTTATGATAAACACTTCATGACGTGACGTTACACGTTGATGTCATATTGTTACGAATTGAACATTATCGCTTTAGAAATAAAAAAGTGAGGAGAACTATTTTCAATAAACCATGGAAGAAAACTCTCCAAAAATGACGACGTCAGACGTTTGGGCGGAGCAGCGTGTGCTAGTAAAATTCTGCATGGAGCTTGGGAAAACGCCTGTAGAGACAATGGAATTTATTAATTCAAACAGTAAGAGGCCAAGTGTTTCATGCGCTCTTTTATACAAATGGTACAAGCGATTTCATGATGGTAGAGTTGAAACTACAGACGATTTATGTTCAGGAAGACCAAGCATTATTAATGAGAAATCCTTAACGTTATTGAAGAACGTCATTGATATTGACCGGTGCCTTACGTACAAGATATTTCCGAACAGTGTGATATTTCAAAGACAACTGCGCATAAAATTCTCGTTGAAAACGGATTACTTTCCAGTGATAATAGAGGCGTGTGATAGAGCAGCAAAATCATTTCTTCGCAAATGGAAAACGGGCGGTGATGCATCTTTGGACTGAATTATTACAACTGATGAATCATGGTTTCACTACATACTGCTGCAACTACTAAGCTAGAAATTCAGTTACTGGGGTTTGAGACTCTGTTGTTTGCACCATATAGTCCGGACTTAGCGCCGATGGATTTCGGCGTGTTCCCATTGATAAAGTCGCAACTCAGAGGTAGACAATTCAGGAATTTCACTGAACTAAGAACAGCAACACTTAGCATTATTTCTGGAATTGAGAGTGACTGGTATTCAAAGGTGTATGACAAATGGGTTGATAGACAGAGGAAATGTGTGGGATGCAACGGTGAATATTTTGAGAAAGAATAAAGGCGCTTTAACTTCGACGTCACATTTCAGTAAGTAAATTCAACACGTAACGTCATGGCGTGCTCCACACACCTCTACATCCCTTTACATAAACCAGTGATGTTTCATTGTTTAAGAAAGGAAAGTTTTGAAATTTTGTAGCATCGATCATAAAACATTGGTGAGTGATTGGAGAAAGTTTCATTTAATTCTAATGCGAAAGGTGTCTACGAACTTTCCAGACGACCCTCGTAGATTGGGATATGGCAGTAGACTTTTTATGTAGGCAGACTGGGTCAGGGTTCTTCTTCGTGCTTTGTCCATACAATCATCATTCTTTCATTATTTATACCCCCCACAAACAAAGTTTAAGAGGTGGTATATAGAAGTCTGTTGAATGTCTGTCCTTCCCTTCATGGCAAATCTTGAGACACCAACTACTTCTACATTATTCCACCAATTAAGATTATATTTTTCATATGCATTTAAATTGACCTGTAGATGTGTTTAAAATAATTTAATTTGTGTTATTCAAAGAATGACAGAATTATGGCCCTTGAACTGACTTAAAAAAAATTGAGACATTGATCTTTACCTTTGCCAGATTTCTAGCTCACCAGAGCACAATGTGCTCAAGGTGAGCTTTTAGGATCAGCCTATGTCCATTAAAACCTTCAATTTCTGGTTTAAATCACTGATTTTGTAGCAAGCAATCTGATTGGACGCTATAAACACACCCACAATTTCCCGCAACCTGTCAAACACTATCGGCTCCCTCTCTCTGTGATGTAAAGTATTAACAATTTCTTCTGATAATCTAAATCACTTCTATGATCTATAAAATAAAATCCTTCTAAATACCACAGCACTATAATAGTTGGACACATCAAACTTGATATTTATTCATTCATGACCTTTTCACTATGACTTTTTTTTTTCATATGACTTTTTTTTTTCAAAATTCACGCAGATGTCAGTTACACCTCAATATCAATGACATCCAATCTGATCGCTTGCTACAAAATAGGTGATATGAACCAGAAGTTCATGGTTTTCAGACTTGTTTAAGGTAGCTTGGTACTTTCCTTGCAAAATTTGTGACCTCTTCAGATTTTTGCAGTTTTTTGTTCACATGACCAATGACGCATGGACTATCGAGCAGTGCCTTTTTAGCTCACCTGAGCACAACGTGCTCATGGTGAGCTTTTGTGATCACCCTGTGTCCATCATTGTCCGTCGTGTGTTGTGCGTTGTGCGTTGTCAATAATTTGCTTTAAACGACATCTCCTCTGAAACCGCTGGACAGAATTTAAATAAACTTGGCAGGGATAATCCTTGGGTGAATCTTCACAAAAGTTGCTAAAATAAAGTTATCCATGTAGAACTCTTGGTTGCCATGGCAACGGAAAGAAAGAAAATATGAAAACTTTAAAAATCATCCCTTCAAAACTACTGGTCAGATTTCAAAATGTTTTGGTACAGATGTTCCTTGGGTAACTATCTACCAAGATTGCTAAAATTATTCTGATCCATAAAAAAACATGGCCGCCAGGGGCGGGGCTAATTTGCCTTTTATGTAGATAGTGAAAAATTTAAACGACATCTCCTCTGAAACCACTGGGTAGAATTTGATTAAACTTTGCAAAGATGATCCTTGTGTAAACCTTCACAAAATATGCTAAAATAAACTTGATCCATGTAGAACTCTTGCTGCCATGACAATGGAGAGAGAAAAAATATGAAATCATCTCCTTCAAAGCTACTGGCCAGATTTCAAAATGTTTTGGTATAGATGTTCATTGGGTAACTCTACCAAGATTGCTAAATTATTCCGATCCCTTAAAAAACATGGCCACCAGGGGCGGGGCTAATTTGCCTATTATCTTCATATTGAAAACTTTAAACAACATCTTCTTTTCAGGGGCATCAGAAAACCAAGGAGGATAACTTTTGGACTGAATTTTATGCAAATTATGGCCCTTTTCTAATGTGGATATTTGGTAAAAGTTTTGCATGCACAGCATTATGCTTATGTCTCAGTAACTAGGCATGGGATTGATTTTAGACTTCATAAAATATTAAGGGGTGTCAGACTATCAAGGTATATCATCTTTGACTATTATTATGTACAGGGTATATGAAGGGCAAGAATTGAAATAGATTTCATTTGATTTACCAACAAGCATTTTGAATAGCCGAGCATGCTGTCCTCTGACAGCTCTTGTATATGAGTTACAGCACTTATCTTTATTGGGGAAATTTTGTTCACACTTTTTCTTTGCTCCTTTTCTTTTACATCTGCAACAATTATAAACTCTTGTTCACATTGTAGGCATGTCATGCTTGCTTCAGTTTTCACTGCCCTCTAGCCATATATCTTGAATATATTACCAACACCAACATACATATCCATGGCATGTCATGATAAGCTCCTTTTTATTATGCCCCGCCAACTCTGTTGGGTGACATATAGATTTTCAGTCTGTGCAGGCATCCGTCCGTCCGTTCATCTGTCATACACCTCAGCTTTTTTTCTATGAAGATGACTTCACATCTTTATGAAACTAACTACACATGTACATCATAATGTGATCTTTCAAAAAATTATGCAAATTAATGGTTGGATGAACATTGAAAAATTGGTTGTTCTGGCTCAGGTTTACCTTTGCATTTAAGCTTTTTTTCTGTGAAGATGCACATGTACATCATGATATGATATATTAAATATATATATAGATTTATGGCTGTGACCTACATTTCATGGTAGGATGAACATGATAAAATGATTCTTCTGCCTTAGGTTTACCTTTCCATTTCAGCTTTTTTTCTGTGAAGATGATTTCACATCTTGATGAAACTATATTCACATTTTATACATCATGATATAATTTTTGTGTCGCCTGCATAGCATGGCAGACACATAGGGATCACTTTGTCCGTCGTCGTCGGCGTCGTCGGCGTCACACTTTCTTGTCCGGAGCATAACTCGAAAAGTATTTGAGGTATCACCTTGAAACTTAAAACATGGATAGATCACATTGAGGTGGAGTGCAGTGCACAAGAATGATAACTCTGACTTTCGTATTTTCTGAGTTATTACCCTTTGTTGATTCTGAGATTTTATTTTTGTCCGGACCATAACTCAAAAAGTATTTGAGGTATCACCTTGAAACTTAAAACATGGATAGATCACATTGAGGTGGAGTGCAGTGCACAAGAATGATAACTCTGACTTTCGTATTTTCTGAGTTATTACCCTTTGTTGATTCTGAGATTTTATTTTTGTCCGGACCATAACTCAAAAAGTATTTGAGGTATCACCTTGAAACTTAAAACATGGATAGATCACATTGAGGTGGAGTGCAGTGCACAAGAATGATGACTCTGACTTTCATATTTTCTGAGTTATTGCCCTTTGTTGATTTTCAGTCTTAATTTTTGTCCAGGGCATAACTCAAAAAGTATTTGAGGTGCTGACTTAAAACTTTATAGATAGATAGATCTCATTGAAGAGGAGTGCAGTTCACATAAATGATAACTCTCACTTTCTTTTCTCCTGAGTTATTGTCCTTTGTTGATTCTCAGTCTTTATTTTTGTCAGGAGCATAACATAAAAAGTATTTGAGATATTGCTTTGAAACTTCATAGATGGAAAGATCTCATGGATTTGTAGTGCAGTGCATAAGAATGATAACTCTGTTTTATTTTCTGAGTTATTTCCCTTTGTTGATTTTCAGACTTAATTTTTGTCTGGGGCATAACTCGAAACGTATTTGAGGTGTTGACTTGAAACTTCGTAGATCTCAATGGTCTGAGTGCAGTGCACATGAATGATAACTCTGTTTCTCTTTTTCCTTGAGTTATTGCCCTTTGTTGATACTCAGACTTCATTTTTGTGTGGTGCATAACTTGTAAAGTGTTGCCTTAAACATTTATAGTAGATAGATCTCATTGGTCTGAGTGCAGTACACAAGAATGATAACTCAATAATGATAATGATGACTACAAACTTGCAACATATATATAATTAACGTCATAAGTGCTTAATGACGTCATAATTTTTCTTACAGTTAATGTTTTGAATTCATAGTCATTCTGACACTCCTCTGATGAAGACTGTATAGTCGAAAGTGCTCGGGAAAATTATTACATATTGCACTGTTTGATTTTTCATAATTTTTCTTACAGTTAATGTTTTGAATTCATATTTTATTCCCCCCCCCCCCCAAAAAAAAATATATATATATGTGTGTGTGTGTTGTTATTTTGTACCTCACAAAATAGATTATGCTTTATCAATAATTTGTCAAAAGATCGATTTTCTAGTCAATTCTTTCATCAAACATGCTTAAATGCAGGCGACACAAGTGTTCCGAGGAACACCCACATCTAGTTTTTATATTTATGCAATTTTATAGCTGTGACCCATATTTGGATGAACTTGGTATATTTGGTTGTCTTGCATTTGTGTTTAGGCTTTTATTTCTATGAAGATGACTTTACATCTTCATGAAACTTGACATTCATGTACGTCATGACATGGGATTATTTACCAGTAGTATTTATTTAATTGTATGGCTATGACTTGGTAAAATTGGTTATTCTGCCCCAGGTTTACCTCTGAGTTTAAGCTTCTTTTTCTTTGAAGGTAACTTCACATCATCATGAAACTTTGTACAAATGTACATCATTATATAATCTTCTAAAAATACAAGCAAATATTTAGTTCTGACCTTATTGGCGGGGCATTAGTGTCAGTAACTGTGACAAAGCAGTATCAGAAGTATTCATCATCTTCAATGATAGTTTTTGTTATTCATTGAAATTTCTTCATTCTTGCATGGAGGAAAATTTGCATTAATTTAAATATGTATTTAAGTTATTTACCATATTCCCCTTATATGCAACTACTTTCTTAATCCTGACCTCAGAAGCTTCTCTAAGGAGTGGCTTGTCCTTTGGGTATATACTGCTATACTTGCAATGCCTTTGTTGATTATTAGAGAGGATAAAATGATTAAAGAGTTACTCACTCTTAACAGAGAGTTTACACACTGTTGTGTTTGATTGCATTTTGAAGAACTTTTACACAAATGATCCCTAGACAATGATCGTAAACAAGAACCAGGTCACTAGCTTCAAGATCAAGGTCACAGTAGTTGATTGACCTTAAAATCTGTGTATGCAATTGTGTCCAGGCTGTAACTTTGTGTATAGATGTGTTTTTTAATCACTAGGCACAAGTGATCCTTAGGACAAGACAATGTTGTTAATAAGAACCAGGTTGCTAGCTTCAATGTCTAAGTCACAGCAGTCGATTGACCTTGAAAGTAAAACGGTTGTTTTGTATGTTTGTGTTTGGATTTTTAGGACAATAGGATGTGTTGCAATTGAGAACCATTTTGCTATCTTGAATATCTTGGCACAAAGGCTCCCTAGGACAAGAATCAGGTAGCTAGCTTTAAGGTCAAAGTCACATCAGTCAGTTGACCTTAACATAGTGTCCAGGCTGTAACTCTTGTGTTTTCAAATAACCTTGTACAAAATTTAATAATGTGTGGCAAGTCAGGTCAGTATCTGAAAGATCAAGGTCACAACACTCGTTTGAGGTCATGGTCGCTGCACTCAGTTGACCTTAAAATCATCTTCTTTCTAGTTCCAGTTTTTCATAATTTTCACTGCTTTAAATGAAATAAAACTAAATGGCAGGGGCATTCTTGTCCTATGGACACATTTCTTGTTAGTACTCAGGTAAGTAATCTAGGACCACCATGAAAAACAGTAACCCTTAGAACCTGTTACTTACAAAAGCTTCCAGTGACATGAACAATACCCCAGTATGTTATGTGCAAATGCTTATCGTATTGGAAATACAAATTTATAGTCTTCTACCATAATCATGTTGTTTGGCTTGATAATTGGTAAATGCCAATCATTGATAACTTCATCTAATTGGTAAATAACATTAGAGGGGAAAAACCTGCTTGGAGTAGTTTGATTTATTCTGGTTGGTATATGGTTGTTGGAGAGCCTGGTAAGCATAATTAGGATTAGATAGAAAGCTAATTTCTTGTTATTTATTTGTTTGTTATTTTATTTGACAAATATATATTGTATCTGGCATGGGGAACTTCATTTATAAATTTCATGACAAACATATGTCCAAACAGATGTATTAACTGCAGGATTAAGGTAAAAGTGCATTTGCATATAATTATTAAGGGATATTTAAAAAAAAGCTCCATATATACTGATATATATGTCACCCTGGCAACAGAGCAGAAGGCAATAAAGTACTGAGTACTCTTTTGAATGTTTGACCGCATACTCATCATCGTCCCTGATATTTATTATTATAATTCTTTACACTGAACAATTTTAGTCTTGGCACTTAGCAAATATCTGACAAAGTAAGCATCAAAATAATCTTGTTAACCCTTTCCCTCATAGAGAAAACCATGAAAAGACCTATGCGAACAGCATAATACCAGATCAGCCTGCAAGTAACTCGCAGGCTGATCAGGTTTTATGCTGTTCGCTGCTCCTCAGTGGTCTGGAAATGAGGATTTTGTAATTAAATTTGGTAAGATTTAACTGTGGTTTTCTGCAGATCAGGCTTTATGTGGTACCTACTGAGTGCGTCAAAATGAGTCTATATGAGGGAAAGGGTTAATGTGTTACTCATTTGTCTAGACTTCATACATGACCTTTCCTTAAGGTCAAACACTTGTCATAAACACTGAAACAGCAAAGGAGAAAGTGTGACTTGTAATTTGGAACCATTTTATTGATTCCCTCATCAAATGGATCTTGTAGCTGTGAGGGCCAAACAACATAACTTTATTTGCCATATTGGTATTAGAATAATCAAGGACACATTAAGTGCCAGATTTGCTTGAACAGCTGCACATCATTGCCAGGCTTATGTCACACAATTTCATTCATAGTATTTTCATGGATAATTTTTTCTGTCTACGTAAACAGGTGAATGTAGAGGGCATTTAATTTGGATGTCCGATATTGTCATTTTTGCAGTCAGTTACAATATGTTACATTGTAAACAATGCAATATAAAAACCTTGTTAAGCACATCTTCATTATCATGCCTCACTATCAAAATGGAATATGAACAAACATTTGTGATGATCCTTGCTATTAGAATTTCTTTTTATACTTGCATGTGGTCAAGGTCCATCAGGAGGTGTCACAGATGACCCTTCACCTTTGTGTGGCCATGATTGACCGCTTTCTGGTCAAGCAGCCGGTCCAGCTCCACCTCCTGCAACTGGTGGGGATCACGTGCCTCTGGATCGCTGCCAAGTTCCATGAACGTTTCCCACCTGAGGTAAGTTATATTTTAAGTTTAAACTATGTTTTATATAATTTATGAAACAAGTTCTCACAACGTATATTAATCACTCTTAATGGCTTTGATGGCGGCATATGTGGTCATTATTGTGGGAGGAAACCAGAGGACCCAGAGAAAACCCACGTGTCTGGACAGGTGACCACTGTACCCAATCATGTACATGACCAGGAATCGAGCCTGGGACACATTAGTGAGAAGTGAAGCAAGTTACCATTATGTTCTCCAGGCAGAGTTATATTTAACCCTTCATTGTGAAATGGTTTGCAGGCTGATCAGGTTTTATGATGTTGGCAGTTAATCAATATTTGGGATCAGGAGGTAGACCTGTAAAATCTGTGTAAACTGAGAATTGCTTCATTCAGATTCAGCTTTTAAAAAAAACCTACAAAAGTATGGAAGTGTAAATGGCATTATTTATTAGCTCGACTATTTGAAGAATATGAGAGCTGTTGTAGTCACCCTTGCATTGGCGTCGGCGTCAACTGAGCCCAATCAACTGAGGATTAAATCATACACTATTTGTTTACTATCACAGCAGCCTATAGTTTCCCACTAATGGTGAGAGATTTGTGATTTGAGCTGGGTAGCTCAGTAGACCTCTTGCTATGTAAGGGTGGGTTCCTGGGACCAAGTTCCATTTTTACTGCACACCTTGATACAGTATAATGCTTGTTGTTCAAGGTTACTGAACTGTGCCACCTGACTGACAACACATACTGTCACCTTGATGTCATTAAGATGGAGAGAGCAGTATTGCGTAAGATGAACTTTGACCTAAGCTTCCCTGGACCTGTTGTCTTTCTGGAAAGGTTCCTCCTGGTCCATGAATGTGAAAAACTCCATCTGGTGAGTTGTTTGATTTGATTTTACAAGAATGTGGGTCTCTTTTGTATATGTGACATAGATAATGATTTAGATTTTATAATGGTATTTCAGATAGATCGGTGCTAAATACCTAACAGTATGTGCAGGAAAGCATGCCCATGTTTTTCCTAGAATAATTCCGTATGCCTGATGTTTTATGCATACACCAAATTTTATATCAATACTGTACTTCTATGTTTTGTAGTGCAGTTTTTCCCTAAAAGTGATGTTTTTAGAAAATGACGCTTTTCCTCCCCAAGACATGTGCCATTTGGCCACTTCCTATCACCAGAAAGAAAGGGTCTGTAAGCAGAGGTGACACATAGGGATCACTTATCTGTTGACTGTCTAACCATCTATCCCTCAGTCTGTCACACTTTTTCCGTTACGCTTCAGCATGTGACACATGTATTCCAAAGAACACTTGTTGAAGTATATAAATACATATCACAGAAGTGAATGTGTATAGCTAGTCTACAGACTGGATAATGACATAATATAATTCTTATAAATCTCATAAATAACAAAATTTTGACATATAATTGCAAACTACAGTATTACCTGTAGGTAGCAGTTAAGATTGAAATATTTTCAATTATCTCTTGTAATCTGGAATACAAGAGATTTGGTCTAAACTAGCGATTGTGTAATGTCCAGCTCCATTTATTATGACAATGTTTATTTGAAGATTTCTGACAATAATAGACCATGTGATGAAGGTAAAGTTAAATACCTGACCAATGGTATTATGTGTTTTATGAACTGTATAAGAACCTCAGGGACAGTTACAGAATTACAGCTGTCTGTATATGCTGTTGACAGATCCAGAGTATGTCCATGTTCCTGTTGGACCTGACCATCACCGAAGTTGCCTTCGTCCACTTTATACCCTCATTGCTGGCGGCCAGCGCCATCTACCTGTCCCGTGACCTGCTGGGCTGCGAGATCTTATGGGACAAGGCCTTTGCCCACTACACCAAGTACTCTGTTAGTGACCTGGCCAAGTGTGTGAAGGCCCTCAAAAGGCTGCTGGGGAAGATGGGCAAATCCAAGTTTCAGGTACACTGTAAACTCCTTATAACGCTCCTCGGAACAACGCTGTATCCAATGTAACGCGGATGTCCATGGACCCCTTTTTTGTGTGTGGAAAAATAGCAATTTCGTATTTTCGTATGTGCCGCATTTTTGTTTACAAACAGCGGTTTCCGTTTTATCCGCGATTACAGTAGTGTTATGTTTCTCTCGCTGTATGGCTGAAACCAGTCACACTATACACTTAGGTGCGTGAACAATGGTAACTGTCATAATCAAACAGTTAAGAAGCTAAAATCGGCTATTTTTTGTGTTATACATATGAAACAAATAAATAATGCAAACATATACGACTCGTTTCTTGAGTTATTCTCACGCTATCCTGTTTTTTCATGCTATACCTATTGTCGTTAAATCTGAAATGGAAATGAAACATCTTTCTTTTTGGACTAATAAAGATACACATTCTTATGGTAAGACTATGTTAATAATATATAAATTAAACACATTTTGATACGGATTATCGATTAATCACAATAAGAATAAGACAGAAACTGACCGCCGATTTTACCGGTACAGTGTAAGCGGGTGGGTGGGGGATGGCTTTACTCGATATAGCATACAGTATAAGTGGATGGGGGGGATTTTAACCTGAAATAGCAATAACGCGGATTCACATAGAGCGCGGATCACCACCTTGGACCCCCAAACCCGCGTTATAAAGAGTTTACAGTGTATGTATGTTTACCAGTCTGACTGCCATTACACTGCAGTCCACAGCAGAGTTACTTGTAGTTTTACATGTCATCATAGTACGGAATCAGATGTTGTACATTCTGTTTTAAGGCAAAGTCCCTGTTATGGTTCTGCTACGTTTTGGACCACTTAACTTCTACCAAGATAACCAAGGTACCCTAATGAAACATTAGGAAACGCTGGTTATCTTCGTGAAAGACCATGAGGTCCAAAGTGTAGCAGAACCATTATTAAATGTTTGAAGTTTGAAGTTTCTATTTAATATAAGCCAGAAGGTCGTTTGACCCATGCGGCAAAACATATAAAGTGTACAGAACATGGTGAAGATGAACAAACGTAAGGTGAAGACAATGTCAACAATCATGTAACATGTAAATCCCATTATATAGGTTTTACAAGATATCCTATAGATATATTGCAATATTGAAGCAATTCCGTAATACTTCGCACTACAGATGTGGAGCAGACTACCAGTATTGGTAGAAGGAAAAGAGTGCCTTATCATCACAGCTGCTGTATACCATATCAGATGAAGCAATGACGTCATCTAAATAGAATTCTGAAATACCTTGTAAACTTCATTTGGATGAAAAAAAATATTCTTAGACTTCTGGTCTGTTTCAGGGTGCCCACTGTAAGTACTCCCACAGCCACTTCCATGGCATCAGTAATCACAGTGCTATCCGTCATCTCTCCCTGCATCCCATGGAGCTCTGGCCTAAAGATCAAGATGGCATGAATCAAGAAACCAAGAACCATGAGGAGGAGGTTTTCATTATATGAGCGCCCTGATTGGCTGGAGGATAATGTGACAATATCAACTGATTGGTTGAAATGTGATTGTCTGACCTGTGATCTGATTGGTTAAAACGTGACAGTCTGGCTGAATTGTATTATGATTGGCTGAGAAATGACAGTGTGGCTGATCTGTATTAAGATTGGTTGAGAACTGACAGTCTGGCTGATCTATATTATGATTGGTCAAGAAGTGACAGTCTGGGTGATCTGTATTCTGATTGGTTGAGGACTGACAGTCTGGCTGATCTCTGATCTTACTAGTTGAGGAGTGATGTCCAGTAGGTCTCTTCATCCTACTTGAAATAAAAACATGTGTCAGTGACAGGACTGGAAGAGTAAAGTCAAGTCAGTACAAGGTGAGGGAGGATTATCACTGTGTTGATGCTTGATTTGAATTAATGTTGTGTTTACTGCAAGTCTGGTGCTTTGAAAAAAAAAACTTGACATATCTTTAGATTGAACATACATAGAGGCATAATTTAATCAAAGATTATATAATGGTTATTGCTCCAATGTAGTGGTTACAGACTTTTTCAGTAAAAATGTTTTTGGACAATGTGTATCACTTTACTTCTGTTGCTTTGGAGTTTTTGCATCACCGCTGTTAAATGTAAACATGACTGATAAATGTTTTGAATAGCTTTAACTTTATTAGAAAATAAGCATAGAAATACTTTGTACCAGTGTCTAACACTCCAGCTGCTGATAAAATTGATAATTATATACATTTTTTTTTTTAAATGGCTTTACCACCTAGTAGTTTAAGCATATAGTTAAACCCATGTCAGTTTTCCAGACATTTTTCTAATGGGCTAATGTTTTGTGTGTAGATGTATAATGATGAGTCACAAACAGATCTTGTAGCATTTTTGACAGAGTTATGGCTTTTGAACCTTGAAATTTAAATAATTAAAAGGTTGAGTTTGCATTTTGCTCCCATGCACACATTTTAGATGGAATTATGGTCCTTGGACGGAGAAAAAGTTTGCTCATAAATGTATTGCCAGTGGGGGCATTCCTGTCATACAGACACACCTAGTTTTCTATTTAATTGGTTTTGAAGTTTTTTTAAAGTTATCTACACACTGGGCTAGATGTTGATGCTACATGCCATGGCTTCAGGTAAATGTGTTACCACATCAGTTTCTCATTTAATTCTCATTTTTCATAATTATAAATATATTTAGTATTTTTTCACTGTATATAACTGTTTTGTTGAGATTTTGCTATCAATATATACATATTTATACAAGTTCCTTATTGTAATTTATCATGTGTTTGTTGATATATTTACATTTTTGATAAAGATTTTGTTCTCTAGTGATTCATGTACATTTGAGTGATATACTCAAAGACAGTATCACAAACAAACCCATGTGTTCTTAATTTTTTTTGTGCAAACAAGGTCAACAATTGGTCACAACATATCAAAAGGAATCTATTGGATGATCTCTTAATTGAACTTGAATATGCATGTATCATTCCATTAACACTGGAAAGGTCTACATTTATATGGTGATTCCTGTGTCAGTATTGTGTATGATATGTGAACTCAGATCTCTCATGTGAGCTCAGTATTCTTGGATTTTTTTCCAGCTTGGTATTTAGCTGTAGTATGCATTCAAATGTCTTAAAGTGCCTTACATATGTGTTTATACATTTGTTAATCTGTCTGTCTCTATACACGTATTTTCTTTTTGTGGTAAAATTTAATGTAATGTCAGGTAAATTTTTACTATCAAGATGCTGGGAAGAGTGTTTAAGTTTCCTTCAGTAAAGAATTTTATTTTGACGAACTCAGGCCTTTAAAAGGTACATAACAGTTTGGAATAAATAGTTTAGACTTTGATATTAACAAAATCACCATTTTGCACACTGTAACAAGTCAATTCTGAATTTTTCACATTTCATATGCGATATTGAAATTGAGTCTTGACTGAAGTTCGAAAACGATTACATTATATTTTATTTATTTTTGTATGTTCTGTTGTTTTGTTTTGCATTTTTTCTTCTCCCCTTTCAAAGTATATACAAAGAAGGCTTGGTAAAGTACTTTGAATTTTCAGGGTTAAGGTCACTGACACTCAAACTGTTTTTAGTTTGAAGAAAGGCACAGTGGTGTTACTGGCTAGACATCAACAATACTAAGCAGTAAGTAATATGCTAATTCTTACTTTAAGTAAAAATTCATACAATCTACTTTTACACAATATTCAAGTTTATGACTAAGTTAAGGTAAATGTTTACCTTAATAACTAAGCATTTTAAGAAAAATTTAATTTAAAACAAGATTTATGAAGTTTGCCCCCAAGTGTTAAGTATTAGTATTTGTGGACTTTGAACCAGGTTTATTTAGTGACCTTAAGTGGAGCTCCTGTGTCCATGTGGATAACAGATGCTGTGTGTCCATATAGATTAGTCCTGTTACCTCATTTATTAGCTCGTCTGTTTTTCGAAGAAAAAAATACCAGCTATTGTCGTAACTCCGGCATCCATGTCGTCGTCGTCCGGAATCTTAACGTTGGCCATAACTTCTCTACTATTCCATATGCAACTTTCATTTTTGTAGTATGCACATTCATCTTGACAAGGCCTATCCAGACATGTACATATTTTTCACCTATTGACCTTGACCTTTGACCAATTTTTGCTGTATTTTTTTGAAAACTTTAAAATGCCTGTCATTTCAGAACTGTTACCAACAGGGCAATGCTATTTCACATGTGAATTCCTTGTGGCAAGACCTTTCCATCAATGTTAAACTTTTGGACTTATGACCTTGACCTTTCATCTTTGACCTATTTTTGAAATATTTAACAAAAAACTTACATTGGCCGTAATTTCTTTACTATTTGACACAACTTTTATTTTTGGTATGCAGATTCATCTTTGCAAGGGCTATTCAGATATACCTCAATATTTCATCTATCGACCTTTGACCTATTTTTGCTGTATTTTTTGAAAACATTTAAATGCCTGTCATTTCGAACCGTAACCAACAGGGACTGATATTTCACATGTGAATTCCTTGTGGCAAGACCTTTCCATCAATGTTACACTTTTGGACTTTTGACCTTGAGTTTTGATCTTTGACCTATATTTGTAATGTTTAATAAAAGAACTTTAACATTGGCCATAACTCCTTTACTATTTGACATACACCTTTTATTTTTGATATGCATATTCATCTTTGCAAGGGCTATTCAGATATACATCAATATTTCATCAAGCGACCTTGACCTTTCACATATTTTTGTTGTTACTTCTGAAAACTTTAAAATGCCTGTCATTTCTGAACTATTACCAATAGGGCACTGATATTTCACATGTGAATTCCTCGTGGCAAGACTTTTCCATCAATGTAACACTTTTGGACTTTTGACCTTGACCTTTGATCTTGACCTATTTTTGAAATATTTAACCAAAAAAAAATATGTTGGCCATAACTTTTTACTATTTGACATGCAACTTTTATTTGTGGTATGCATATTCATCTTTGCAAGGGCTATTCAGATATACCTTAATATTTCATCTATTGACCTTGACCTTTGACCTATTTTTGCTGTATTTTCTGAAAACTTTAAAATGCCTGTCATTTCAGAACTGTTACCAACAGGGCACTGATATTTCACATGTGAATTTCTTGTGGCAAGACCTTTCCATCAATGTTACACTTTTGGACTTTGACCGTAACCTTTGAACTTTGACCTAATTTTGAAATGTTTAACAAAAGACTTTAACGTTGGCCATAAAATTTTACTTTTTGACATCTTTTATATTTGGTATGCATATTCATCATGAAAATGGTTTTTCAGATATACCTCAATATTTTATCTTTCGACCTTGACCTTTGACCTTATTTTGCCATATTTTTGGACAAGGTTTATAATAGATATTTGTTTGTCATTTTTCATTATTTTTTTTTAAATTGTTTACTGGTTTGTCATCATATGAACCTGTGCAGGTGTGATTTTGGTCATGATCTTTAGGCAGATAAAAAAGAACATTTTAATGTCTTCATATTTTACAGTTTTGTGTTGATAATCAAAAACTCAATAGATTAGCAATTGTGATTTTTTTTTTTACATATTTAACATTTTTGTGTTGAATACATTCTATTCCATGCATAGGTCAAGGTCATCCTTCAGGTCAAAGACAAATTAAAGGGTATGGTGCTTAAACTTTGCATTTAAAGGCTTACAGTTTTAGTTGTGATTTTCAAGGTCAACTTTTTTAAGTGTTTAACAAAAATGTGTAACGTAGGCAAAAACAGACAAGCATGGCACCTGCATGCGGTGCTCTGTGTCACCTTGACTGGAACCTTGGATTATGATGTTGTATTTTGTTTTGTTTTACATCTGCAGGCCAGAACTTGGGAGCTTCTACATTGTTATAATAATTAATGAAATGTATGTCTTGTAGATTTTGTTTAAATTTGTTTGCTTCTAAAGGGATAGCTTATCTGACTTCTGGCCGCCTCTTGTTTAGACCATTTCTTAGCATTATCTGGTTGAAATTCAATGGACATGTTTTCAATGAAAGAGTTGTTGCCCTTTGTATTTTACATCCAAATTCTATCTGGAATATTTCTCAGGAACCACATACCGGTACTGGTATTTTCAGTGAAACATAGGAAGATTCATAACAGACACTTTGTAAATTTCCAATAGTGCATTTTTACATCCCTTACGGATGATGAAGTTAAATGGATGTAGCAGTAAACTTTTGTATTTTGGTCCTTATCTTTCTTACTTAAACTTCAGGGAGGGGGCCTCCGTGGCTGAGAGGGTAAAGTCGCTGACTTTAGAACTCACTCAGCCCCTCACTGCGTGGGTTCAAAACCCGGCAGGGTCATTTGGATTTTCATGTGAGGAAGCCTTCCAGCTGGCTTGCGGTAGGTCGGTGGTTCTACCCGGATGCATCCGTGCATTCGGGGTCTTCCTCCACCTGTAATTAGCTGGACGTCGCTATATGACTGAAATACTGTCGGAGCGAAGGTAAACTCAAATAGTCAAGTTTAAACTTCAGGGAGTATATATTCATATGTTTTATTGAGATTCTCTTTTTTTTGTCACCTGCTGTAAGCAGAGTTGACACATAGGGATCATTTCTCTGTCGTCTGCCTGTCCATCTGACTGCCTGTCTGTCACACTTTGATTGTCATGGTTCTTTCAGCAAGTAACAAGTGTTCTAAGGAACACTTTTGTTAAATATTTAGAATTTTCATAAAGAGATGTGTGGTTGTGTTTAAAACAACGACAGGTTTTCTTTTTCAGTTATGTTTTGTAGATGCCATTTCATATCATTAATGCATGATTTACATTGCATTGTGTTTACTCTGTATTATTAGATTATATTTGTGATAAGTGCTGGGATAACTTAGTTCCTGTTATAGTATGAAATACCATTCATCACGTGGTGCTTTATTTACTCTTGTTTCCACTTTTGTAGTATTTTATTTTCAGTTCAATAAATACGTTCATACAAGTAATTTTGATATTATTGAAGTCCTTGCTACTTAACCCTTTCCCTCATAGAGGAAACCATGAAAAGACCTATGCGAACAGCATAAAACCAGATCAGCCTGCGAGTAACTCGTAGGCTGATCAGGTTTTATGCTGTTCGCTGCTCCTCAGTGGTCTGGAAATGAGGACTTTATAATTAAATTTGGTAAGGTTGAACTGTGGTTTTCTGCAGATCAGGCTTTATGTGGTACCTATTGAGTGTGTCAAAATGAGTCTATATGAGGGAAAGGGTTAAATGAGTCTATATGAGGGAAAGGGTAATGAGTTATATAGGAAAGTTAAAGAGTCTATATGAGGGAAAGGGTTAAATGAGTCTATATGAGGGAAGGGGTTTAAATGAGTCTATATGAGGGAAGGGGTTAAATAAGTCTATATGAGGGAAAGGGTTAAATGAGTCTATATGAGGGAAGGGGTTAAATGAGTCTATATGAGGGAAGGGGTTAAATGAGTCTATATGAGGGAAAGGGTTAAGACACCTACATTGCCTTGTACAGAAATCCCTGATGACATACACCTTATTTACAATAAACACATGACCTACTTAGTAAGCATAGGGTCTCTCTATACATGTAAACTCTTAAGAAACCATGAGCGATCTTACACACTCATTTCATTTCAATTTCATACTCCGGTATTATTAGAATCAGTATATATATTAGGCTGAAATCTGTATATAACCATAGAAACAGTCCGTGTATAAGTTCTCTACATTACACTACTTAGTTGGGTCAATATCTGTACTTTTATTCATAATCAATAAAAATGTTTCAAGTCGTCAGCAGTTTCGAAGACTGAACGATGCTCAGAGAGTTAAGAGCCAAACATCAACAAAAGGGCACGCACTCGTGTATTAGAGCAATTCTTATTGAAATAAGAGTTGCTTCCCTTAAATCCAGGGAGCAGGGTCTATTGTACACGATATAAGGTAGGATAGAGTATCAGAACTGATTTTAATAAGATTAAATCATTTGTAGTACTCTTGGGTAATTATATGCAAGATTTTTAAGCATGACTTGCTGAAAATGTTTATTTCATGAACCCAATTAGAGAAACAGTTACATATTTAGTAATCTCCTCAACACTGGATTCCGGTTTACTTCTATCTGCAATGAAAGGAACAGTTTCAATTTAGTGGCTGCATAGTGGGACTGTGTGGGATAAATTAAATCCCCTCCCCCTCGAATACAGGTCGCTCGGGCAGACTTTCAGCTGGCTTGCGGTAGGTCGGTGGTGCTACCCGGTTGCCCTTTCTGCACTGGGGTTCTTCCTTTACTCGTTATTAGCTTGAATACCGACTACAATACACGTCTACCATGTAGGGTTGTGTTGATCGGGAGCAGGAGTTTCGAATCCTGGTCGCTAACTATTCTACATTGGTTTTGCGTTGTGCTCAGCGTATGATGAAATGATAACGGTTGAAACTGGAGTGTACATACATCATTCTGATAGAATAATGAATTGTCATTCAGAATGCATGTAGTCAGAGACTTATAAACAGAGGTCTTTGTACATAGCGATTTTCTTCTTCTGAAGTCGCGCGCGGCCAACGAGACTTCAACGAGACCCGGACGAGACTGGAAATCAAATGCATATGTATGGAAAGTTCCAATGGATATTTAAAGTAAAGCGGCAAAATCACGTTTTAATCCTGCACGTACACGAGGCTATCATGTATCTCGACAATTTCTCGACCTAACCATCTCTACGGGAGATCGACTGTCGACCTAACCATCTCTACGGGAAATCGACTGTCGACCTAACCATCTGTACGGGAGCTCGATTGTCGACCTAACCATCTCTACGGGAGCTCGACTGTCGACCTAACCATCTCTACGGGAGCTCGACTGTCGACCTAACCATCTCTACGGGAGCTCGACTGTCGACCTAACCATCTCTACGGGAGCTCGACTGTCGACCTAACCATCTCTACAGGAGACTCGACTGTCGACCTAACCATCTCTACGGGACGCTCGACTGAGCTCGACTTTAACCATCTCTACGGGAGCTCGACTGTCGACCTAACCATCTGTATGGGAGCCGACTGTCGACCTAACCATCTCTACGGGAGCTCGACTGTCGACCTAACCATCTCTACGGGAACTCGACTGTCGACCTAACCATTTCTACGGGAGCTCGACTGTCAACCTAACCATCTCTTTTTTTTCCAAACGACGATATTCATCATATAGAAATTTCCAATTGTATTATCGTATCAGTGGGAGTAATTAACATACAATTACAGTTACTGACAAAACCGTAATTTTTCTTATGTAATATATTAGAGGAGTAAGGATAAAATTAGCTTACCTCGCAGGGATAGACAGTGGACTATCACTCGTACGTCCCCACTCAGCGGCCTCCCCCGAAGACGGGTCTGACTCCACGGAGCCAAGTCTGAGATATTTCGGATAACGAATGATCTAACCTTTAAATAAGTCCCCCATTAATTTTGTCTCTATCTCGGAAAGCAGCGGAAGTCATTTGGCCTCAGCGTGTGGTCACTAAGGACGGATGATCAAATGTGTGTGTCATCTTAACATAAGCTGCTGTATGTCCACAAATCGTGCGAAACTTCAATTTATATTTGTCCCCAGTCATTACAAAGCATCCATATGAAATGGAGACGCCTCCACATTTTTATTTTTCTTTGCACAATGGAGAGGGGAGAGGGCTATATCTGAAGCTATCGATTGTGGTGTTTTAGTTCGTTTAACCCTTTGCTTCGTTAGGAATCTTCCAGACAAGACGAAAATAACCCGACAGTCACATTTAGTAAAGTTCGGATTTGCACCTTTTTCGTGTATCAAATTTATTGATGTCAGAGAAACAAACAGAAGACTAGTGTCTTTTACGGATTTATAAAAATCATCATGAAATCATATTTTATCACCAAAAACCTGAAATGTGCAAACATTAAACTACATGTTTATAGCATGCGAGTATTTTTAAAGTTGTTGTGCGGAAGTTAAGCTTCACTGTGAAGCTACTACATATGTAGTTAGTTACAGGTGGAGAAAATCCCCGGATGTACACAGGCCCCACTGACCTACCGCAGGTCAGCTGGAATGATTCCTCAAATGAAACATCCGAGTGATCACAGCGGGATTCGAACATACAGCTGTGAGGAGTTGAGTTATTCTAAGCCGACGATATGATTCGCTCTGTCACAGAGCCCCACCATCTTATAATGAAGTAAAAAAAATATATATGTATGTATACATATTATTTTTAACATTTATATTTTGCATCAAGCAATGAAAAAACAAAAATACAAAAAAAAATAATAAAAAAATGTAAAATCAGATTTTTTTTCGCTGACATTAAATTTCGTTTTATCTTTGGTAAACGTACTTTCGTGGGTACATACATTCGCGGTGTCGTGTAAAAGAATATGAGTCTATTCTATATCATGGGGTTAATTATTTCGAGCATAGTAATATTAAGGATACCCACGAAAATATATCCACCACGGAAAACAATGGTTTTGCGGAATACACAATACTGTTATATATATATATTCCTCAAAGTTATGAAAATACTCTATGTGATGCCAGAATATTGCAAAAAGCAATAAATCCTGTTGATATTTGTTTCTCACTATGTCGCCTTTTTTTCAGACCTCTCGTTGGTGGATTGATATCAGACATTTTCATGTGTAGATATTTTTCTTAAAGTAATTGTCACACACGGCTATAAATAGTAAATGTCCGCTTTGACATTAGATTAATGATTAATTATTTATTTCCGAAATAGAGATATACTTAAAAAATTGAACTCAGAATACGGGCTAATGAGTAACTTAGCTTGGTATATTTCAGGCCTCAGTATGCAACTCCTGTCAAAATGCGGAAAACTGATCTTGACATTTATTTGAATAAAGAAGATAAAGAAGTAGATATCAAACCACATAAACATTTATGATTGATAAGTTTGCGTGTGTGCGTGCAATAGAGAGAGAGAGAGAGAGAGAGAGAGAGAGAGAGAGAGAGGGGGGGGGGGGGGGGAGGATACAAACAAATTGAATACGTAGACACAATGGTGACGATTGGAGTGGACATCTCATGCCATTTACACGTATATTAAAAAATATGTCGAAGTAGATAGATGCTTATCAGCCCCGGCCATTCTGTAAAGCAGACTGAAGGTCAGGCCTCCGATGACCTCGACCATGGCGCGCTGTAAAACCGAGATATCATCTCGCCAGTTGAAATCAGGACAGGGTTCGAGTTACATCTACAGACAGCAAAGGAAATATTAATTAATTGTTAAGAGGTAAACAATGAGCTAATTAATGCAAAAACAATACGTGCGAACTTTGGTAATCTTTATAAGATAGCTGACAAAGTCGGACAACCATTAAGATAAGTTCATTGATACTTGGTCCAATTAAAACGGTGTAAAATGACAAGGCGTAAGACTGAAAATTAAGCGGTCGATTTGACATTGAAACTGTTGATCAAACTATACTTGAATCTTAAGTCCTGGTATGCAGATGTATTCAGCAGATGACCTGAAATAATGAATGAATAAAATAATGAATGAATATAAATAAAAACATATCCTATAATGAAGATTAATTCAGAGTAATTGATTGTTTACGAAGGTTTACTGGCCCTCTAAAAGTTTGGTCTTTACAGGAACTGTGTTCATATGAGACATATTAGCCTGACACTTGATCCACCAGTCCACCACCCACAACCTCCCGGTACTCCGGCAGGTATTCTGTTACTTTAGATTTCACCAAGGTCTGCTAAATGAGAGGCTTATGTAGACAGTCATGCATAGGATTTAAATATCATAGTGTGTAAGATAAAATTTTACATTAAATGGTGTGAGATGAAATGTTAGGCCCGACGGTGTGTCATATGAAAGTATGTTCCGATGGTGTGTCAAATGAAACGTTAGGTTCGACGGTGTGTCAGATGAAACGTAAGGTCCGATGAGTGTTACATGAAACATTAGGTCCAATGGTGCGTCACATGAAACGTCAGGTACGATTGTGTGTCACATGAAACGTCAGGTACGATGAGTGTTACGTGAAACGTTAGGTTCGATGGTGTGTCACATGAAGCGTTAGTACCGATGGTGTGTCACATGAAACGTCAGGTACGATTGTGTGTTACATGAAACGTAAGGGCCGATGAGTGTTACGTGAAACGTTAGGTCCGATGGTGTGTCACATGAAACGTCAGGTACGATTGTGTGTCACATGAAACTTAAGGTCCGATGGTGTGTCGGATGAAACGTTAGTGCCGACGGTGTGTCATATGAAACGTTAGGTCCGATGAGTGTCACGTGAAAAGTTAGGTCCGATAGTGTGTCACATGAAACGTAAGGTACGATGGTGTATCAGATGAAACGTTAGGTGCGATGGTTTGTCACATGAAACGTAAGTACCGATGATGTGTCACATGAAACTTAGGTCCGACGGTGTGTCACATGAGATGAAACGGTAGACTCGACGGTGTATCAGATGGGGCATTAGGCCATATGGTATGTCAGATAAGATGTTATGTCCTACTGTGTGCGTCAGATATGACGTTAGGTTTGATGGTGTGTCAGATGAATCGTAAGGTCCGGATGGGTGTGTGTGTGTGGGTTTAGATATTACGTAAGGTCCTAGGGTATGTCTGTTTAGACGTTAGTCCCGTGAGTGCTAGATATGACGTTGGGTCCTTCGGTGCGTCAGACATGATGGCTGGTTCTTATGGTGTGTCATATGGTCCTTTGGTGTGTCAGATATGATGTAGGATCCTTTGGCGTGTCAGATATGATGTAAAGATTCTATGGTGTGTCCGATATGATGTAAGGTTCCTATGATATGATATTAGGTCCTTTGGTGTGTCAGATAAGATGTTGAGTCCTATTGTGCATCAGATTAGACGATAGATACTATGGTGTGTTAGATATAACGTTGTGTCCTATGGTGTGTTAGATATGACGTTGGGTCATGTGGTGTGTTAGATATGACGTTGTGTCCTATGGTGTGTTAGATATGACGTTGTGTCCTATGGTGTGTTAGATATAACGTTGTGTCCTATGGTGTGTTAGATATGACGTTGGGTCATGTGGTGTGTTAGATATGACGTTGTGTCCTATGGTGTGTTAGATATGATGTTGGGTCATGTGGTGTGTTAGATATGACGTTGTGTCCTATGGTGTGTTAGATATGATGTTGTGTCATATGGTGTGTTAGATATGACGTTGGGTCATGTGGTGTGTTAGATATGACGTTGTGTCCTATGGTGTGTTAGATATGACGTTGTGTCCTATGGTGTGTTAGATATGACGTTGTGTCCTATGGTGTGTTAGATATGACGTTGGGTCATGTGGTTTGTTAGATATGATGTTTGGTCATGTGGTGTGTTAGATATGACATTGTGTTCTATGGTGTGTTAGATATGACATTGTGTCCTATGGTGTGTTAGATATGACGTTGTATCCTATGTTGTGTTAGATATGATGTTGGGTCATGTGGTGTGTTAGATATGACGTTGTGTCCTATGGTGTGTTAGATATGATGTTGGGTCATGTGGTATGTTAGACATGAGGTAGGTTTGTGTGGTTTTTTGTGTGGTAAATAAGATGTTAGTCCTATGGTGTGTCAGGTATGATGTTGGTTTCTGTGGCGTGTCACATTTAACGTTTGGATCAAATGGTGTGTCAGATATGACGGTAGGCCCGGTGGTGTTTCAGATAAGATGTTAAGACATAGCTGGTCTTGTGTCTAGTGAAGTGTTAGTCTTAATAAGGTATAGTGATGTGAAAAGCTCAGACATATTTTCCTTGCTAAAAGGGGTAATTTAGGCAGTGTAGTTGATATTATGCTGTTGAAGCAAGTTTAAGATTTCACTATGTTAGATGTAATTATGGTTGTTTACAATTTGTAAGTGAGTCGTAATTGTCAGTATGCTGTTTGTCTGGTTCAATTCCTTATCTAACCGTAATTGAATGGTTGCCTCTTGTTATTACGTGGATATTCTTAGCTACTCTTGCTTATGAATTCTGAAAATAGTTTTACAAGGATTAGGTTCTAACCAACGAATTTCAGCATAGAATACAATGTATTCAAATGTTGTATGCGATAAAATCCAATGCAATATAAAATATAATTTGTACTAAGGGTTTAAGCATAGATTCTTTTATAACAGTTTATAATAGATATGCTTATCCAGAAATTTATCACTACATACACACGTATTCCGGTGACCATCACTATTTTATTCTCTCTCTTAATCAAGCTAAGATCAATTTATTTAATACAGGTTTACATTACCTTATATTGACTTGAAGTTATGTGTCCTTTCGTACAATGTGTAATGCGGGGGGTGCACATATCCCTTACCGAGAGAGTCATACCGGCGCATGTGTTGTTATTCTTTTATATAAAAAGACTCAAACAAATCGACGTCAAAAAGTGCTCTGTAGTTAATCTGCAATTTTGTATAGCAGTATTTTAAGTGTATACATCATACACAATCGGACTGTCAGCAGATCTAACCCACAGACTTCAGATTAATTCCCCTTTATGCTTTTTACCCATTTGTCCGACATCATTGCTTACAATCATATCAGTTTTTGTGGTTCTGCAATACTGTTATTATCATTCAATTACAAGCATTCAAAAAGAGATAAATGTTTTTTAAATAAACAGTTTTTCTTACAAAGAATGCACACAAGATGTCTACCCCCAGTCGACAAATATCTCTCCCCTGCTTGGCTGGGAAAGGTTACCCTGTGCAAAATGTAACGAACAATTTTCTCTTTGTAAATTATACGAGGGACAGAAGTACGTGAAATGGATAGGATTTGTGCGCATTGTTGTTTACATACAAAGGACAGATCGGGAGCATATCTCAGAGACGTTACGAATGTAAACCCAGTTAAATCACTATGATGCCAAGCTTGCCAAGTCGAGATCCTGGCACTAGTTTGTTCGTTCGTTTGTTCGTGCGTGCATGCGTATGTATATATGTATATGATTGTTTGCCCCAACCCTTTGTTGCTGAGTGAACCAGCATTTGAATCAAAGCGACAGTAAAAAAAAAAAGACAAACTTCTCTCACATAAAATTGAAATTCTGTGTACTTTGAAAAATCGCAGAGATCGGCTGGTCTGAAATCAGTGACCTTGACATTTAAAAAAACAAGAACAACTGCACAACAGATTAGTCTTTCTGTTAGTCATTTCGTCTGTCTGTCTGTCCACATGACTTTCAACGCCTCTCCAGCAAGTAGTGGATTATCTAATCACAGATGAGCTTCGATCCGAGTGTTTTTCAATGTCAATCAATTGAACCTTGTTCACACCTTTTGAAGTAAGGCCACAAGCGGCGACGAATAAATTATCCCAACTATTTTAATTGACCGTACAAGCAGTTGTGTAACGTTTATTCGCCCCACAGTTTGGTGTCGCGATACTACAATTTTCACAAGCAGACTGTCTGTCGCCATCTGTAATACCCGTGCACCAGAAAGTTTCATTATTTGAATATTTATAAAATATTTCATATTAATTTTCTGCAATCAAAATCAATATAAAATATTTTAATGCTTTGATTACCGATAATGCTCCATTAATAGAAAATAAAACTGTAACATAATAGATACTGGTAGTTAAATGCTTTTACTTGACCACGCTTGGCTGCATTTGTAGATTATTGGGTAACGAAACAGATACTTATTATCAAACAAAGATATTCACACCTACGATGATTCAGGTATGTTAATCAAACAGACAGGTATTTGCTTCATCATGCAAGTTACGTAGCGGTTTTTGGGTGACGCAGTAGGTTATGCTTCATTCGGGGTTCGGCTGATATTTGAAATGGAGGGGGAAATAGAAACAACCTGCATCCTCGGGCTGAGCAGTAAAGTTTGATCACAAGGCACCGCGTTCTGCCGTCAGTTACCCGTGATGTATTTTTTTTATTTTCAGTCATTGTGGGTAATCCAAATGATAAGAACAGTCGTTCTTTTTGTAGTGTACAATTACCCCTAACGTTTCTTCATTTTATAAAAATGAAACATGGAACCAACCATGTGTTATATTATACGATGTTATAAATGGTGTGTACAGTGTTATGTAATGTATGTATGATGTTATAAAGAGTATGTACAGTGTTATATAATGTATGTGCAGTATTTCAAAGTGTATAATAAGTAATATATCAGGTATATACAGTGATATATAATGAACAATATGTACAGTGGTATATAATGCATGTATAGTGGTATTTATTGTAGGTACAGTGATATATATGGTATGAACAGTGATATGTATGTATAATGGTATATAATGTTAGTACAGTGATATGTATGTATAATAGTATAGGATGTATGTACAGTGATAGGTATGTATAATGGTATATAATGTCTGTACAGTGATATGTATGTATAATGGTATATAATGTTGTACAGTGATATGTATGTATAATTGTATATAATGTTGTACAGTGATATGTATGTATAATGGTATATAATGTATGTACAGTGATATGTATGTATAATTGTATATAATGTTTTGTAAAATGTATGTCAGTGATGTATGTATAATGTATATAAGTTGTACGTGATATGTAGATAATGGTATTAATGAGTACAGTGATATTTGATAATGGTAATAATGTAGTCAGTGATATGTATTATAATGTAAAAGTTGTACATGAATTATTATATGTTATAATGTATGTACAGTGAATGTGTATAATTTATAAAGTTGTACAATAGTATGTAATGGTTAAATTACATGATATTAGTATAATTTATAATGTTGTACGTGAGATGTAATGGTATAAATGTAGTACATGATAGATGTATAATTTATATAGTTGTACATGATATTATGTAAATGGTTTATAATTTGTACAGTGAATGTTGTAAATGTATATTTTGTACAGGATATGTAGTATAATAAAAAGTTGTCAGTGATAGTTGTATAATGTTATAATTGTACAGTGATATTTGTATAATATAAGATGTATGTACATGATAGGATGTAAGATATATTTTGTACATTGATATGTTTTGTAATGATTATATAAGATTATGTACAGTGATAGGTATTATAATGTATATAATGTTTGTACATGATATGTATGTATAATGGTTATAATGTCTACATGATATGTTGTTAATGGTAATAATGTTTGACATGAATTTTATAATGTATATAATGTTGTACAGTGAATGTTTGTAATGGTATAATGTTTTACAGTGATTGTTTAAATTATAAGTTGTACAGTGAAGTATGTATAATTATAATTTGTACAGGAGTATGTATAATATATAGATGTTACATGATAGGTATGTTAATGGTATATAATATTGTACATGTATGTATTAATGTATATAGTGTACAGTGATATGTATGAAAGTTATAAGTTGTAAGTGATGTAGTATAATATATATAATGTATGTACAGGATAGTATGTATAATGGTTATAATGTTGTACGTGATATGTATTAAAGTATAATGTTAATGATATATGTAATGATATAATGATGTAATGATAGATGATAATGTAAAGTGATGTATGTATAATGGTATATAATTTGTACAGTGATATGTAGTATAATTATATAATGTAGTACAGTGATATGTATGTATAATGGTATATAATGTTTGTACAGTGATATGTATGTATAATGGTTTATAATGTTTGCACAGTGATAGGTATGTATAATAGTATATCATGTTTGTACAGTGATATGTATATAACTATATATAATGTTTGTACAGTGATATGTATATATAATGGTTTATAATGTTTGTACAGTGATAGGTATGTATAATAGTATTAATATGTGTATGAATGTTTTATAAGTGAACCATGACGAGTCGAACATGCTACCAACACAACGCATGTCTATATTATGGAACATTACATACATTATGTGGAGCTGGATGCTTTTTGGGACAAATAAGCTTCGCTAAAAGAAGTTATACAAACAAAAATGACATGACTGTAAACAATAGATATCACGATAGAGCGCAAATTCCCCCTGTCTATTACTGTGTGATGTGAACCTCTGATCTTGTGCATGTAATCTGAATGTGTATTGATTGACATCACCTTAAGGTTGAAATATAAGCAATTCAGCGTTCACAGTTATAGTTACGAATAACAATAAAGGTATACCACTAGACTGAGCCAACATGCCATGACCCTGACAGTCACAGGCCATCTCGGATCAAGACGAAATATTCCAACTTTTTTTACGTACTGTCATCATGACATCGCAGGCTAATCCTATTTAATTAAAATCAACGGGTCGTGGCTGATTGTGTAGAAATATAATGTAGCTTTTTTCAGCTCATTTAGTCATTCAGCCGTGGGCGGTTGTCCTATCCTGATAGTCTTGGATTATCCAAAATACTTGAGAAGAAGCGCTTCCCCAAGGGGCCGAGGGATTGGAGCGATCATCTCATAACCAGGAGGTCGTTGGTTCAAACACCGGCCGCGACGTTCCCCAGTTGTAAAAACTCGCGCTTGTGCTTGTCACTCAGCATACAAGGGTAGTTACAGGACCGGTCGTGGTATCATGCTATTTATCAACGGCGTGATACATTATGCATTGCACGTATAGGTGAGAACCGAAAATAAACCGGACAATTATAAAATACTTAAGATTTTGTAGATGATGCAAACATGAAAATATGTATGACAAATAAAGATAAGTAGATATGGATAGCCTGCCAAATATAGATGGCTATATATATGGTAGATATTACATAATGCACAAATAATCGTTACAAAAGACTAAAGCAGTACACGAATAAATGAGCATATGTATGATGAAAGTTGGACATAATATGCATGGATTAATAGATACTGGATTCATCTAATGAAAACCAGAAGGGCTCATTAGCATACGGTCTTCTGACGGTCTCTGGACGATATAGATGACAAAAAGTTTAAAAATAACAACTGATTAAAAACTACGTATATAGATTGGCGTGAGGAAAGGTCACGATAAATGCATACAATCACATACAAATCAACAATTTAAAATGAGAGTGTATAAAAGATGGAAGAGCATTTCATAAAGATTCTTAATGTTAGACGCTTTTATTTTTAGAAGTGTAAGTATGGATAATGGAGAAAAGAAAAGGGAAATGTGTGTGTGTGTGTGTGTGTGTGTGTGTGTGTGATATCTTGTACCTCGGTTTGTATTTTTCGGTGTTTGGGTCAGGGTAAGGGTTTAAGTTTGGGTTCTTTTTTTGCAGGAGTATGTAGCGTTTATGTTTGTCTGGTTTTGGGACTGAAGTAGTGTGTGTGTGTGTGTGTGTGTGTGTGTGTGTGTGTGAGCGAGCCCTTGTTTGTAATTCTCTTTTGCAGTATGTAAATAAATAATCGCTAAACACAACATTTGAGACTCAGTAAAAATATCTGTTTATTGCAGGCACAGTGATTTTAAGGAGAAATTACATTCTCAGTAATTCCCCATCAGGTCACTCTGTCGGCAGACGGAAAAAATCTCTATAGTGACACCCTTGTATTACAGCGTGTTGCGGTAAATCACAGACATATGCAGCATGATGAATATGTAATTATGTAGAACATGGCCATTAAAGCATACGAAACCAGTCTTTTGGGCCGTCATAGACAAATCATAAATGACCTCTTTATTACAATACCATATAATAATATATATGAACTTTTAGTGAATAAATATCAACTATTATCTTCGTGTCCAGTAAACATTCAGGTGTTTGTTCAAGAACACGTACCGGATTGCTCTTTTTAATAAATTGTGTCGTTGAGGGTAAATTAAACCAAGGGTGATAAAAGTACATGTACATAGTAAGTTTATGCGTCAGTCACATTACTTGTACGAGTCGTCTACTAACGGTATTTTAGACAAAAATGACTTTTCCCTACAAGTTCCGTGAGAGTTTCGGCGACTCGTGCGATAATATTTGGTATTTTGGGTACTTTTACGAGACATCGGAAGGTTTTAACTCTGAATTAAAAGCTTCCGAGGCTTCATACGAATTTCCACAGTTTCTGAGGGCGTAAGAAACTCCTTCCAGCTGGCTTGCGGTAGGTCGGTGGTTCTACCCCGGGGTCTTCCTCCACCTGTAATTAGTTTGACGTCGCTATATATGACTGAAATACTGTCGAAGCGACGGTAAACTCATATAGCCAAGCCAAGTTAAGAAACTCGTGTACAAATCACAAGAGCACCATACGATATTCGTACATTTTTACCAGTCTTTAGAGTCTCGACATTACGTGTGGTAAACACGTACGAACCACGTTAGAGTTGCCTAAAGGTATCATACGAGCTCCTAACGAGTTTTTTTTATGATTTCCTTGCGACGTATACATGTGCGATTTCCTGTTTTATAAATCGTGCGAGCACCATATCTTATATGACAGCACAGAATAATAATCGAGAGCTCGTGCGAATTTTGCAGATTTCAGCATTTCTACGGACATCGAATGAGTAATCTGACTGGCCATTTTAAATTAAGAAAAAATCCATTTATTTTTAAATTACAATTGACTTGATGTTTGTAGAGATGGCAGCATTATCTCGAGAAGCACGTGTTCTTCACTAGGCAGGAAACATGTCCTTACGCATTTAGTGTGTTCGTTTGTTGTTGGGTGTAATGTCCCGCCGACAGTATTTTTGTCATTTGGAGACTATGTCCACTTTAGACAGATATAGTGCTGCAGCACTGAAGTATTACGCCGTAGACATGTGGCGTGATACCACATTCAGTCACATCTTACAATGGGCTAACCAGTCCTGGAACTACCATGAGCGCTAAGCAAGGGAGCTATATCAGTACCATTTATTACGCATTTTTTTTTTTCCATATACAGTTTAATCTCCCCGTCATTTGGTGTAAAACAGGGGTCGGGGAGGGCCATCCCCTGCAACACCTTACAAAGACATTATAAACTGTTGCATATATATGTATAGTACTGTAGTACTGTATAGTACAATACTAAATGTAAAACTATTATATATATGTATTGTATTAAGCTAAATGTTGAAATATTACATGTATATCTATAAGTGTGAGTGTATAGTGTATCCTATCTAAAGTGGTCCTATTTAAAATTTAAATGAATAGGTTTAATTACATATATGTAATAAATATAAAACTGATATTTAAACTAGAGGGAAAGAAACAGTGGGAAAATAGAGGATAAACAAAGAATAAACATGTGAAAGGGGAACATAACGAAAAAAAGAAAAGAAAAAAAAAAAAAACTAGGTGCTGCCTCGGTCATTTAAAACTAATAGGTCTTTGTGATTGTTAAAGATACTTGGTCGACACTTCAGTGTATTCAAGTAATGGAAAAAAAATCTAGTTAATCATTATTATATACGGTTTCCATTTTTTTGTGTGTGCAATTTCTGTCATGTAATTGGCCATGACTGAAGACACTGAAATATCGCCCAACTATCCTTAAGGTAGTGTCAGTTTAAAATACCAGGATTGATCGCTTGAAACTATTTTCAAATCTTAAAACACACAGAAGAGCATCAAGCAGCCACAGTATACCTCTACAACTACAATACATTATAATAGTACTAATAATACAAAATGAATAAAAGAAAACTTAGAAAAATTAAACATCTTGATAAAGCTAGTATTTTAGTTATTGATGTTAAGTAAACATTTATATTTATTCCATTCATCTTCAAAATTTGGAATATTGTTATTTTCCAGGAATATAATTCTATTACATTTGTACATGTATCTTAATCTATTTGACAGACTATAGATGGACAGAGGCAAATTGAGGATTTTAGTAGAATATATATAGTATTTAATCTCAAGTAAAATATAGAGTTCTAATTGTGAAAGTGTTTTACTGATATTGAAAATGAAAGTTTCCTCTGTAATTTTTATGTTAATATTGTTCAGTTTAAGAACATTTAGTATTTGGTTTAAAAATATCCTGGTATTAGGACATAGCCAAAACATATGTTGAATAGTTTCTTCTGCTCCACAGGAAAAACAAAATTGATTTTCTGCCCTCTTTATCTTATATAAATAATATCTAGTTGGGATTAGCCTATGAATGATTCTAATTTGAAACCATTGTAAGGTTGTACTTTTAGTAATCATGAATGGAGTTGAGTATATGATTTTCCATTCTTTTTCACTAATATTATATGATTTTTCCATCTTACCTGTGCTGTTGGTGTTTCTTTTACAGTATTATTATTGAGTATACAGTATATATCTTTACAACCCTTTCTTTTACTTAATATATCTTTAATAAAGAATGGTAGAATGGGGTATTGGATCCTTTTTAATTTTATATTTCCTATTGACCTGATTTTATATGATTTAATTGCATTAAGAATGCCAAAGTATGACAAAAAGTTTTGCTGAATGCCATATGTTTCAAAAAACTCTTTTGTGGAATAGAACTCACCATTTTCATTAATTAAATCATTAATAAAACATATTCCTTTCTCATACCAATTTTTGTTATACACTGTTTTATTACCAACTTGTATATTGTAATTGCACTGTATTGGACATGCTAAAAAATCCTCAATAGATGCAAATTTGACTTTTTGACAAAGTTCAATATAGGATTGTAAAACATCTGCCCAAAATTTATTATTGATATTTTTCTTTTGAGACTCACAATAAAACACGCCCATTCTTGTTATTTTACCAATATCAATTAAATGTTTATTTATTTTTATCCAATTTCCCGTCCCTAGGAAGAATTTTCTAATTCATGTGATCTTAAGACTTGCCATGAAAGCCCTTAAATTGACCATTTTAAGACCACCATCAATGAAATCTTTTACAATGACTGACTTTTTAATCTTTGCTGGTCCAGGCCCCAAAAAATCATAGAATATTGATTCAATTTTTTTTATAATATCTTCATTTGGATTTGGTAATGCCATAAATAAGTGATTTAAAATTGGCAATAAAAGAGTTTTGATGACAGTTATTTTACCTAGTGGAGTCAAATTTCTACGTTTCCATAATTTGATTATGTTTTGAATCTTTATTATTTTTTCATTAAAGTTTTGATAGATCATATCATTCAGGTTTACATTAAATTTTATTCCAAGTAAATTAAAGGTAGTCTTACCCCATACTAATTTCCATTTGGTTTTAATTGTATCAGAGCTAAACTTTTTTTTTCCTATCCATATAACTTGTGTTTTTTCAAAATTTACTTTAAGACCAGAATACTTAGAATAATTGGTTAGTTCTTTCAAAGTTTCATTTAAAGATACATCTGAACCATCTAAAAGAATTGAGGTATCATCTGCATACTGTGACTGCTTTATCTCTGAATTATTTATTACGCATTTGGTATACCGTGGCCAGGAATCGAACAGGTACTTACTACTTTGTTACGCCATGTAACACCGTATTAAACCCGGTTCAGACTGAAAATAATGCTAAGTGGCCGGGGTTTACAAGGTGACTTACATATATTAGAGCTACTTTTGAGTTGCTCTCCCCCTGCGAGTTACTTGCAGTCCGATCTGGTTTTATACTGGTCATTTTTTCTCGATATCTTTCAAGTGGTAGAGGGTCAAGGACAATCGGACAAACTCGATATTACAGACTTTAGACAGGGATACAGCCAAATGCATCAACTACAGCACTATCAGGCGTCTTTTGATGTGTTTGTTTTGTCGGGTTAACGTCCCACCGACAGTATATCAATCATTTTGGGACTATGTTTACTTGTAAGACATTTATATATATACTACCCTGTATATATACAGGTAGTGTCAAGTACCATTTTAACAACTTTTGTATGTTGTCTCACCAGTAGCACCCAGCCAGTCTTGGAACTACCATTTTGTGCTGAGCGTCAAGCGCCACGGATATATACCAGTACAATTTTAATAGCTCTGGTAGGTCGCAACCGGGGATATAGTATTTGCTTCACTGTGATATCACATCGTAGACATGTGGCGTGATACCACTTCCAGTCGAACTGACCTGACACTGGGCCAACCAGTCCATGTGCCGAGATAAATCAGCACTAGTTTTAACAAGTTAGTGGGTATGAACCTGTAATTGACTTGACTTGACTATTTGAGTTTACCGTCGCTTCGACAGTATTTCAGTCATATAGCGACGTCCAGCTAATTACAGGTGGAGGAAGACCCCGAATGCACGGAGGCATCCGGGTAGAACCACCGACCTAACTGCAAGCCAGCTGGAAAGCATCTGTAATTGATGGAAGAGATAAATTCATGTAAGTGTAAGTGACAACTTTATATATAGTTTCTTATTCATTCATGCAAAGATGGGAGAGTAAAGATAAAAAAAATATTCTTTAGATTTTTTTTTGTCATTTTATTGGAAAATATTTATAAATATCATGTCACAATAATAGTCAAAAAGTAATGTTTTATTCAACAAATAAATAAATGGACTATAAACAATGAAGAAAAGCATGACTAATTATATAAATATGAAAAGTTCAAAATGCCGGTGTGAGTCATGTGGAGTCAGGTATCTGCAAGTTGAAGGTTATAAATCCGCCTTTTGCAAAGTTTCACTTTTCCAAGTTTAGGTTCAACCCAGCACCAGAAATAGACAAATAAAAAAACTTGCTGATGAACACTAGACATTACACCTCTGTTTCAAATTCGGTATAAAGTCGACACTCTTGTTATTTATGCGTACTGTAGTAGTTCATTTTGAATTTGTTTTTCTTTCACCTGCAATGAAGGGATCGATTTGAGAGGTGAGTGTGTCCGGTTTTATACCTGTAACAACAGCAGAATTGCTATTATCCAAGTGCGTGTGGGGAAGAATAATATACCCGGATATTCTCCACAACAGGAGTGGAATTTAGGCACGAAGCTCGGTAAAACACTCATGGGAAAATCACAATTCCATTGCATGCCTTTGTAAAAATGGTTTGAGATTTCAGAGTTACATAGAAAAAAAAATCATTTCTACATAATGAGGTCAAGGGGAGTATGACACAGTATTGAATAACCAGTTTCCGAGAGAAAGAGTTACAGATGTGGTGATGTTCCGCACTGCGTGAACCAAGAATAATCACTTAAAGACTAGAAATAAACTGATGTATCGCTGATCAGTTTAGAAACAAACTAACTATAAACAATTTGAAAAATATCAGCACTCTTTTCCTCTAAATGGGGTTTCTTTTGAGACATGAGAAAAAAAGACATGAAACAAAATACATCGTGAATAGCTTAAAATACAAATAAAATCTAATATCCTTCTGCATTTGTTCAAAACACACATTAGGAATCAGTTTCCCTTTGTAAGGATATTTTTTTTTCTATAAATATTGCAATTTTGTTGTCCGACGTTAAATGTGAATATTTTGCCAGCAAAATAGAGCTCACTCTTGGTGTCAAGAGATCGTCAAACAGGAAGATTAGGACGAGGGGCGTATACAGAAGCGTTCTTCAAACTGTCTACCGAACATTTTCATATAGACAAAACATTCAGATGTGGAGAATTAAATGCTCAGATAAAAATGGTTTTAACTCGGACATACATATAAAATTTATATTGTTACCGAAACTTAAAGAAAAGGATATCATTTCATCTTGATCTACACATAACCGCAATCTCCTAAATCTGAAGACCAACGTAAAGACAAATGTAAAATCCCTCCCAAGACCATGGATTCATCTTCGCCAATTGTAAAACCAATGGCAATCTTGAACATTGTACGCTTAACCCTTTCCCTCATATAGACTCATTTTGACGCACTCAATAGGTACCACATAAAGCCTGATCTGTAGAAAGTCAAACTCAAACCTTACCAAATTTAATTATAAAGTCCTCATTTCCAGACCATTGAGGAGCAGCGAATAGTATAAAACCTGATCAGCCTGCGAGTTACTCGCAGGCTGATCTGGTTTTATGTTGTTCGCATAGGTCTTTCATGGTATCCTCTATGAGGGAAAGGGTTAAGGGAAATGCAGTTCGACACGTGGTAAATCCAGCACCACTCTTTAACTCCTGACACTTTGTAATATCAGTGTACAGTGCAATTTGATACTTTAAAATACCGATGTAAAGCATGTTTTAAGGTAAGACCCCAAAAGGTTATTGCTGCAAAATATTTGCAAGCCAATGTAGTATGAGAAATGACATAAACAGTTGTAAATGGCATTTATAGAAAGAGAAAGAATGTCTACAGAATCTTGACATTATTCTCTTTCCAAAAAAAAAATAAAAAAAAATAAAAGTTTGAGAGCGCTGTGTTAAAGAACACATGTGTACCAGTATTTTATACACATCTATGTACATAGACATAAAACCAGGTGTAAAACAAAACTTGGCTCACATATTACAGGTGCAAATTGAAATAAACCATTATAATGTTTAACCTTTATCACATATAGACACAGTTTAGACATTGGCAAACAGAGTAGACCCAGATCAGACTGCTCCTTCCAGGGGCTATCTGATCAAGGTCTTCGCTGTACATACAATATGCTTTGATTCTACACAACAATCACAAAGATAATCAATTGTTTTATATGCCATTTAACGGGAAATTAAATCAAAATTAAGTCATACATTTGTACATGAATATTCATGAGGTAATGGGTAAAGTTTGACAGTATATATTTTATATGTTGCGATATCAGGGCATATCCTATTTTGCATAAAAATATATCAAAGCCAAGTCAGTTTAACTTATCCTTTATAAGACAAACTCTAACTTTGTTCTCCATGACATTGATATATTTTGTAAATGACAAAAACTGTTAAAATGATTAACATTCAATAGGTGATACAGGTTTTGATTATTGAATTCTCAGCAAAATCTGCATTGTTAAAGCACACTTGAATGGATAAGAGATCCTATAATTTCATATACAATCTCGGATTTTGAGATTTTGTCCTCGTGAAATATGCATACATCTGTATGAGCACTCATTATAAGGGTTTTATGATAGAACGAACATTTGACCACATTTTAATAATTGAAAATAAACTGGGATGAGAACATTGATCCAGTTTGAATCGAGACTGGTATAAAAGGATAATATTACTCAAACTACCGTAAATGTCTGAAAGTGTGTGAAAGCGTTCTTTACATGGGAAAGATGCTCGGAATTCTAAATCTCAATTGGAATGTGCTCAATCTCACACTCTCGGACCTATACTGCAATGGACCGGGAAACAGTATCTTACACTCTCGGGCCCATGCCGCAATGGACCGGGAAACAGTATAAAATTGGTCAAAGGGGAAATAGTCTATGTACACTGCAATCGGAAAATTCTCGGATACGTCCAGTGACATTTATTGCCGAGGTGTCTCGATTGTTGTATACCGTAGTAATGTTCACACGGTGTCTGATTCACTAGACACTGGTTGTTGTCCTGGTGATACCTTGCAGCTATTTACAGAGTTAACAGAACACATACAGCTGTCATGGCCGCCAGTCACGTCTCTGTTCGCGAGCCCCACTGGCGCCCACAGCGCCCCACTGGTAGGAGTAATCTAACAACAGCCTTATGACGACATCAAATTCTGTCTCGCATGACTTATTCTGAAATATCCAGCCAAACGCAAACCATAAAAGGAGAAGTACATCCCCTATAGGCCTATATATCATACATAAGGTGAGGTTTGCAAATCAGTAGGCATTAAGTTGAAATGTTCACGTCATTTGGCTTGTTCAAAACTACTGGCCGATATGCTATCATATCACAGATATAGCAGGGTGGTTCTCACGTGACCTCGTGTCTATCTCGGATACCGCACGGACGAGACTGCGGGCGCTGTGGATAGAAAAGGAGTGTTAGTCAACTTTTGAAACTCTTCTGCATCTAACTATCAAACTTGTTACAGTAAATATGTCGAAAGTCGGAGGAGCAGTTCCGAATATCGTGGCTATCTCGAGGTTTGTTCACAGTCCCTGTACGGAGAGCTGATAGAAACAGGGAGGATATTATTTTGGTTTTCCAAACATTGCGATTATCTGAAAATTATTATTTTTTCCTCATCAGACCTCAAAAATCGCAATATGACTGCTTTTGTTTAAGTTCACATGTTCTTACATGTTATAAAGGCTATTGGTTTTCTTTTCATTATGAATTCTAAGATATAATTGTTGCAATCATTTGATTCAGAATTTGCATTATTGACATTACCTTATTGCAAAATGTTTTCATTTACTTCTTATACGAGAATGAAATATGTCCTTTATCAAGTAAATATATCATTTTATCATCAGGGAAAACCGACTTACCAAATATTTGTTGCTGTCTAAAGCCAATGATCCGCTGTCGACATATCGTTTTGCAGTAAACCTTTCTGGTAAATATGTTTTTGGTACTCGAGATGTTGCAGCCGATAATTTTTTCACATTTTCCTGTGTTATCGTTGTAGTACCATCGTCTGGTCTTCTGTGTGCATGAGGCAGATGACACCGGCTTCCGGTCCGAACAGGAAGTCTCGTCTTGCGCGAGGGTTCGTAGTACGGCTGGATGGACAACGTTGCGCCTGCACTTTGACTTGCAGTATCTCTTCCTAGAGAAATTGTTCCCGCTTGTAGGGCAGCCTATGAAGGGCTGACATTTGCCTGTGAAATGGTCGTATGACCATCGGCGACGTGGCCGATCGCACGAGACGGCTTCCCTCGGAAGTGTCTGTTCGCAGACGTCCGCGTTTAGTCCATTTGGAGTGTCACTTTGAAGTTCGTCTTGCAAGTTCCGCCATCTTGGCACGTGAGTCTCCTTCTTGTGTTTGAGCACCACGTTCGGCATCTCTGGAAGTGAATAAGTCACGTGATTTATCAGAGGCCAGAGAGGTCAAGTTTGATATTTTTCGGCTAAATATTGTCACCATTGGTATGCATAAACTACTTGTCTGTATCTTAAGAATACCATTCTATAAAAGAATAGGCAACATTTTGGTGGCCTTGTCCAAGGAATCTTATCATTTCGAAAAGGTCGTTTTATATACCCCTTACGTAGATCGTACAAAAAAAAAGCGGAATTAAAACGAACAACCCAACATATATATTTCAAAAGCTAAGCATGTAGTAACGACAGCATAACTCTTAAATGAATGAACTTAAGTTTAATGGTTTAAACGACAGGTTGGTGTTTATATTGATGCGAAATCATAAAGGGATTTCAGCTTCATTTCAGTACATTTCAGTTTGACAGAATTGTATTAAATGGCTATAGAGTGTCAGGCGAGGCAGCTGAACAAATGCCCGCCCGCAAATGTCACCTGACCGGCTGACAGGGCAGACTCGTTTATTTTCTTAAAACTTAATTCAATCTTTAGACTTTATTGTGTCATTCAATTTAACAGTAACGCTGGTCCTTCATCGCGCCATAAAGGGAACTTTTGATTAACAAACAGCGCAGGAAATATTGGATGTTTGTCGCAAATCCGAATCTTTGTATAATATGATATTATATAATACCTCATATAATATCATTTTATTGATTAAAATATTGAGCTAAAATAACACATATGATTATTTTACGAAAAAATATTACCGGTAAAGAAACAAGAACCATGTTAGAATTATTAAAATGGTGATATTCACACAACTTAAAATTTGGCAAAGCTTGAAGTATCTGAATAAACTAAATGGTAACCAAAAAAGCAAATAAACCGAGCAATTTGCATGCGATGGAATTTTCTTTACTTCTCGGTATATAAAGTTTCGGTTAATGTCACAATATGCATACAATTGAGGAATGTTTGCACATGCATACACAATGAAGGTCAATGTCACCATGTACAACTAACGCGCACTCCTGCATTATGCATCTTAAATTAACAGGGTCTTCGCATCTAGCTGCAACATGATGTGCAATGTATTTAATTTATACAGATTACTAACATAGTTTAAATTTTCTCTCTTAATTTGTATGACCTATTTTACGCGTGTACGTTTTACTATATGATTCTTCGTTTACTTACTTTAATAGACAGCAATACGTTAAAATTTAAAATTGTTTATCCACGCCCTAGCGGCTCAGATGTCCCAATAACCGACCATTCAAAAACGTGTCAACAGTCCCCATTTCATTAAAATGGTTATAAAGTATTTATTCATCGATGTTTCAAAATTCAAGGACGTTAAATATACGGTTTAGTTACACAGGTTCGTTTAATGACCACGCCCTCTCCATTTGTTACACAGAGGTAGTATAAACATTTCACGCGGTAGCTTGACTTCTTTTGTGTTTTCTAAATTGTCAAAATTCCTTTGCTGGAAACAAACGATAGGTTCGGGTGTCCGGGACATCTAATTATGTCATCTGATTTATAACATTTCAGGATTTGTTTCCTGCTGAGCTTCTTAGCAAGGTAGGATATGTATACATTGTATAGGTGCATAAGTTTCTGTGGCTGGAGATGTAGGTCTAGATAGCTGACCAGAAAGTACTTGGCTCGAGACTGCAGGTCATGAGATTTTTGTTGTTTTTTAACGAAATATTTCACTCATCAATTAACCCTTTCCCTCATATAGACTCATTTTGGCGCACCCATTAGGTACCACATAAAGCCTGATCTGCAGAAAACCACAGTTAAACCTTACCAAATTTAATTACAAAATCCTCATTTCAAGACCACTGAGGAGCAGCGAACAGCATAAAACCCGATCAGCCTGCGAGTTACTCGCAGGCTGATCTGGTTTTATGCTGTTTGCATAGGTCTTTTCATGGTTTCCTCTATTAGGGAAAGGGTTAGATAAGACGACACTTAGCTGCACAAGATGAAGGGATCAGTTTTTGCAGTGAATTGGTTAAGTTCATAGTAAAGGGGTCAGGTCAGTGAGTATTTGTGTCTCTTATCCCTTGACACGACATAAAATTATACTAAACAGTTATATACAATCTTAAAGTGATAAATTAATTGCACGTGTAATTAGTGGGAAGCTACAAAGCATGTTAATTCGACAAGCGGTAAGTGGTGTGCGGTTCTCAACAGTTTTATGATAAGATAGGTGCAGACGGAATAATGACATGGTAGTTGCTGCAGGTTCGTGATTATTCTGTTAAAGGAATTCCATGAATACAGCTCTTTTGTGGATGAGACACACTTTCCTTTCAGAAATTTACGGAGACCGAAGTTAGACGCCATTTGTCTTACTTTGACAGATAAATACATCACACAAATGCCCTATTACCTGTTCATGTACTTTTTTTCAATTGGCGTCTATTTAAATAAACTATCTTTACAACCAAATAGTGCACAAAAATGTAACAGAACGATTAAAAACGGATGTCTCATTTGTTATAAATCTTATAAAAGTCTAGGAATGCCAGTCAAGGGCACTGACTTTGGTTACAAATGCAAGTCATTTGTCTGGCGATAATTATCCGTTAAAAAGGTCACTATGAAGTTCTGTTAGGCAATCGAATATTCTGTAATAACATTTCTCATGTTATTATCATTTTTTGTTTTGTTTTGATTTTTATGTCAGCATTCTGTGCATAAGAGCTAGACAGATGCGAAAAATGCCTTGACAATGACGTTAACCTTGCTAATTGTTAACATGTGAAGGACTGAAAGCTCGACATATCACAACTCATAACAGCTCACAGCCGTTAATTGTTTGATACTGACACATACATGTGCAATGGCATTTAGAAAGTGATGGGGATTTTTTTTCTCTCAGAAAGTGTTTTTTTTTCATCAGGAATTACACGAGGCGCACTAATGCAAACACGCAAGACGGACAGAGGCATGCATGCAAACACGCACGTGTTGAACTCTTTGGAAATTCAATACAATAAACATTTCAATCTCCAATGTCACTGCCCGGGGAGCGAAGGGTCGTGGTTTATAAATAATATTGTCGTGGTGATAAATAATATTGGTCTGCAACCAGAATTAAAAGACTGTGTCAAAATTGTACGTGTGAAAAGTATCCTAATTAAGAAGAGAAGCGCCCTTCCGTAATCCTACGCATACCCGCAATAAAAAAAAACAAAAAAAAACTCAAGACATAAAGGGAGATAATCATAGTGGCTGAGATAGGCAAGGTAAACTAAGTCAATCAGTCAGGTCGTACAGACGGACGTACACGTGACTCACCTTTACACATGGTTATGGGGGTGCACGGTTCCCAGAGACAGTTTTCCGGCATCTCCACTGCACACTCGTGACCGGCGTGCACGCACATGATAGTCTGGAAAACAGGACAGATATGACTGAGTTGTCGGACATGGTCAGTAAGTAAAAGAAAAGTGGGGGAAGTTTTTTTTAATCATTCAAAGTTTTTTAAAGCTTGAAAGAGATTGGATTTAGTTAAGTTAGAAAACAGTTTTATGCTACAGGATAAATTTAATACAAACAAACATATATACAGAAATACAGGACACGTGTGAAACAAACATATACTAGTATACAGAAATACAGGACACGTGTGAAACACTCATATTTACAGGCCTTATTAAAGGTTATTGAATACATTTATGCTTGTAACTGATACATTATTCATGAATTGCCAATGTTTTCCTTCCCTTTGAAATGATATTCTAATTAATAGAAATTATACATGCTACATAAGCATGTCTAAATGAGCACCGGGAAACCTCGGTACCGCCAGATGGCGCTCAGTGCTATAGTTCTGCCACCTCCATAGTCGCATTCTGACCCGGCTAGCGTCTGCGTAACACCCTCCCCTTACCACTAAATGTGGAGGCGGGCTGAATAAATCATTAGTTCTGCTGCAATGAGCAATCGCTTCGGAGAAATTAGATTCAAACGTAAACATCCTGTGTTTAATCAGCCAACATGGAGAAGCATCTTCGTGAATAATTGCAAATATCTATTTTTGTAAAGTCTTTGTGGGTAATGCGAGAAGTGCGATTATAGGTTTAAGTCATCCGAATGTGAGATAATGGTGCAATCGTGAGAATGCTGTAAGATATCATGAAAACGGGATCTGGGTACTTGAAAGCTCGGGCGGCACGTGCACCACGTGAGTTGTACGATGAGTACATGTATATATATATATAAAAAAAATTAAGTAAATGATTGTACACTAAGAATACAGACATAAGTGCAACCTTGTTATATATAATAAACAGAATTATTAAGTCGGGTTTGAATTTAAACGAATGTAAGAAATAAATAAAAACACTTTTACTTGAAACCAAGAAATAGTTTAGAAAAAAAGGATAAAGGATTTGACTCAAAGGCCCCGTGTCTAAATATTTTGGTATTTAAGCCATTAAAAAATCCTAGCCTCTGCTGCCAATTTCCCATATTAACTGCAGAATTATAAGATTCCTGGAATTAATCACCCATTAAAAAATGGATTAATCACATATGAGTCAGATTTAATCTGGCATGTTTGAAAAAAGTAACAAAATTATTCCAAGAATAGAGTACCGATGGATGTCTGCCAGGTCTGTCTAAGGCGGTGTTCAAGACTTTGATATGTCATGGTATAATCAGGTGTTAATCGATGTTTATTTATTTGTTTATTTCTTATCACACGAAAAATAAACGGATAAAGCTGACAGACTAAGTCAATACATTATTTTAAAAAAAAGTTTTCATCATTCCCGAAATGCTTCGTTAGTGAATATTGCTTCTTACATGTATATATCGTGAATGAAACCTTAAACATATGTTTACTTAATAAAGTGTTAAAATATAATGTGCACGCACTGGAAGCAATTAATGTCTATTTCATTTACTGAGAGACAAATGGGTATTTAAGAAGTATTCTTAGAAATGGCGATATATAAATATCCTGTTAGATATAGTTTTTGTTTTGATATCCGCTGAAATGCCCGTCAATCCAATGAGCACATTATACTCGTAGTAGACATTAGCGCCTCCGTGCGGGTTGTTCTTTATGCTCCAGTAATGTGTTGCCTAACACGTCTTGATTTTTTTTAGATTTTTTTGAGAGAGAGAGAGTCGGTGATTAACCAAGAGGTAACAAAGAAGATGGCGTAACTGAAGCAGATTTTATGAGTAAAATAATCTCCAGCCCATGAGCGAAATATTTCATTCAAGATAAGCGGATGGCGGCAGACTTAAGTTTCAATGGAAGGTCGGTATGTACCCCCACCGTACCTCTGCTAGGTAAACTGTCTGTTACACCTCTCAGAAACATTTCCAGGATTGGCCCTTAGAATGACCTTGAACTGAGATGAGAATGTATGTGGGGGCGGACTATTTTTCCCTCATTTTTAACAAGAGGAATCCGACCGGTCTTGGTGATAGGATGCGGGTGGAGTACACCAAGAAAGAAACAAAAGATAGGAAAGTTACCGCGGTGAAAAATGTACAGCCACATTCTGACGCCGGGCTCTTTTCTTCTATAATTTTGCCACTTGATGAGAAACGGGATATTTTTGTAGACTCTAGAAATAGCAGCAAAGACAGATCGACCAACAAAGTCAGGGCTTTGAAACAGACGTAACGGGCACTTGATCGTGAAGTCCTGTTTTGTTGTTTTGTGTCGCGGGTGATATAGCGCCGTCAGATCGTGATGTTTGGAGTAGACCTGTTTCAAACCATGGGCATATGGGATGCACCAGATACACGCCGATGTATAAATTGTTTACTGGAAAACTATCTTTCAATTGTTACTGGCTGTCAATCATACGCAAAACTGGTTGCAATAAACTTTTATTACCTAAAGATAACACCAAAAGTCAATGGTCTGTGTGTTTTCATAAGAACTCGTAAATCTTAACAATGCTTTTATCATTTGAAAAGATCAATTTCGTCATTCTTAGAATAAATAAACAACACCCAAACTCCTAATAATACATAGTTAAACCATGATTAATGTTTTCATAAAAAGATAAAAATCAAGGTCCCATCGTTACCGCATGATACAGCAGTCATGTCGCATTTTTCCCTAGCTTAGCTACTGTGCAAAAGATCATTTTTAACGATAAAATCACGATGACTCTGAATAGACGCCGACGCCTAAAATTATTCATCAGTGTAGATTTATAAATAAATTTTAATGGTGGTTTCCCGATTTATAGTCTATTTTCCCCTCACACATTATTTTGGCTTTTGTTGTCATATCATGATATATGAAAGTT
>CM037784.1:50531844-50581844 GCA_021229015.1 Solen grandis | reverse complement strand
TAATTTTTTGGCCCCATTTGAGTTGTGCATGCGGTACAGATTTTCGAACCCGTTTTATCTTCAGGCATCCCATGTCCGCAACTTAACCCTGTGTCGCCCAAACAAATAGATGCCTCCATGAACGTGATATTGCAAATTACACAATCAACATTTGTGCCAACTTAAAACAACACTTTCGCAAGAGGTCATGTCTTCTTTTCGGAATTTAATTATTTTGCATTTAATTCGCGACCCGGGTCAATATAATTAGCCCAGGTTCCAGTGTGACCTAAATAGTTGCATTGTTAGACTTTCTTTAAAGTTTACCTGGCAATTGACCATGACTCAGCATAAAATACGAGCAATCAAATTGAAGGGAGCGTCAATTTAGCAGGATGTTTATCTTAAAAAGGTTGCTGATAGCGATCCACGGACCCTCCAACGAAGATGTTTTATGTTGGTCATTCACCACAAATATTTCTAACCAAGACCAGAACCAATGGATGCAGACGACAGCAGACATATTTTTTTCACGCGTTTGAACGATCTGTTATTTAACAGAAATACGTTAAATAAATTAGATTTTACTATTATCATTATGTGTTAATCGATCGTCTATATGACATTAATACGTAGACTGATACAATATTAGTATTTCCTGTGTTGTGTTTTTTATCCCATAGAACAGTAACAGGTGAATTGAAAAGAAAACATAAAAGCAAGGCTATATTATGATGTTAAGTGGACCAGTTTTTCTCACGTGGTCTGAAAAAATGAGAAAAAAAAAATACTTAGGTCTTTGAAGCTTTTTATGTTTGGATTCCTACATTAAGATAATCTTAAGAAAATTGGAACTTTAAAGTAACACCCCAACTGTTAACTGAAAACCTTTCCTTTCACAACGACTGATCATACAAAGAACAATACATTAATTAATTTCTTAATTTGCTGAATGCTTGTACGTTATGCAGAATACAAATCAACTGTTCATATAAGTAAAAGTTTAAACACAAAATATACAAGTTTTGGTTATAGGCGGGTACATTTTAACCCTATTGGAATGTAACAATATGTATAATTAAAGGACACGTTTAAAAAGAGAACTGAGAGAAAATATTTTGAAAGGAGACATGCATGGTTGGATAATTTTAAGCTGATTCACGATAGACATTCCGAATGTTTGATATTTATATTAAGGGACAGATTAGCGATCTGAGTTGTCGTATGATGAAGATTGAGCTTCAATATATACGCTTGAATCATTGATATAAGCAATAGAATATATATTTACATTTTTTTTTGTTCTGTTTCTGAGTTTAAGTTTGGAGCGCACGCACGTACAAACATACACATACATACACATATATACAACTGTACATATACACACACACATCAGATAATTGGATATGATAAATCTTTTTCCAAATGACATAGCAAAACATCTTTTTCAACAACAACCCATAGCGATACAATGTACAGGTGGGAGCAGAGTCCGATGTCAAGGTCGGGCCACTGCTTTGTTTACTCTCTCCCCAGTAGTAGTTAACAGTGATGTAAAACTTTTCTGGCAGATAAAGAAATTAACATCGTTATGGCATATATCAGGTAGCCTATTTCAGAGAATGTTCGTATGCAAATGTAAAAGAGAATGAAAGAGAGAATTTACTGTGATATATACTGTATCGGTATGAAAAGTTATATTGAGTGAGGCCATATCTTTCAAATCTGATCACGACGTCAAGTTTACAACCGCTTTTATATATATTTCTTTTTTGCACAATATGAGCGGCTTATTGGCACTACACTAACCCGCGTGTCTCCTCAAAGTCTCTCACTCCACGGATAACGTTGCATAGAACCGTGAAGTGCGAGTGTAGCATGCCATAAATTAGACAGCATTGGCCTATAAGGCTTCTTATGGCAATTAATTAATGGGTTAATTAGTTGATTGACATAACTGAAATTAAGTTAAGGATAAGTATCGCTTACGTGCACTACACTGAACTGGTAACCTGGACTTTTATCTGACCACTCATCTTCTGCAGACCGGCGTATTTATCCATTTATCTATCATTCAATCTGTGTAGTCTTTAAGTACATTATTGTAATCACGACATCAAAGGGAGCACTTCTAGCTATTCTTAACTCGTGATTTTTTTCTCCAGGGTGATTTGCTCCATTTATCTGTTCGTCCCTTTTCTCCCACTTATCTTCACTAGAACCATAAAAGAAGATACTCACGGAGCAGGGATCGTGGCACATACAGGTCAGCTGTCCCTCTACGTCCGCCACAAACCCGTACGGACAGTAGTTGTTACACTTCAGACTCTGTCGCTTGATGGTGCGGTATGTCGACTCTAGCACGTTCTTACCGGCAGCAAGGCTTACTGCTACCTGTGAAATAGACACAACATTACTCGTGAAATAGGCACAGCATTACACGCAAAATAGCACAGCATTACCTGTGAAATAGGCACACATTAGCTGTGAATATCAATAGACACAGCATTACCCGTGAAATAGGCTTAGCTGTGAATATCAATAGACACAGCATTACCTGTGAAAATAGGTACAACATACTTGTAAAAAAGGAACAGTTCTGCTTAAAGTACTGTGAACACATATAGGTAGAAGGGACACATATAGTTTATCTATCAGTGTGTATTCAATTGTCCTTTTTGATAATATAACATTACATAACGTAATAACATAACATAATATTAAATTGGTAATTATCTCAATATGCACATTTATAGCCAACACAACCATTAAATAAGGTCAAGTGTAAACAAATGTAAGATGTTACTATTTAGAAATTTCATATTGTGAAAATAGTGTTATATAGTGTTCATAAATAGTATGTTCTGTAAAAGTGATGATAAAGATGTTTATATATCTTGAAATCTTGAATACGATTTCTTCCTGTAAAGGCAGCATACAAATGTTTGATAAATCATTGTTAATACATTGTTAATCGTTGATGAAATAATATCATGAAACTGATCGGAAAGCAAACATGTTGTACAAACGGAGAGAGAGAGAGAGAGAGAGAGAGAGAGCTGTATTTCTTATTTGTCACTTATCGCGATTATGTTAGAAGATGGACCAAGATGGTACATCTACAGATCTGTCGTTGTTCAACACACACCATCAGTACTGAACTGTCGATGGCATTTTGAGAAACAATCCTAGATTAGTGTGTTATCGCGCTGGTCGACCTAACTATCGCTGATTTATTTATGTCGGCATCCATTCATTGCATACCAAACATTCATTAAATACAATGTAGGTAAACTGTACAGGTAAGTAAAGTGTTCAGAAACCTCATGGAGTACCAATCGTTTCCCCCTTACATTAGCAGTATCATTTACCTATCTATACGCGATGACTGGAATGAACTTACAAACGATTGGCATTTAAAGAATGATGTTCGGATACAGGGATTGTAGGTAGCAAGTTTCCTTCGTCGGACCCACTAGTGAGCGCTTTACAAAACTAACATCCGAATTAAAACCTTACCAGTATGAAAGGGAGTCTTCTTTATGTCATAAGATTAAGGAGCTCGTAAAGATATTAACGAAGTGTTAATAAGGCGAGGTATTTGGTAAACTGACATGTTAAATGAAACTCTGATCCGGTTTGGTCTGAATGCCAAGATTCAGACCTAGGTATGTTTGTGACACTGAGTGCAGCATACTTTGTGATACAGCGTGACGTTGTGGCTGTGGGTAATAAAACATATGAGACCAAGGTTTAATCTCCTTACTCCTTGGAAGGGACAGTATAGAGATATTTAATCCACCGTCCCACTTCAGTAAGAAGGGACTCTTAGCACCTTGTACGTTGTTTGGTACTTAAGATGGGAAGTATTGTTTAGTCCACTACATACCTAAGATTTGAATTTATATCTGGACGATTTCCAACAACGTATGATAATTATTTCGTTTCTATAATCGTGGAAGGATGTGAAATTCTGGTGAATGAAGACCATAGAAGCAAGTCTCGAGAGGGTCTCGAACTGACACGTGAGATGCTCGCGAGGTGTCTCCGCAGTCTTGACCCACTGCATTCCTCATACTAACATATTTATCAAAGACCATCAGTATCGCATTCTTCAGTGTAATCAGCCATCATGAAGTTTTCCCACAAAGCAACAGACGTCACCACTTCGAGCAGACGACAATGATGACCCACGTTGTTTGTCGCCTGCGTCCACTTACTGGTCAGTCAATAGCTCGTTTGTGGCAGTCACACATTCATCATCTGTCCATAGTCGACCAGTGTCCGCGAGCAGCTTGCTACCATTTCGGGGTCAGTTAACAAAATTTATGGCGTACAAAAATTTATTGCGATAAACAAGTTATATACACTTGTATTTTTACAATGATATCATATGCGTCCTTCAATGCAAGTGGTAACGGGCTCAAACATAATATCTCGCGCGTGGTGGCGAACAAGGCCAATGTTCTTTATTCTGCATGCGACAACTGACAAAGTTCAAACCTACCATGAATGTGTTTGGTCTGTAAGAGAATTTAATTTCATCAGCTCGTCGAAATCGATGTTCTCTAAAACAAATTCTCCGTGTATACCATTAGGGTTCTTGGGCATTTTTTAATGCGAAGTTCCTGCAAAAGGGTTAATCCTCGGCATTGTCGAAAGGTTTTGAAGGAAGTTCGAGCGAAAATGTGTGTTGTGTGTTTGTGTGAAATCATTATCTTTTTTTTCCTACAAAATATGCTTTCAGAATAGTCAGGAGCTTGAAAATGACGTAATTTCGCACCTGAATTTGGAACTTTGTGCTAAATTAATTTAAGTGGTATTTAATTGATATATTCAAGATGTATGATTAGTAATATAAGTGGGTGCCTGCATTATATATTAGTATGTATATACAATGTACATATGCATACTGAGATGTTTTCACCGGTATCATAACTGTTTGCTCTGAGATGAAAGCTAATGTCATCATCAAAAAGAATTTCCATTTTTATTTGTTTGTGACATTTACAGCCGGACAGGAGAGCCTGTGATGCTGCATCAGTCGATATGACTCTCTTAATTAACCGCCAATACGCGTCATTTCTAGCAGACGTCAGCGTCTTTGGTCCGCGCCAGTTTTGTGTACAAGAGGGAAGTAGCGTGTGGCAGTTGAAGGTGTTTATATCTTATCAGTCATATATGTCCTTACAAAATGGCGTTAACGTCTATGGTTAACTATATATGATATGTTATTTTCTAGGAAGGGGCGAGGGATCTTTATAGCTACAAAACGTGTGTTTTCATGGGAATGTCCGGGAACTACCGACTTGTATAAAGATTGCTCGTAATAAAATGAACACAAACTTGATACACAGAAATTTGTGTGCAGAAAGCAGACCGATATTTCTTTGAAATGAAATAAAATCCATATAAAATTAAGGCAAGAAAGCCATATAACCATAAAAGACTTGCAGTTGTTTGAAGGTTTCCATGTATGTTGGTTATAATAAACATAAAACAACAACAACAAAAAAAACAATAACAACAACAAAAAAACATCCAATTTTGTACCCAAATGCCACAAATGAATTGACAGAAAATACATAATTATATAATTCTTATATGCACCGGCGTAAGTGTACGCAATTCTAAGATTGCCCAATCTGTATTTTCTGGTGGAAATGCCCCAAAGGAAGAAAATAATACTTATTTTAATAATTTTAGCGAAAATACCGTAGGTAGTAAAATGTGTCGTGCGCAAATCGTATCTACCTAGTACTCGGCAATTCCTGGTCTAAACCGCTGTTTTACAGGGAGGGGCAGAAATGAAAGCAGTATTTGATGATTGCATGTCAAATTCGCTTTAGGTTATAATTTAAAAAAAAAATACGTCAGTTGCTGGGTGAGATGGCCATCAAACGTATATAACTATTATTAAAGCATTACATCAGCCATCTTAACAGAAACATATCTGGTTGTCTGCATGTTTCTTGATGAAGGTCCCATTCTCTTTGTTACTAACACGACTGGGTCTGCGCGTCTCCTTATCTTTTCAACTTAGTTATGAACTTGTATAAGCCCGATGTTGATGTCAAAGATTAGTTGATGCCGTCATAAAACTCGACAAAGAAGACCTAGGTTTGAAATATTTCTTAATCAGTATTGCGATCTAAAGCTACGGTTCCGTGTCAGATAAGGCTCCCCCGCCCGTTCCGCAGAGGCAGCGGAAACCAGCCCCGGCCCGCGGGAGAGACGTGCTAGCGTAGCACGTGCCGGTTTGAAATTATCTTAATTTTGCCCACCTCTGGTTTTGTTTTGCTTTGGTCCGTGAGAGAATTTTGACTCCAGATGCTTTTTAACAAAATAACACAAGGGTTTTCTGAAACATGGTGATGTTTTCATTACAGCACCTTCGTATTCTGCGCGAGTATAGATTTATATTAGCTGTTACTGTTAAAAAAATGAAGAAAAAATAATAAGAAAAGAAGCGTTTTCTGTTATCCCTGCTATTTTTTTCCTAAGATATAAAAACATGAAAGTGCACATTATTTATGTATACATTAAAATACCATGCGTATAAAAACATCATGATTTTTTTCAATCACTTTAAACGGGAGAGCGTGATGCTGTCTATGCCAGGTTGCCATGGTTACGATAACGTTGTCCATTACGTGCACGTCTAATTATCTGTATAATTAGACAAACTCGTTTTTGGAGAAGAAATAGGTCAGAATAATTCTAAATGTAGCATGTACATCCGGCTCGTATTCCTCATTCAAGGAATATGATATCATGCTTTTTTTTCTTCTTCTTCTTCTCCTTTTCCACCAGACATCCGTACTTGTAGATCACTTTATATGTCCGCATAAGCCCCTTGAAAACACCGGAGTTCTGCCCAGGATCTTATGTCAGTGGAACGTGATTTAAAAATAAAGGCGAATGAGATGGATAAATTCTATCCAATCGGGAAGAAGAGAAGATAGAAGGAAGAAGAAGTAAAGGTGTACAAGACAGGGTCTTACTCTCTTACTGGTCTTACTCTGACAGAGAAAACGTTGACGTCTAGAAAATGGCAACCATAGAGACGAACTTAACCTGAATCGTAAGTTATCAGTACGATTTCAACTTCTGCACGGAATAGACTTGTTGCTATTGGTCAAGATGAAGAGACTCGGCGTAATGTAAATACATTGTAGGTTTAAACTTTAACTTACAGATAATTAACTGAAAGTAAAAGACATTGTAGGTTTAAACTTTAACTTACAGATAATTAACTGAAAGTAAAAGACAAATCATATTCAGTGGGAAAAAAAGTGGAAATGGATGGACAAGTTCAGTACAGAGCTGTTTAATACAGGACATAAAAAAAGAAAATTTAAACGATATTTTTCACCACATCAACTGAGTTATTTATATTTCTTGTAGAATTCGGCTCTGGTTATATCGCAGACAGCCGGCCATGGAAACAGGTGGCTCCTCGCTACTGACGACAGAAACATGCACACCTGATTGTTTACCTGCCACGTGAGGACAACCTGCACTTTACCGACGGCCAAAAATAAGCCAAGAATTTCAAGAATGTATGTGACTGCACAGTTTATCGCACCGCGGTCGCAACATGGCCGGCTCTGATTTATTGTGTTTTAAATATTTTATTGATTTGTAACGGGCGTACGCGAAACTGTATGAGTATTTCAACATGTTCATGAATAATCAATGTATCATGTATACGCCCTCTACTGTCAAAAAGGTAAACCTAGACTTTTATATAGCCAAATATAGCTAGAATGTATGCGTGAATTCAAGTGATTAAAATGATCCGCATGCTATCGTATACCACACAGTCGTACAAAGTACAACACCTATTACAGCGGACCGATGTTATGTGTCAAACAAAATTATCACCTGCATTCCATGAAGCTGCGCTAATAACTATTGGCAGATAAATAAATAAACGGAATGTTGGCCATGTACTTTTATCCTCGCAAATGTACCAATATTATTACTTCTTTAGTTAGGGAAAGATGTATAAGTAGATAAAATGAATCTGCAATGTTTATCGGTAGAGTACACAAACATATAGCTTAGTTCAGAACGACTCTTTAGTTAGGGAAAGATGTATAAGTAGATAAAATAATAACATTTTATAGTCACAGAGAGAGAGAGAGAGAGAGAGAGAGAGAGAGAAAGAGAGAGAGAGGGGGGGGGGGGAGAGAGACAGCTAACAATGGAAAACTATATATTTGTTAGAACTATATAATACAATAGTACATAAAACGGGTAATGGTTAGGCCACACAATCATAAAGCGGGGATAATTCTCATTAAAGACACTTGCAACTGTCTATCAAAGTGGCTCGAGCATTCTTGTCATATTCGCTTCTAGCTTCGCAAACCGAAAGTAGTATATTGTACAGTCTTGGTTAACAACAAAGTAGAATTGGTAGAATAAAAAACGATCAGTTGTCAGTGAACATTGTAATAATTCTAGCCAGCAAACAATATAAACCCACACTGCTCACATGAGTTGATTAAGTACAACACTGTTCAACGTGACCCGGGGACAAGAAATACATACACCTACTGTATATCACTTTAAATCTGGGATTTAACAGTAGTTATCAGAACAAGCAGTCAGATTCATTGAAAATACCTTAATAACATGCAACAAACGGCAGGTTTTAAACACTGTTAATATCTAAATTATAGGATGATATATAGGGTATCCATAACTTACATTTCAAAAACGAATTAATTCTTCGATTTCCTTGAGTGATTTATTTTAACCCTATCTTGCATCAGAGTGAGAAATCAAGATTAAACAGTCATGCGTTCAAGGCTAAATTAACTGCGTAAAATTACGAAATACATGTGATAAGAGGTAAATATAGCTAAAAAAATCACGTGCTGCCTGTTCAAAATTCAATCAATGTATGCGTGATTATATTAATTAAATAAATCAAATGTTAACTTTAATTTAGAAAAAGTAAGAAATTATCTTATTTTGTCAGAGTTAATCCATACGGCAAAGAGAGATAGCACTTACCAAGAGCACTGTATATCCGTATAGAGCGATATGACACAACATTTTGGGCCTCTTTATCCTTTCAAATGTTTCACGTCCTTGTTGCTAATACAGATATCAAGTATTTTAATCCTCTGATTTACCACCGAATGTCAGATCTATTACTATGACGTTAGATATAAAACGAGTATCGAGGATACTTGTTGACGGTTAGCTATATAATGACGGACGGCTAACACTCGTTTCTTATTTATAGCGAACCTGTCACTTAGCTCTACTACGCTATCTTACCGCGTGGAATGCTTTTAAATTGTAAATAACATGTAATGTTTATATTGACACACACTCTGCAACTTGATTCAAGGTTTCTTCCATATTTGGGACATATCTCTTACGTCACGGGAGTTTAATCCGCCCTTCTGTTCGCTGATTGGTTGGAGGGGGTCCAGGGGCGGGCGTTTTTATCCAACCGGAGCGCAGTAAATTACTATGAGTACAAGTCCACGTCAATTTACTACCGTTCTAATAATAGCGAAACAGCAGTCGGTTTCTGATGGATAGCGTACTACACACCTCATCAAATCAAGCAAAATAAGCTCTGTTATTTGGAAAAACAGATGTCGAACGGAGAGAGGTCGGTTTTATTAAGCCCCAGTGTTTCTGGTACCTTCTATGTTTAGCCGCTAAACATCTCTAGGACCCGAGAGATGGCGCTGATGTGATACTCACTTTAGTCTGGATACCAGACACCATGTTTTGAAAGTTCAAAGTAGTTGATGTATTTTATTTAACAAATAAAATTAGTTTCGGGATATTTTAGGCACGTTATAAGGCTATTAATAGGAAGTTTGTGGCGTCAGATTGTGAAATTCAGAGGTAATAAGATTGCACATCTTGTGTGCGTCGAAAACATGTATCCATAGTAACTAAGGTCGTTGCTGCTTGGGGCTCTCTACTTTTGGAACGTTTAAATTTCATGCCACCATTAATGTCATTTCTGCAGATGAAATGTTTGAATAAAAAATTTGAATTCAAAGGTCACCGTCCTTTACACAAGAATATGTACAATCACAATATATACGTATAACCTTTTATGTCAAGGAAGGCACGCACGTACATACGTACTTTAAACTGTTTCGTATGAAATTAAGCTTAAAAGTGCTAAAACAGCAGTATTCGTGATTAAGGTTATTGAATTTTTTCTTTTAAAACTAGAAAAAAATCTAAGTTGTCGTGTGCACTTTGATATTTCTTTGATATTTTGTTCCGATTATGATGCACTTCCCAGAAGTAACGTCTCGGCATATACTTTATATAATGATACGGTAATCTTGTTCAAATATTCAAATTAGACTCATGTTACGTATATCTATCAAAACATATTTACTATAGCATGCTATATAATTAATAACGAAATAGTAACCTCTCCACAGTCTGGTTTACCGCGTCGTGTTGTTTTATAAATGTTACACCGTGTCATTAGAGGCGATGTACCGATAGCCAACAGTAGCCCCTGTGAGTATAATAACATAATTCGGTCTGGCTTATTTTTATAAATGCTGATAAGCCCTTTTGGCTTTCAAAGGATTATATTATCTGTGTTTCAACTATACATTATCTATGTCATAAATTATATATTTTAACAATATAAACAACGAAAAGCAACTTACGATGTTCTAACTAGCATCTTTTCTTTGTATTTGTCTACAGTTTTAAGTAATTAAGTATAAGTCGTCTACATCTGTTTACTCTAGTGTTAAGTACTCCTTTTTTATAAAATGCACATCGAGAAGCTTAATAATTTAGCGTTTATACACATGTTGCTTTAATACTATTAATGGTTTCCTTAATAAGTGTTGCGTTAATCAAATACCAATAAGTGTTTTGTAAATCAAATACTAATAAGTGTTGCGTTAGTAGTATTAACTCACCATGTTTAAGTTATATTTTCATATGTTTTATTTTGTTTCCCTTTGGGCACGACCATTCCACGCGGAGAAGATATTCATGAGTAGACACCGTCCGACTTACCCTTGTGCAATGTGATTTAATTGCTCCTAGTAATTCGTAAATTATGATAGCATAAATGCTCGAGATAACAGCGATGGTGGGTGGGGCTGGGTAAACGGCCTATAAGATGTGTATTTTTCATAGTGATAATTAACTAAATTTAAATAAATTCACTCAAAATAATAAACACATGTTATATAAATATCTCAAAACATACCGTAATATAGAAAGAATATCGAATAATTTGGCTTAATAAACTATACATTGGGACTATATAATATACGTAACTGTGGAAGAAAAATAACAAAGTACCTTTTTTTAGATAGGGGCAACAGAATTCCTGTAGAATTAACAGTACGAGTTTCCACGGACGGAAAAAAAAAGCAGAGGAGGTAAGAAAAAGGACTGGTGGAGGCAGTGGGTGTTGAGTTGGATGTACCCGTACCTCCTCTCTTCTCTCTCTCTCTCTCTCTCCCTCTCTGGTTATGAAAATCGTTCAAAAGACCCAATGTAAGAAACGATTTTAGAGTTCATGTAAAAGGGGAGAAATGCATTCGCCAAACAGCAATACATTGAGTCCTTATAGACACCATACACTAGTTAATGTAAATCAGAAAAAAAGTACACAAGAAAGAAAATTGAAAAAAAATATTTGATGTAGAAAACGTATGTAATTAAACAAAAATCAAAATGAATCGGTACAGTTAGAGAAGCGTCTGTCCCATCGTGCACAGTATCAAAGCAGCGTGCCTGACTGCGGATCCTTAGGTTGTGGATTTGAGTCCCGCTGGGGAGGGGGGGGGGGATAATTTATCCCCACGCACAAAGTAACAGTCAACCCTGGGACGGCCGAGACAGATCAGTATAAAAAATTTATTTCCCAATCGACGTTAAAGTAATTATTTTAACTTACATAAGAGAGCATATTGTCATTTTTCATAAATGTGCTAGTCTGTATCATCCAGGCGTTTGCGAAGGTAAAACGCAAACGCCTGGATGATACCGACTATAAACTAGAAGGCAGATTTCCTGTCCTGCTGTTATGACAGCACCATGTGCTGAATATTTTAAAATGAATACCTCCATATTTATCAAAACTTTAAGAAAATGGATGATAAACATTTTCGTCGTAAATAAGTTAGTTTTATGTGTTATGTACGAAATTATATTCAGCAAGTTTAATACGTCTAATCAACTTCACGCTTTATTGAAATATGGACCCGTTTTGTTGTTGATTTGTGAATAGGAGTAATTCTGACTTCAAATGGAGTTTGAGAGAGCCCTCTGCCTTTAGTTTATAACTTAATTAATAATTTAAAACTTTAAACAACCCCCTTAGAGAGAGAGAGAGAGAGAGGGGGAGAGAGAGAGAGAGAAAAAACAAACCAACAAATGTCACAAATATATTTTATAATTATCGGGTTCTTCCATGGATCCTATATCACTTTCAAAGTGTTTTACAATCATCTAATCGAACTAGTAAAACTACTTCCTATTCATAGCAGAAAGAACTAACGGTTGATTGGCAGCAATTGAAATAACAGATTTTACAAAGTCGCCGAGTATCGAGCTGACGTTGAGTGAAGACATAACGTTAGTGTTTGAAACTCACTTCTGTCGGATGAGACCATTTGTCAAAGCAAAAACGAATCGAGACGTAGGATAAATGGTATGTATTAAACAAACACTTCTTACGAAATAATACATTAATAAATGCTTGAGCTATAATAAAGTAAATGTTTTCAAAAGGCCATATTTTTTCCTAGCCAAACCTCTTTATTGCTTGACAGGACCTGCTTTATGTTGAAACAAACAGATACACACTCCCCCACACTGATACTATCAAATCGTTTTTCCTGTCTTTGAATCATTAGGAAGGCATTTGAGTTATTCTCCAAGAGATGGAAAACAGAAAACGTCGGTTTATTTTTATACCTGACAGAAAAGATAAATGTTCATGACTGCTCCTGAAGTAATGTGTATATACCAAGTTTTGATGCCGACACCCGACAGGTACAGGGTTGGGGTAAACCGACACACCTCGTATGTTAATGTTACTATGATACTGTTAGCCATAATGTTATAATCAATTACAAATGGAACAAGAAAATCATTGAAACAAAGCATCAAAGGCATAGTCATTACGCAAGAATGAAATGAGAATGTAGTAAACAGGAAATGTTAACAACGTTTGAAACAGCAGTAGCATCATCATCGTAAACAACAACAACATCATCATCATAAATACCATCAGCTAATCCCTTTGACATTTATCTTAACTGTTTTGTTCCATCAACTTTTCGTTGCTGTATTTTTAAAGTTATCAATATTGATGTATACAATTCTATTTAACTTTATGGCGAAAGTGAAAATCAAGGAAAGGACAGGATATTATCAATGATATATCGTTGTGTATGCCCTTTCCCGATAACGCATTTCCCGAATTTGCACCCGTAGTTTCAATGTCCGCAGAAAAAACTTCCCTTATTGTCAATACGACCATAATGATATTATTTTTATGCGACCATAGTGGGAGTTTATTCTGTGACCATTGTGGGTGTTTATTATGTGACTATCGCGGGAGTTTATCATGTGACCATTGTGGGAGTTTATAATGCGACCGTTGTGGGAGTTTATTATGCGACCATCGAGGGAGTTTATTATGTGACCATTGTGGCAGTTTATTATGTGACCGTTGTGGGAGTTTATAATGCGACCATCGCGGGAGTTTATTATGTGACCATCGCGGGAGTTTATTATGTGACCATTGTGGGCGTTTATAATGCGACCGTTGTGGGAGTTTATGCGACCATCGCTGGAGTTTATAATGCGACCATTGTGGGAGTTTATTATGTGACCATCGCGGGAGTTTATTATTTGACCATCGCAGGAGTTTATAATGCGACCGTTGTGGGAGTTTATTATGCGACCATTGTGGATGTTTATTATGCGACTATTGTTGGAGTTTATTTTGTGACCATTGTGGGGGTTTCTTATGCGACTATTGTGAGAGTTTATCATGTGACCATCGCAGGAGTTTATAATGCGACCATTGTGGGATATTATTATGCGACCATTGTGGGTGTTTATTATGCGACCATTGTAGTTGTTTATTATGTGACCATTGTGGGAGTTTCTTGTGCGACTATTGTGAGAGCTTATAATGTGACCATTGCGGGAGTTTATTTTGTGACCATTGTGGGAGTTTATTATGCAAACATTGTAGGTATTTATTATGTGATCATTGTGGGAGTTTATTATGCGACCGTTGTGGGTGTTTATTATGTGACCATTGTGAGAGTTTATTATGTGACCATTGTGGGAGTTTATTATGCGACCATTGTAGAGTTTATTATGTGACCATTGTGGGAGTTTATTATGTGACCATTGTGGGAGTTTATTATGCGACCATTGTGGGAGTTTATTATGCGACCGTTGTGGGTGTTTATTATGCGACCATTGTTGGAGTTTATTATGTGACCATTGTGGGAGTTTCTTATGCGACTATTGTGAGAGTTTATTATGTGACCATTGTGGGAGTTTATTATGTGACCGTTGTGGGAGTTTATAATGTGACCATTATGGGAGTTTATTATGTGACCATCGCGGGAGTTTATTATGTGACCATTGTGGGCGTTTATAATGCGACCGTTGTGGGAGTTTATGCGACCATCGCTGGAGTTTATAATGCGACCATTGTGGGAGTTTATTATGTGACCATTGTAGGTGTTTATTAATGTGACCATTGTGGGAGTTTCTTGTGCGACTATTGTGAGAGCTTATTATGTGACCATTGCGGGATTATTTTGTCCTTTGGATTATATGCAAACATTGTAGGTATTTATTATGTGATCATTGTGGGAGTTTATTATGCGACCGTTGTGGATGTTTATTATGTGACCATTGTGGAGTTTATTATGTGACCATTGTGGGAGTTTATTATGCGACCGTTGTGGATGTTTGTTATGTGACCATTGTTGGAGTTTATTATGTGACCATTGTGGGAGTTTATTATGTGACCATTGTGGGAGTTAATTATGTGACCATCGTGGGAGTTTATTATGCGACTATTGTGAGAGCTTATTATGTGACCATTGCGGAAGTTTATTATGTGACCATTGTGGGAGTTTATTATGTGACCATTGTGGGAGTTAATTATGCAAACATTGTAGGTATTTATTATTTGACCATTGCTGGAGTTTATTATGTGACCATTGTAGGTGTTTATTTTGTGACCATTGTGGGAGTTTATTATGTGACCATTGTGGAAGTTTATTATTATGCCACCATTGTGGAAGTTTATTATGTGACCATTGTGGGAGTTTATTATGTGACCGTTGTGGGAGTTTATTATGTGACCATTGTGGGAGTTTATTATGTGACCATAGTGGGAGTTTATTATGTGACCAGTGTGGGAGTTTATTATGTGACCAGTGTGGGAATTTATTATGCGACCATAATGATGGTTTATTATGCGACTAAAGTAGGTGTTTATTTTACGACAACAATGGGATATAATTTTGCGACCATAATTGGAGTTAGTGTGAGTTTATTTTTTGCGGACAGGTTTAAGCATTAGGGACGAGCGTTCAGACGCATCGAAAATAATATCATTATACAATGATATAAACTATTGAGAAGCAATGAGCAATGTGTGTTAACATTTAACTTAAGTACTTATCCAATGACGAGTTTTGTAACGGGCTCACGTATACCGGTTAACCCACTAGTCACGCACTGTACTGTGCTTATGACGTCATGACATTCTGCCGATTAAAGTGATCAATTAACGCCAGGAAAAACTATCCATGATTAATCGGACGAGCACATCAGTCTTCATGTAATTTCAGCATGATACTGCAGAAAAAGATAAAATTGACTCGACGATTTAATACAGAAAATACCTCTCAGGAGAAATCCACTTGATAATGGGTGATAAGACACCATATATTATTGGGGGAAAAAAAGACAAATAACAGCTGCAGGGTAAACTTGTTTTATTCTAATCCTTTTTTCCAAATGAAATATTAAATCATTTTAGCTGAACTCATACCTACTTGCTGCATCGTCGGACGACCGACGTAAAACTGGTCTTCTAATCTACTTTTTTTTCATAGAATACTCACAACAATTGAAATTTTACTTTATCGATCAGACCGGAAATTCTTACGATTAGTCCATCGGAACACCTCAGTGATGACGGCTATGCACGGAATGATGGTTTAGTCTGGTACCTAAAGCCGAACGCCGGGTATCAGACAACTGATGTGTATTTTATTCATTGAATAAATACTTTGAAGCTTTAACACACACTCTCTTTTATTTCTTTTTTCGTTTTAACGAACAGTCTTGAAAGGAAAGAAATGATATCCTTTTAACAAAAGTGCTTAGACTAATTGCAAGAATGAACAATGCTATTCTGCTTCAGAAGTCGTATATTGAAGTTAGTTTATGATCTTACAAAATATATTTAAAATAGAACTAAAAAGGAACGAAGTCATAAAAGGAAACTTACTTGTATCTAAATAGCTTACGTTCGATTGATATTTGTATGCCAGGCATGTTACAGTAAATGTCTGAATAGTTATGTATATTTCAAAGTATCATTCATGTTATACTTGATGGCAATTAAACTAAATATGTCGGCAGGTATAATTTTATGTAATTGCAAGATTTTAGTCCATGTATTTGTTTGATGTGGCAGTTCAAGAGCATTTCTTTTCAGTGATACTTTCTCAGCATTAATAATATGTCAATGCAACGTACTGTATTCTCAACCCCAATCGTATCTAATATCTCAGAGGTAATCAGATTGTCACACCTCCTCCGCAGTGACCTCCCTTGTACGCCCACTAGAGCGCGCACCTGTTATTTCTCGTTTCCGAACGGATACTAACCACTGACACCGTTCAAATATTGCGGGAATGGCTGCATTTTTTTTTCTCTCAAAAATATGTACTAAATCACTATCAACCTTTAGTATAATTGCTGTCCCAGCTGTTAATGCTGCTAAAGATGTTGCCCTTGTTGAAGGAACGTTTGAAATTGATTAAAAGTCTGTTTGCATGTTTTCTTTTGTGCGTTTATCGTTGATACGGTTAATTTTAATTAGTAGGAGATAAGTATAAAATCAGGAATGGTTGTCAAGATACTATATTAGCTATCATTTAGCCCCCCATAGCTGTGGGCTCGAGTCCCGTCATGTCCTTCGATCGTATTCATTCGAGGAAACCTTCCAGCTGACTTGGGTGGATCGATGGTTCTGTGCACAAGTGGTCATCCCCAATCTGCTATTAAGTTGACTGCCGCGACAACAACAGTGAATGTAATTTTGCATTTATACGTACAGATTATTACTCATATGATCAATATATACATGAGATCTGGGAACTTGTCCATTAGAGTAGTGCTACTTTAAAACGTTATCAATGTGTCAATTCAGGCAGAAATTACAGATAGCTCCTCACAGTTGTTGGTTCGAGGTCTAGTCTGGATTCCCCAGATTTAAATAAAAGGAGTCTTCCCAATTCTGTGGTTCTGTCAGATGCTACTTCTGCACTCCGAAATTAAGTGTTTGTCTCTCAGTGATAGAAAAAATAATAAAAACAACATGCATGCATTTTGTAGATCCATAAAAAACATTATGCAAACAAAAAACAAAAACACCATGTACTTTAAAAGCGTATGTGTACCTGTACAAATATGCACTTTTAAGTTGTCAGATTAAATGATTATAACCCCCATGAATGCGATATTACACTCCTCATAAAAAACAAAGTCCGCTCCAAGGGGCCCCTCCGAGTACTGATACCCTACAGCCTCCCTTTGATACACCGCGATAAGGATCAAAGGGTTCAGGCATGTAATGTAGTCCTCACGACTTTGGCTCCTGAAAATGAGCAGAAAATTGCTCGTTAGGGCCACTGATGGAACAAAAAGGACTTGGTACGTTGATACACAGATATGTATTGCCCTACAAACATGTTAGATAATGATTACACATGTAAACTAGATAGATAAATGAATCACTGGATAGATAGAAAAAAAAGAGAAGGAAAGAAAAGTAGGTACCACTCCCCCGCCCACAACACACTCTTTTTCTCTCTCACACACAACACACGTAGCATGCTTTTGTTAGAAAACAGTACATTTTAATACATAAATTAATGAATGACTAAAAATCTAAGGGGAAAAATCAGCAATGGAATTTCCTCAAAGGAACATTTCAGCAATCCTGAGTTAAAGTCAATGAATGTATTTACCATGTTTAATCTGGGAATTATCAATTAAATTACCGCAACATTGTTAGTAGTCTTTCATCCCATTATTTTGTAAATTGATAGATAAAATGTATTATGGGGATAAAAGAAAACGGTAAGAAATTGTTTGCAAAGTGATGTACTTGAAACATCTAAGTTCTATTAAGCTATACACTGAGCATAATTACGATGATATTTTCAACTAAATACTTTTGCCTCGTTCTTTATATCGGCAATTAACTATGAAATTGTGAAAATGTGTTACGCATTTAATATTTCATTTTTATAAGTTTAACGCAGTAAACAGTTTCTTTTTATACTGATTTATTTTTACGTCGATCAAGTTGGGCCAGTATTTGACGCCTTTGATGGCTATGAAATCTTCATGTGCCCAACAGTGTTCGAACCTACAACCTTCGTAACCGCTTGATCTCATTAAGCCACGCAGAAAAATGATACACTTTTTGCATTCATATGACATAATTTATCTGGCCATTTTTGCTGTTTGTAAGGACTTGTACCTTCAGATTATTTTTTCCTTGTGCGCACGTGACCCACACACTCACAAGGTCCTCTTTCTCTATAGTAAATGTAAAACTGAAAAAAAGAGAGAAACGGATGAAAAGGGAAAAAGTGAGAAACAAGTCAAGTTTTTACATGATAACGCCGCAATGTACGCGCTGTGATACGTAATAAAAATCAACGTGTTTTTTGTATCACTCCGAAGATATTTCACCATTTTTCCCAAACGGTTCTTTCTTTGGTTAGAATACGCCACATGTTTATAACAAAGGATGGACGCATGATTCAGTTTACGGCGAGTTTCTATCTTAGCTGCTATAAAACAGCGAGAATAAGTGGTTGGGAATGCAAACGTAATCTTATAGGTATTTCCGAGAACCACGTGCGCCCTTTATAAATCCTAACCAACCTGCTGATGACTCACAGACTGGTCAGACTGATCTGAAGATCACATGGTTAACTATGTCCAGTTAAATTTTGCCAGGCTGTATAGTGTACTACCATGATCTGATTAGAGGGCTATTATGTTGTTTACATGCAGCTTTATCTAAACTCGGGTATGATAAACACATGTGCCAGTGTTATATCTCCGTAAATATCTCCGTAAATATCTAACAAGAGATTAATGTGGCAACCGCGTAAAAGCCAACTTTTTCATTATGACAAAGGAAACTTTGCGTTATAAGTAAAAGGTGATTTGACTTGTTAGAAGCATTGCGTGTTATATACGGCCTTATATTGGCGGTGGATTAATTTTAGCTATAATGGCGGTATACGAAGTTGGATACACCAATATAAAAGGCAGTATTAATACCTGTTCATGTCTTTGTTACTGGACACATTATCCATGTTTGTACTACCGGGGATGTTCTCTTCTAATCTATATCAATGTCCTATTGCAAGACACAGTCTCTGCTAACCTATTTAATTTGATTCTATCTCGAGTCTCTCTCTTGTTTTTTGAACTAAACCTCGAGTCAGCTCTTTTTACGATTCTGGTTAAAGTACGAAAAACATTTTCTGACAGTCTAGCCACAGCGAAGACTCTCTTTAGAGTTGGCGTCTTATTTCCCTTAAAAAGCTTGAAAATAGTAATCTCTAAATCATTTTTCTGGATCTGCTTTTTTTTTTTTTTATTTCTTCCTACTTCAATTGTTGATTTGTTTTCATATTTCTTATACTCAATCCTCCTCCTTTCTCCTGGTTCTCTCCTACTTTTTTTATCACAGCCACCATCACTTCTCATCAATGCCTTTGAATGGCTTTCCTTTTCAACTAAGACTCCATCTTTACGTCTTTCTTGCAAATATTTTCTGCAGAGTAATTTTATTTTCCCTGCAGAGTTTTCAATGCACACATGATGCCGCTCTCTTTTTTTTTTGTCATCCAGAACACCTTTAAAAAGTCGTAGTTTTGGTTTGGTCTGATTTAATGCCATGTACTTTAGTAAAGGTCAATTCTTGACTTAACACTAAAAATCGCAAGAATGATGCAGGTAGATGCACTTGTTGTTCATGACCACTGATGACTTGAGAACAATTCCAGATAATGTATGCCGTTGCCAGCCATGCACACTTCATGACTAGAGGAACCTATTGGTCTTCAGTAACAAGGTCAACGTAACAACATTACTTGAGCTCTCCATGTCGGAGGTTTTGTCAAGTGATGATATATCTAAAAGGGAGCAACAGTCAAATAAGGATTATTGTTAAGAAATAACAGTCAAGTAAGGGTTCTCGTAAAGGGAGAAACAGTCAAATAAAGGTTATCGTAAAGAGAGCAACAGTAAAGTAAGGGTTATCGTAAAGGCACCAAAAGGCAAATAAGAGTTATCGTAAAGGGAGCAACAAACAAGTGAAGGTTATCGTAAAAGTAAGAAGTCAATGTCACAGAAGACCTGCGTGTTTGAGCTCTGCTCCTAAATTCTTTTACTTTCAAGAATAAGTCAGTATTTTCTTTTGCCAGATGTGATGTTGATGATATGCATCCTTCTAAACTAGAGCTTTGTTTCCTTAGGGTAAAGTTAACCAATGGCTTTCCCTTCAGAAGGCCTTCATGTTTCCAAAAGGGGTGAGGTCTAGAGGCATGCTTCCTCGGGATATGCTGTTTTTTAGGATGTGCATTTCCCGGCATATCTGGGGCCAACAGTCGAATAACATCACGCGTTTTAAATGCATTTTTGAACTTTTCTCGAAATGATGTGCAAGCTCGGGCCTAAAATACCTAAAGGAAGCTACGCCAGTGGAAGGCACATAACAGACCTACTGTGTACTTTGGAAGGCACATAACAGACCTACTGTGTACTTAAGAAGGCACATAGTAGACCCACTGTGTACTTTGGAAGGCACATAACAGACCTACTGTGTACTTAAGAAGGCACATAGTATACCCACGGTGTACTTTGGAAGGCACATAACAGACCTACTGTGTACTTAAGAAAGGCACATAGTAGACCCACTGTGTACTTTGGAAGGCACATAGTAGACCTACTGTGTACTTTGGAAGGCACATAATAGATCTACTGCATGTGTACTTTGGAAGTCACATAACAGGCCTACTGTGTACTTTGGAAGTCACATAACAGACCCACTGTGTACTTTGGAAGGCACATAGTAAACCTACTGTGTACTTTGGAAGGCACATAACAGACCTAAGTGAGCAAATTAGAAGGCACATAGCAGAGTAAAGTGAGGAACTTGGAAATCTCACAGCAGACTTAAGTTTTCAAAAAATGCAATTGCCCAAAACCTTGTGTTGCTTCATTAATATAGGCATAAATAACAGATGTCGCCACTATCGCCATAGACACTCGGGCCGGTGTCATAGTAACATGCATGTGACTTATCTTTATCATCATCAACAGTATATAACAAACATATCAAAAAGACATTTAATTCAAGATTTTACCATAAGCAATGCAAATGCTATTTTGATGGATAGGTGGACAGATGGAATCTGGCACAGTTTCAGCAAGACGGATAAATAGGTTAAGTAGAACTTATTCTCTTACATTGTAAAACAATGGTAAACTTTGAAATATGCCACACATGAAGTAAATGCCTAGGTTCGTAATTAATACTATAGCTCTAAGCTTCTTACTGGGTGTCAATATGTCTGTCATCAAGATAAAAATAATGACATGGTTAATGATGTATTATTTTTGATCTAGATTCACTCCGGCTACTCAGTACAGTCGTGTCTGGTCCAAAGGTACAATACAATATATATGATTTGAAGGTAGGTAAAGTATTTTGTGTGATAATAATAAGAAATTTCTAATCAAAGAGTCTTAACATTTTCTGATTTTAGTAAATCTAACCCTGTATTGAAATGCTTTCGCATGTATACGTATAAAAACCGCTATAAAATCATATTTTTTTCCATTTTTTTCTAATGAATTCATTTATCTGAGGTATATATCAAGTGGAAACATATAAAAGAAAAACATAAGCGATAAAATGTATATTTATACAGAAATTTTCATATTACAGTTTGATATTTTCCCTATTAATAAAAAAGCAACACTACAATTCCTGGTAAAGTACATATTTTTATATAAAATTCTCAAAACAAACTGTTCAAAAATGGCCATATACTATATCAAACATAAAAATGTACAATTTTATATAGGTTAACCATAAAATACCAAGTTATAACAGTATGTATTACCTGACCCCCCTTCTTTTAAGGTAAAGTCCCTGTAATGGTTCCGTTACATTTCGGACATTCATGACCTTTCACGGAGATAACCAAGGTTTCCTAATGTTCTATTAAGGCACCTTGGTTATCTTGGTAAAGGTTAAGTGGTCCAAGATGTAGCGGAACCATTACAGGGACTTTACCTTAAGCTCAGTAAAAGCATATAATAAAACGTATTGCCTCCTAAGTTCTTTTTGGGTTATGTGAGGACAAACATGAAATAATAATTATAATTATCCTAATAAGTGTCTTTTCCATTGCATGATTAATGAAAAATCATTGTTAAGGAATTAATGAGCAGATAATGACATTATTTCGAAGAAAAATCCCATAATTTATATATAAAATTTCCTTAGTGACAAAATTCACCACTTTGTACTGTACAAAAAAATGTACAACTACAGATTTATTTTCTTAATAAAGTAATCCCTTTCCAAGTAATTTGTTACTTGTTTTTAAGATTAAAAAGTCTAAGCACTCAATAAAAGTTATCTGAAGAGTTAATACAAAATCTATTTGACCAAGTACGTACAATCTTAGTATGAAAGAATCACGGTTACAATGTTCCGCTTTCCAATATGTTACTGTAGGTTTAGTTGATTGAGTGAGATACCCTTTGCTGTTTTTAAGTTTTGTTTTTATGGTGAACTTTTCGAAATATACCCAATTATCACAATTATGCATATTTTGACAGATCCAGGGGAATTCCAAAAATGACGTCACCGGAAGTAATTCATGTTCGAGTTTTTCTTCCCCTCTCTCTCTCTCTCTCTCTTTAAAGAAACGATATTTTTGCATTTAAATAGATGGTTGCCAATCAAAATTTTAACATTTAATACAATGATATAAGATACCATAAATTAAACTTCTTAATGAAAAAGAATCTCATTCCGAATCATGGCGTGTTATGATTAAGAATATCGGAAGTTCGGAGATCTTTGCTGATATTTGCCGAGCCCTCAACCTGAAGAAAAACTAAAGCCATACTATCAATATCACCATAAACACCACCAAAAGCAACAACATCATAAACACCATCATTACCAACACTAAAATCACCATCACTGTCATCATCATCATCATCATTACCTACACCAAGATCATCACCATCAGAGGGAGAACATAAATCACTCATTTGATTATGACATAGCATTCTTGCTTTAAAAATTTGTGGTTTTGCAATAGGTCTGCCGCTTTCGGCAATGACGTGCAGACAATGTATCGCCATGTGTGGTAACCAACACCAGTACTTGTCATATATGGAAAGTCTGATTGATACTGACCGTCGTTAAACACTTGACAGAATGGCATTACGCAAACCCAACCAATCAAACGTATGTTGGTGACTCTGGTGGCAGTTTTCCACGACTTCTACCGTAACCTTGGGTGGACATTTTGATTCTAACGCATTTCTTACATCTGTAATCAGATACATAACTAGATTGAAGGATACACGCCAAATATGGGTTTCTTTAAACGGTTTTTAATGTAAACCACTCAACAAGTTGCGACAGTAATTTCACTGACCCTTAATTTAAGTGCCCGAGTAACGTAATCACTTGGTAATCTCAAGTGGTTTAAGTAAGTACAACAGCGAATTCGATCAGAATGTTAAGTGAGGAGATTGTTGATTTCGCAATACCAGCAGTTTATATGGAAACAAGAAAATACTTTGATTCCTGACAGCTCTCTGTCAGGTAATTGCTTGAATAGTCTATTTTGTTGACTTTTTGTGGAACTAAAAGTATCATTATTGAAAACCGTGTAGTGCCAATTCAAATTAGATGTTCACCACAATATTATCACAGAACATCGGTGTTTCGTGCATGGACCACACAAAGGTGTCAACCCAATGTGTGTTGACTACTTACTGAAATGTACTTTATTTCTGGTGAAAGAGTCCATACATAACATACTTCTCAATTACTGTCTTCTGTAACGATAACAACTAAAATCTTTAGAAAAACAACATGCTATCATATAAGAACAACAACATGCTATCATATAAGTACAACAACATGCTATCATATAAGTACAACAACATGCTATCATATAAGAACAACAACATGCTATCATATAAGAACAACAACATGCTATCATATAAGAACAACAACATGCTATCATATAAGAACAACAACATGCTATCATATAAGAACAACAACATGCTATCATATAAGTACAACAACATGCTATCATATAAGTACAACAACATGCTATCATATAAGTACAACAACATGCTAAGTACAACAACATGCTATCATATAAGTACAACAACATGCTATCATATAAGAACAACAACATGCTATCATATAAGAACAACAACATGCTATCATATAAGTACAACAACATGCTATTATATAAGAACAACAACATGCTATCATATAAGAACAACAACATGCTATCATATAAGTACAACAACATGCTATCATATAAGAACAACAACATGCTATCATATAAGTACAACAACATGCTATCATATAAGTACAACAACATGCTATCATATAAGAACAACAACATGCTATCATATAAGTACAACAACATGCTATCATATAAGAAAACAACATGCTATCATATAAGTACAACAACATACTATCATTTAAGAACAACAACATGCTATCATATAAGAACAACAACATGCTATCATATAAGTACAACAACATGCTATCATATAAGAACAACAACATGCTATCATATAAGAACAACAACATGCTATTATATAAGTACAACAACATGCTATCATATAAGAAAACAACATGCTATCATATAAGTACAACAACATACTATCATTTAAGTACAACAACATGCTATCATATAAGAACAACAACATGCTATCATATAAGAACAACAACATGCTATCATATAAGAACAACAACATGCTATCATATAAGTACAACAACATGCTATCATATAAGTACAACAACATGCTATCATATAAGTACAACAACATGCTATCATAAAAGAACAACAACATGCTATCATATAAGTACAACAACATGCTATCATATAAGAACAACAACATGCTATCATATAAGTACAACAACATGCTATCATATAAGAACAACAACATGCTATCATATAAGTACAACAAAATGCTATCATATAAGTACAACAGCATGCTATCATATAAGAACAACAACATGCTATCATATAAGAACAACAACATGCTATCATATAAGTACAACAACATGCTATCATATAAGTACAACACCATGCTATCATATAAGTACAACAACATGCTATCATATAACAACATGCTATCATATAAGTACAACAATATGCTATCAAATAAGTACAACAACATGCTATCATATAAGTACAACAACATGCTTATCATATAAGGACAACATTATGAAAACTACAGGTGGCCCCAAGGTTAGAATGGGAGGTTGCGGGTTTGGTTCCGGGCCCGCAACGTATCTAAAGTCGTTGAACTGGTACTGGTCATTCATTGTTTTACCGTCGATATGAAGTTCAGATTATTTCAGCTGGCCCGATGTCAGTGTAATGTGACTGGGCATGGTCGCATGTAAATGCCTACTGCATGCATGATACGTGTTGTGTGACAGTACTACATCTGTCTATACAAGATGACTTGCTCACTGTTGATTATACGTAAATCCAAATAAACCTACCATCTGTGATCATTTTTATTCATGTCGTTATAACATGTTTAATACGATGAAGCAATTTTAAAATGCAGTTTTATTCAACATCGCTGGCATTTCCGTGTGAAGTAAAACTCTTGGTATAGTGTACACATTTTGTTTAATTTTCACGTTCGGTCAGCTGCAATTTGTGTAGTCGATTGTTAGCGATAACGTGAAAGAGGATGAAATTTCTGACTACTATTTGACTAGTTTGAGTTTACCGTCGCTTCGACAGTATTTCAGTCATATAACGACGTCCAGATAATTGCAAGTTATGAAATTTCTGAGACAGGAAAAAATAGTGTTTCTATTGTTGATCACCACGGTTCCCGCAACACCGTGTAACTGGTGGCCGATAAGGGTGTCCGTTACCGGATAATTTTTATGCATGATTGTAAAGACATATGTAGCATATCTTAACACAAGAGTGGATTAAAATATCAGAAATTATACGTAAATATGAAATGCGCATGACATGATGTTATTTTAAAGACCTCCCGATGAGATTGCTTCCCTTTTCAAAGGATCTGAGACGCCGAAGAAAATAAAAAAGTTAACATGAACCATTTGTTTTTTTGCCGTATGAATTGAGGAGCAATGTAATTATACCGTCTAAACTGTTCTTACAATAAGTTAATATGAAATGACCCCATTTGTCGACGCTAAATACAAAAGACGTAAGTACATGTGTATATGATATGATATTATATACCGGTTACTAGTACATGTAATATAAGTAGGTATAAATATGGCAGTACATAAAAGAAACTTGTTCATCAACAAGGAGGAATTTTTGGAGTAAGCGGTATAAAATTGATATTGACCTATTTCTTGACCAATCTAATCTTGGTTAACATCCGAGGAGTTCAGAAAAGCACCCGTTTCATTTGTTTGCATAAATTAATTTAGGATATTTAATCATAAAATGGGAATTTCAGGGTGCATATCTTTCGGCATAATTATCAGTTGGCAGATAACAATTTCATTTACCTTTTTGAACAGAAAAAAAGCAGAAAAAATCCAAACATGAAACCCAACTACAATGTAGTTGAAAAAGTAAACAGTTGTGGGAATCTTTACAACTTGGTAGCGGATTCGTCCCTTAACAACTTATATATAAGCTAACATAGGCTATTTAACTAACAGCCTCCGTGACGCAGTTGGGTAAAACGTTCGTCTGCTAAACAAAGGGCCTGGAGATCGAATCCTACAGACGAATCTGTTTTTTATGTTTCGCTTATATTACATTTTTATCCCTTTCTTTTTATTTCTTTGGCTAGTATATTACATCTCCTAAATTTAGCGACAAATGCGTTTTCCAGTATTATTTTTAAATCGCAGACCATTTAAAACTTGCCAGCGATATTATATTGTATTTTGTTAAACTTTCATATCTTTGGTTTTTTTTCCTTACGCCGAATATCTTTTGTAAAGATACTTCTTGTTTTTGGTTCTTTATTGACGAGATACCATGTAACTCGGTTAACAACCATCCGTGTTATGTCAATACCTTGTAAAACAAACTGCACAAAATGCACCATGTATAATATAAAGACGTTTACAACACAAGTCGTCCAAGAACCTCTCGCGCTATGGAAAAGCACAAAGTGCCTTTAAATTTCTTTCTAAACTATATGAAATTACTATATTGGTATACACCGTTGATGATGCTGCCGATGCTGCTGGTAAAGACACAGATCAATAATCTGATTACTTAACTAATTGATTAATTAATTAACGTTAACGCTGCAAACAAACAAATATTACCAGTCATTGAAAATGAATATATTAGTCAATCAATAAACAATCAAGCAAATGAAACGTAAAGAGTAAGAATACGGCACACTTTTATGACTGGTTTGAGACTCATGCAAATGATTGTTTCAAACCGTTACTGCACATTAACAGAACAGAATGGAAAACTTGTCTTTTAAAAATATTATTGGTTTGATCAACGTGATTAATCTGATTATTAATGTATATAAAGACGATATACATGTTTGTATAATGGTTGGTTTAGCGACCCACCGACAATATTTCAGTCATTTGGAGACTATGTCAACTTGAGACAGATATAGTGCTGCCACACTACAGTATCACGTCGTAGATATTGTAACATGATACTACTACTACTACTACTACTACACACTGTCTCATTATCCTGACACCGAGCCAACCAGTCTTGGAACTACGTTTATCCTTATATGCTGAGCGCCAAGTAAGGGAGCTATACCGGTACCCCCTATTTTACAACTTTGGTATGTCGCGGCCGGGAAAGGAGCATCCGAGGCGGAATAGGTGTCTCTATAAGCCTCAATAGATTATATGTTTTGTTCTGTTAGCATGCATTGGCGTAAGATGTTAGAGTCTGTGCGGTATGTCAGGAGTTTCTTAAATCACTAAATATATTTACAAAGACAATGTTTTACATATGAACCAGATATAACTTTTGATCTTTCTGGAGAAAGTGGAGCCAAAAATGACTAAATCATCCGCTAATCAAAACTATAATAAAACTGCCACCTATATCGTTGCGGTTAAAACAGACACTTCATGATCATGTCAAATTTGCAGATGTTTTATTTACCCTGGGATATCTATTAATGTGTCTGGATGTTTGTAAACCTTTTTTTTGTTGGGAGAAGACTGTACCACCATATCCTCACATGTTAATGGTTAAATCAGCTTACTTGTCTATAGTTTTCTCTTTTCATTGCCCTCTCATTGTTTAAGTGTTGCTATATCGGTCCATGATATCGAAGCCATATCCGAATTCGATTTCAACCCCGCTCTCGACATTAAAACAGGATATAAGTACACATTCCATGGCTTGATGTTACTTCAGCTGAACATCAACTTTCTATTTTAACGTCAGAAACTAATCCACATTTAGTTTAGCATAATTCCCATTTCCGGATTTGCAATTAGCCAACTTGGAGGTGTGTATTGAAACGCTAATTGAAGTAGAAACCCAGTAATCTAGTCGAGGCTGCATCTGTCAGAGAAATATGATTGTATGTTGGTTTTAATGGCTTGATAGACAGTCTTCAGTAAGTGTTTGGAGGGACGATACGGTGATTGAACATTTCAAAATACGTGGGTCGTCCGGAAAGTAGACACCTGCTTTAATACGAGTATTTCGCATTAGAATTAAATGAAACTTTCTCCAATCACTCACCAATGTTTTATGATCGATGCTACCATATACAGGCATAAACATGAGCTAAACATTTACCTACGCTTTACTTACTCGGAGTAGGCAAGCCAACATACTTAGTTGTTTCTGTACCAATAGAAAACTACCAGGAAGATCTCATGTGACCAGTATAAAACCAAAGGCTTGTTTAAATAAATCTTAGCTGGCTGATCAGGTTTTATACAGTTTGCTACAGTTTGTCCAATGGTCATGATTTGATGCCGAGGGCAAGATTCCCATACACAAAATACTGGGCCAACACGGGAACCGCCGAGGGGATTAGTATAAAATGCAACGAAGATTTTTTATATGCAATTTACATCATCAGCATCTTTCAGATGTCAGGGTTACACTATAAACCCAGATCAGAATGAGAATGAAGTAACATACACTGAACTGTACACTTGGTTGTGTATAACTGTTTGAATGAAAGAAATGAAGAAGCAATGTAGAAATATCAAATACAATGTACTAGTATTGTCTATTAGTCTAAGCTATAATTTTGTTATACTGTTTGAATAAGAATTAAAATTTTAGCTTATATATATATATATATATATATATATATATATATATATATATATATATATATATATAATACCTGAATGGGGTTCTGGCATTTTCCACACAGTTGTAGCTTAATATTTTGATTCAGACAGTAGAGAATCATGGGAACGCTCATCTTGGATGTAACCACGCTTGGATCGGTTCCAGGCCTTCTCCTATTCGTGGAGCAATTATACTGCTGAATGCACCCATTGTTTGTAAAATGTATTCCAGACATCAAAACTATTTCCAACACGTATCCCTTCTGTCGTGTGAGAAATGCTTAGAAATAACGAACATTAATTTAGTTAGCATTAATTATTTAATTTAACATATTTATTTTATGTCGATTGGGAAACAAGTCCTTTCTATATACTAATCCATCTCGACATTTCCTGGATTGGACAAGTACTTTGCGCTTGTGAAGGTAGTGAAAAATCCTTGCCCCCAACGGGGTTCGAACCCGAAATTTTCGGATTCGCACTCGAGTTTATATATGTTACCACTGGACCTAGGCGCACATTATGTCAAGCATTGTGCGCTAATTTTAACCCTTTCCCTCATAGAGGAAACCATGAAAGGACCTATGCGAACAGCATAAAACCAGATCAGCCTGCGAGTAACTCGCAGGCTGATCAGGTTTTATGCTGTTCGCTGCTCCTCAGTGGTCTGGAAATGAGGACTTTATAATTAAATTTGGTAAGGTTTAACTGTGGTTTTCTGCAGATCAGGCTTTATGTGGTACCTACTGAGTGCGTCAAAATGAGTCTATATGAGGGAAAGGGTTAAATAAGTCTATATGGGGGAAAGGGTTAAATAAGTCTGTATGAGGGAGAGGGTTAAATAAGTCTATATGAGGGAAAGGGTTAAATAAGTCTATATGAGGGAAAGGGTTAAATGAGTCTATATGAGGGAAAGGGTTAAATGAGTCTATATGAGGGAAAGGGTTGAATGAGTCTATATGAGGGAAAGGGTCACAATATCCTGACAACGAGCCAACCCGTTCTGAATACCCTATTTATAGCGTCAAACATTGAGTTTTACGACCAAGGATCGAACACGCAACCCTCTCAGACTTTTTTGAGATATGACTTGCAAGACATATATGCATAAAATATATGCTCAATCGGCCACTGGATTCGGAAAAGCATTCGATATGTTATATGTATGTCACCAAATTTTAAACGATACCATTCTCTCTCTCTCTCTCTCTCTCTCTATATATATATATTCTAAACTAATGACAATCCATTTTAATGACTCCTCCGTACAAATAATTGATCACTATTTTTTTCCCATATACGCCCTCGTGACTTTAACCGCAACATTTATTTCTGGTGCCTTTTATGAGCACCTCACTAGATGAAAACCCCCTGTTCGTGATTACTTACTTTTAAAAATACGTCCCTGACCATCATGTTGTATAGATTTGATTGCCTCTGTGCTTTTACACAATTGTATCCTCTCCTCAATCGGAAGCTGTCTGGTGACGGGGGAGTGCGGGGGAGGCCGTGATCAAGCGAGAACATGGCCGTCACTGGTCAAATTGGTATTGACTGCGACTATAAAGATTCTGGCACAAAGTGGAAACAATGTGTTCAAGCAGAATTAAGTATAAAAATTGTGCTTTTAACGTCAGGAATACATCTTCCGTGAAAGATACAATCTTGTTTCGGTATCTGTTGAATGCAAACAAATGAGATACTTTTAGGTGCGAAACAGTTTCACCCACGCCAACTGGTTGAAGATCTGCAGGGAGAATCAATATTCACGAAATATGTAAATAGTTGATGACCTGCTTTTGTCGTTTTATTTCATGTTTTCGATTGCTTTAAGATACCAGTGTATTTTTTGTCATATATCTTTGTTTTGAGGATATTACATTTAATTTCAAATCTATACTAAATTTTCTGTTTGTCTGATTTTATTTTGTATTTTCGCATTAATTTGTGCAAAGATGTATTATCATTTCATTTTATTTTTATGTAATTCATCGTAACTCCATTAAATTGAAAATATAATTGTGTATGTGTGCTAGCACGCGCGCGCGCGCCGAGAAATACTTGACATATACCACATTGGCACATCACTTGTAAGGTAAGGGTATGGTACCACGGTTAAACATCACTTGTAAGGTAAGTGTATGGTACCACGGTTAAACATCACATATAAGGTAAGGGTATGGTACCACGGTTAAACATCACTTTCCAGACCATCTCTATGATTCGATACTTTGTTTTGATCACTTATGACCTAATTAACAGACTTCGATATGATATAAACCATCAACGTATACAATAAATCGTAAAATACAAGGTCTGAATTATACCTGACATACTGGTGAAGTCTGTCGTGACTGGTAATATCGACGATGGAAGTATTACGGTTACGAATTGGTATATTCAGCAGTTTGTTTCACCTGGGCTGCATTTGCGTAACATTGAAGATACACCTGTTTTGCAACGTTATATATTGATCAAAACGGTCGTTGAAATTGATCAGCCCTTTTTACGGCTGTTGTATAAGGCAGTTTACCACGTAAAGTCTTAGTCGTACTTAAGGTAAAGTCCCTGTAATGGTTCCGCTATGTCTTGGACCACTTAACCTCTACCAAGATAACCAAGGTACCCTTATGAAACATTAGGAAACATTTGTTTTCTCCTTAAAAGGCCATGAGGTCCGAAATGTAGCGGAACCACTATAGGGACTATTACCGGTGATCGAGATGTTAGAGCGTCCGCAACGTAACCGGGAGGTCATGGGTTAGATCCACGACTGAAACTCACTAACGTCTTTTGAACCTTATTGGCAAATCAGTGAAACATCCTTGTTTGGCACTCAGCATAAAATGGTAGTCCCAGGTGTGAGGTTAATGTGACTGGGAGTGGCATCATGCCACTTATATTAAATAATTCAAAAGCAGTAGAGGAATATTAGTAGACGTCAGTATAGACTAGAAAACAAAGAAAAGATCCGGCACATCAATGGACACTGGATACTGATCGTAGATAAACTTTTATACATCTGTTTCTGACATATTTGTGATCTAGATTGAAACCATTAAATGTAGCCTTTGAGACTTTTTTTTAACATAATATGACCTTATAAGCGAATGTTTCACACCGGCAAAGTGCTTGTGGTTCATATCCATACCTTATCACTGCATAAAATTATCGGCAATCTTTCTCTCTGTTCATAACAAAAAAAACAAACAACGAATTTACAAACTCCGCGTGATTTCCTCATACAGTCCTCTCAATCACCTGTCTGTCCGTCTGTCTGTTTAAACTCCAGCAATTTGTTAAATTCTGAAACACAGAGGTTTAAATGTTTGTACAAAACTGTATGAGCGACATTTTATTCAGAGTAAAATTCAATTTTCAGCAACTGAGAGCTTCTGGGAGAATGGAATTTTCTGCTTGATCTTCTAATTTGTCGAAGAACCAATTGACTGAAAGGAAAAAAACTAGTACAATGTTTGCTAATATCCCCCGCACGTATTATAAAACACACTTTGGGAGCAAATGCACGCCTTCGCTAAATTTGAGAGGTAATTTAGTGATTAATTCCAAAGCGTTACAGTTTTGGCATCCAAAGCTAAGCATTTTAGCACGACTGGGATCCCAGCCGGCTCTGATCGAATTGCACGACTAACATATTTACATAACCGTGTCTAGGTCACACAGAAATGTTTACGCTTGTCAGGTTTCCATTATCTGCCCACACCAAAATGTTTCTTACAGCAAGGGTGACTTGTCAAACATGCTTAATCAGTACGTTTTTTAATCATCTTAAATTGATAGGCATACTTATTTTCCTTTTTTGTTTTGGCACTAACGTTTTGATTTGAAGCCGGCATCAGTTGTCCGCCAGTCTGCTAAACTAATTGGTCAGGACACTTCTTTATTTCGAGAACTCTTTACCATGACCAATTATCTGTCTAACCGAGATTGACGATTCCATTACATGCAAGAGTGTCGTGATTAAGTGAGACGCAGAGAATTTATAAATGACAGTACTCCCACACTTCTCCCGCTGTTGAACCACACTCGACTTCGTGACACACTGCGGCGGCTTCTGGATAGATGGCTCGTCCTTTGTGGTTAGACCCCTGGGGCCTTCAGGAATGCCTCCAGAAATGGGTCTCTGTAACACTAGGTCGTAATAGATGGTATTATAACCCCTTTCACATAAAATCAAATTATCTCTGCCTTCTTTATTATGTTATCCTATATAAAGACATGCATACGTGCGTGCGAGCGTACGTACATATTCCATGCATAAGTGAATCCATGCATACAAGCACGTATGCAAATGTTTTGATTTCGTTGAAAGGAAACTATCAGCTATTCAGCATTATTTCAAACACATGTACTGAAACCTTGCTACTGTTTCGGGTCCTCTGCATTACTTGCTCTCAAGAAACCTTGTTATAACTTAAATTGAAAAGCGTCGAATTTGCATGTACCTTGTTCCTTTTTTTTAAAAAACCCTCAAAATATATAATTAATATATATAAACATGTCATAAGAGATGGAAGGAATGTATTTGAGGGGAGTGGTGTATCTAGCTATTGTGGTGATCACAGTCTGTATCCTGGCTAAATCATGGCAGCATGGTTGATTGTTGTATAGTTAAAAAGTTCGTATGATCTGATAGGACAAGCAGCAAAATGTAAATCAAAAGACTACATTTAGAAATTCTATCACAGTTTACGGAACAGAACAGAACAGAACATATCTTAATTCATGACTTGAAAAAATTCATTGTCTACATACATTGAAATACAAATAGTACACACTAATACTAGGTCATGTGATTACATAAGAAATTTAACGTGTCATTTATCCTCAATGCCGTAACGGATAATAATGAGGATGAACAAGTAAAGTAATTTAAGTAAAAAAGAAGAAAAAAAATGTGTTTACGCCAGTATGTATCTGCTGCATCTGACGTCACGTGATTAGGGAACTGACTGTGATTGGCTATGACACGCTTGGCTGAATCTCTCGAACTGAGATATATTCTACTCAGGGAACCGGGTCACCCGTGGGGTCCGCGCACAGAGCCGGGCAGGCTCTAGAAATGTAATGGTTAAATTTGGCGATTAGCGATAGTTCTCTAGTAATTGTTTATATTGGGCTTCCGTGGCCAAGTGATTAATATCTGTATATGAGTTTGTTATTTGGTTTAATGTCCCACCGACAGTATTTCAGTAATTTGGAGACGATGTCACCTTGAGACAGATATAGTGCTGCAACATTGCAATATCACGCCATAGACATGTGGCATGATACCACACCCAGTCACATTATCCTGACACCGGGCCTGGAACTACTATTATATGCTGAGCGCTAAGCAAGGGAGCTATATCCCTTTTTTACGACTTTGGTATGTCGCGGACGGGGACCGAACCCACGACCTCCTGATTCAGAGGCGGACGCACTAACCGGGACCGGTACTTTCTTTATATTAAGATTATATGATTAATCTATGGGTTATTAAATTTACAATGACAACTTCCTGATTTCAAATTGATCATACGTGTAAACAATGGATACTGGTTTAACCCTTTCCCTCATAGAGGAAACCATGAAAAGACCTATGCGAACAACATAAAACCAGATCAGCCTGCGAGTAACTCGCAGGCTGATCAGGTTTTATGCTGTTCGCCGCTCCTCAGTGGTCTGGAAATGAGGACTTTATAATTAAATTTGGTAAGGTTTAACTGTGGTTTTCTGCAGATCAGGCTTTATGTCTATATGAGGGAAAGGGTTAAGGTTCATAAGTGTACCAATCCTGAACTCTGATCATGAACCAGTTGGCTGACAACACATATATATGCCCTTAGTTGGGATAATACAAACCTACTGCGTATCACAAACATGTTTTGATGTAAACAGATATCAACATGATATGATAAAAATGTCGTGTGACATTAATTTATATTAACTTGGTGAGTTACAGTGTGGCATTACCCTTTTTGGCATTATCTTATATATGTAAGATTAGTATTTTATTTACAGTAAAACGGCGATAGATATGGTATACGAGGAGCTTTTATCTGTAAAAGGCGCCTTATCCGAGATATATTCGTAGTCCTAGAACACGCATGCAACTTAATAAACAATAATGTTCTCTCGGATGTACGAGATTCGCGATTTCCGAGTACTTTACTCCCCCCACCCCCTCTCTCTCCTTCAGTTTCGAATCATCTCAATTTTACGGCCGACAATTACAGAGAGAAAGAACTTCAACCCGTGAAACATGTACGCCACGCAGTTCTTGGTTGTTTTCATTTGGATTCATACAAAGATAATTTACATTGAAGTTAATTTCATCAGAATATTTACGTCTTGCAGAAAAAAACCAAACTAAAATTCAATTATTTACTTATTAACAAAGCTTATGAAATCCCAATAAATGTCACTGTAAACTAAACTTATGAGAACATTCTCGCTATTTTTTTTTTCATATATTTATTTATAATTTCATAAGCAACATCTCTGAAACGGTTTCTTCTTCATTCTATTTAAGATTTTTTTTCAAAACTTACCTTTGAATATACTTATACATAAACAAAAAGTATTTCTTTTAAGTTCCTACAATAATGGAAGGCGTTTCTTTTTAAAACATTTTTGCTGGGCCCGTTTGAGCTGGCTCACATTTATTTTATTGGCAGGGTTTATTATAAACTTTATATACTGGAAAACAAAAGGATTTACAGGTGTTGAATCATACTTCTTAAATATAGACCGTTATGTTCAAGTTCTTAAAGTTCAGATTTATCCCGGGATTCTTTTCAGCTTGTTGTTTTCAGCCGAAGAAGATGATGAAATGTGAAGCCAAATCGAACCTTGGAATTAAGACCACCTTGGAATTAAGACCTTATCATATTAAGACCACTCATTTTTGAAACCAATTTGATTATACTATACTGGTAAAAATCACTGCTAAGACCACTTCACTTCTAAGACCACCTTTTGCTGGAATCGATGGTGGCCTTAATAGCGAGGTTTTACTAATATATATTTCTAACCACCACCACTTGGTTGTCCGTTAGGATAGTAGTTTGCGCAATGCGGAAAGGGTTCGGTTGTCATCCAGGAAAGTATATAAGATGGTAGCCGGTCACCAGATCGGACAGGTTGGTTCTCCCAGGTTCTCCGGTTTCCTCCCACTGTATGACCGCCATAAACCAACACCCGTGCGGTCGGCTCAAAATATGTTTGCTGTTGTTTTTACCTTGCCGACTTTAAATTAAAAGATTATTAATTAACCACTATTACTTCTACTACTACATTAGAACATAACTAAAGCTTAACTACATAACGCTGACGCCCGAACTACATTTTGTGTTCAAACCCAGTCTAAATACTTTTTGAGAAGAACCAACACTTTGTATGTTATAAAATACACTGATAATTAGGAATCGTTGTAAAAATCGGATAAAACTATGCTAACGGGAGACCCTTTCTCTGAGTGATAATTCTGGCCCGACTCACTAGGAAATAGTGTACATCGGTACTCAATTAGCCATCAAAGAGAGATAACTTCAAAAATGTGTTGTTTTTTTTCCTTCTTACCAGATCTGTAAGTGAACTGTTATGATCGCAGATTATCAACATACAGGAAGTCCTCCAGCTGGCTCGCAGTTAGTCGACGGTTGTTTTGAACTAGGTTTTTTTTCTTCCACCTGTAATTATCTGGGCATTGTTATAGGACTGAAATACTGTCACACCAAATTTCCAAATCAGCAACTGAAGCTGAATGCATTTAATAATTTGCTATGCAAATGTCTGAGTTTTTTTTTTTTTCGTTTTTGTTTGTTTGTTGTTGTTGTTGTGTTTTTTTTGTTGTTGTTGTTTTTTTGGTGGGGGGCATCATTTAGGCTGGTCACTGCTGGAATTAAGAGTGTCGATCTAGAAATGGAAATGTGAATCAGTAAAAAAAAAGTGTGTGTGAATGCTCGGATTTCAATTTTTAATGCACCTAAATATAGACCAAGAATAGCATTGGTGTCATTTGCTTATCGCCAACAATTTGCTTTGAACAATTGAAATGGACTGAAGTGTGGGAGTATATGATATTGGATATAATCAGGGTTTCTATATATCTTAATATAACCACCATGTGGAACTCTGATAACAATTGTCTTAATCCAAGCAAAACTAACTTCTCTGAAATAAATGGTCAGAACAGGATTCATTAATCATACTATCAAATAAGGTTTTAGAGATAAACCTGAAATGGCACGGAAGTTCACCTTATAAAATTGTTGTTTCAACGGTTGTCGGGATCCTGTCGACTTACATATTTTTTTTTTTAGTTTACCAAATATCAAGGAGATTTTTTTTTCATGTCCCTATAATCAGGATCACCCCATTTATTTTCCTCGTCAATAGGTGTGTGTGGGTCGAGGCCATCCCACTCCACACCATACATTATTAGACATAACATATATACAATTTATGCAATATATATTAGTAATAATTTATAGGGTCTGAAAAAAAGAACAAAAAACACTGAAATAACAAACAGAAAAAAGAGGGGGGAAAAACATATTCACCAAATATATATTTCTATGGATGAGTTGTCGTGATTAAGATTTCATTTTCTTTTGTTTTGTTTTGGATTAAATATCATTTAAGGTATTTGAGACAAAAGTCTTACAACTGACCATCTTTCTCTTTCTGCATTGCTAATTTTAGCAGATTTATAAATTTCCCAAGCAAATTTTAAGCTATTCATCATTGATTGACAGTTTGGTAAAATCTGTTTCATTTTACATAGGAAAATATATCTTTTAACTTCTAAAAATAATATTGTATAACTATCTTTGTCTTTGTATTTTTCATGTACAACAAATAATTAGTACCTAATATTCTATGAAGTATCCTTGTTTGCAACCATTGAATATATGAATCTCTTGTAATTTGAAATGTAAGACTGTAAATATCATTCCATGGTAAAGACAAATCAGAGTAAACATTATTCCATTTTTCTTGACTACTTGGAATATCATTATTTGCTATAAGTTTTCTATAAACTTGTTTATTGGTATTCACACCAACAATAATTGGTTTTAAATAAGAACTGATTAATGGAAATTTTACTATGTTATTATTGAATTCAATTTTACAGGCCGCTTTATATCTATTCACATTTATTCTGAGAGCTTCATAATGTAAAAAATTGATCATCCTGTTTTTTTAACCACTTCACTATGCATTTAAAGTTCTCCTTTATTGTTCACAATATCTTGAACAAAACGTAATCCTTTGTCATATAGAACTTTTATAAAAATTCCATTACCTCCAGACAAAAATTTGTGATTATGAAACAAGGAAAAGAAAACATTTCTGTTTGATCACTAAATGTTAACATATTCTGTATAACTTTTCAAAAAATTTATCCAAAAATTGTTTTTTATTTTACTAATAACTCTATCTGCATACAATTTTCCAGTACAAAACAACATATCTATATTAAATACTGATTTAACAAATATGAAACATTGACTGTTTACTGTATTTATATAAGGAGAAAATATTGATTTACATCACCATGGGCATCAATCATGTACAGTTGACATGTAGACATGTAGAAACCAAAAAATACATTAAACGCATTTATACATTTGTTCATAAGTATGCTGCATGTTAATTAAACTACATATATTACAGATTTGACTGAATTACTTAACGAGACGAGAGACAATCTTCGTCTTGACAGCAGATATTCTATAATATAGAGGTCCTGGTCTTGATTTACCTGAAGAATTGAATGTTCTTCTTAATGGCACTGGGTACAAGGCTAATCACTGTATTTATCAATGTTTTCACAAAATCAGAAGAACGCAATAGAAGAAAAAAGGAATCGAAATTCGATTTTTTTATCATGTCTTAGTGTGGATTTTGTGAATAATACAATTATACGAAATACATATACAATAAAGACTTCAAATTCGGAATCTCTTCCGTACATCTTATGTTTAACAGAACACTGAGTTCGAAAGATACAGGTACAAGGTACAGCAAACTATAGATACACAAGAGCATACGTACTGTACTATAATACGGAAAATGTACTGAGTCGGAGGGATATGTTGCATGAACATAGACATTCAAAAACCATATGCAATGCGGCAAAACACTGTTTGGTTTTTTTTTTTTTTTTTTAATTTGGGATTCTAGATACCTATTTCATACTTGGTTTCGAATGGGATTTTTCACGATATATCATATTGTTGTTGAAATTTCCTGTGATCAATATTTATATCATTCGTTTTCTTTAGTGATCTTTAAATTCATAACTACAATGATGATAACAATGCTGATGAAGTTACTTCTCTAGCTCATACTGTTACTGTCTGTGATCCTGTCCGTAGTCCGTAATCCGTAAGTTAAACGGGTTTTTAACAAAGGGGACGTAACTCTATTGAATTGACCTTTCAATGGGAGGGTAGAACCAGTTTCCAGAGACATAGTCACGCAGGTACAGTTAAATTTAAATACTTTAATGCTTAAACACAACGTTAATCTCAATAATCTTGAATGAGATAACAAAAGTTTTAGTATGAATGTGCAATATTTATTCCATGCAACACATGGTGGCCCTTGTCGGACGAGGACTGAGTCACTTGGGGCGAGTCTGGATTCAGAAGCTGTATGGAGCATCCCTGGCAGATGTTGCCCCACTGTATGAATAAGGACCATCCAAACCCATGATAAAGAACTGCTGTCGTCGTAGTGGCGAAAATATGTTAATTAGTATTGTTGATGTAGCTTTCATTGAATATTTTGAATGTGAGTCCTACTTAAGTATTTTACTCAGAGGTAAAATCTTAATTCTGGTTTGTAAGATGTTTCCTCTTCTCGATATAGGATATGCCATGGATCTACATTGAACGGAGTGAAAACTGTGACGTCACACAGTTAAACTCTATATCCGCTGGAATTCGATGCCCCATATAAGGGATTTTCAGAGATTTGATCACAGGTACTTGCTCCTGTATGTTTTTTACTGTCCACATAAATATCAACAAGGGTGGACACAAAGTTGGGAAATGACTCGCTTTAACTCGTTTTGTACAAATCATTTAAATAAAATCAATAAAATTTACATATGGAATCAATAAAATATACATTTCTCTTTTGAAATATACCAAAATATTGTGAAACTTATCTCCCTATGTCTGCTTTTTCATTTGAAATACTCACGAATCGGCAAAAAGGACAACAACCTGGACCAGAAGTGAAAGTACATTACAAAATTATTTTAAGATATTAATGAAGATACATTAGATCTAGGTAATGTAAATTTCTGCAATTTTGTACTGAACATAAAGATACATTTGATGCATAACTTCTACGGTAAATCTCTTTCGGTAATGTAAGTCTCTGACCTTAGTTACCGATGCATTGCCTACAAACTATAGTATATCAATAGATATCGCCGAAAGTTTATCGAGAGAGCAAAAATTTACAATTACGAAAACAACTGATTAAAGCTTAGGGCACGCAAGGAAGTCTGCCTATACGGAGGATAAATTTCTATTTTTAGAGCTGCTTATCCCACTAGGTAATTTAAGTCTCTGGCTATGCTGATTAACATTACAAAAAAATGTCAGTGCCATAATCGAAATGTTTCTGATCAGATCACTGCATCTAAGTTTATTATATGGTGTTGTGTGTAATGGGTGGTGTGGATTTATTATTTAGTGATGTTAAGAATGTTGTCACCTAACATAAACGAAAAACCATTTATTAGAACATTTTACCATCTCTGGTTAATTAGTAACATCCTGTCAGACCAGGCAAGGTTCATCTAGATTCACTCAATATCACAGTTCCTCAAGTTAATAGTCCAGTGTCTTACAAACCTTTGGTCAGTCAGTATTTTTTATCAATGAATAATGATTTATCACTGATTAATGAAATCTCTTGGTCCTGAAATTACCCAGTACCTGTTTTTAGCTCGACTATTCGTAGAATATGAGAGCTATTGTAGTCACCCTGGCGTCGGCGTCGGCGTTGGCGTTGCAGCTTTTGGTTAAAGTTTTGCGTGCAAGTTACTATCAACCTTATATCTCAATAACCATTTATGGTATTGACTTGAAAGTTTATAAATATGTTCAGGGGCATCAGACAAGCAAGGTAGATAACTCTTGACTGAATTTAATATGAATTATGGCCCTTTTTTAACTTAGAAATTTTGGTTAAAGTTTTGCATGCAATAGAAAATTTGGTTAAAGTTTTGCGTGCAAGCTACTATCTAGTTTGTATCTCAATAACCATTCATGGTATTGACTTGAAAGTTTACAAATATGTTCAGGGGCATCAGACAACCAAGGTAGATAACTCTTGATGGAATATGTTACAAATTATGGCCCCTTTTTAACTTAGAAATTTTGGTTAAAGTTTTGCATGCAAGATACTCTCATGCTTATATCTCAGTATCAAGCATGCGATTGATTTGAAACATCTTTAATATGTTTAGGGGTATCATACCTTCATGGTAGATAACTCTTGATAGAAGTTGTTACAAATTATTGCCCCTTTTTAACTTAGACATTTTGGTTAAAGTTTTGCATGCAAGGTACTTTCATGCTAATATCTCAGTACCCAGGCATGGGATTGATTTGAAACATCTTTAATACGTTAAGGGGTATCATGCTTTCATGGTAGATAACTTTTGATGGAATATATTACAAGTTATGGCCCCTTTTTTAACTTAGAAATTTTGGTTAAAGTTTTGCATGCAAGGTACTTTCATGCTAATATCTCAGTATCCAGATATGGGATTGATTTGAGACATCTTTAATACATTTAGGGGTATCATACTTTCATGGTAGATAGCTCTTAATGGAATATGTTACAAATTATTGCCCTTTTTAACTTAGAAATTTTGGTTAAAGTTTTGCATGCAAGTTACTTTCATGCTTATATCTCAGTATCCAGGCATGGGATCGATTTGAAACATCTTTAATATGCTTAGGGGTATCATACTATCAAGGCTGATAACTTTTGATGGAATATATTACAAGTTATGGCCCCTTTTTTAACTTAGAAATTTTGGTTAAAGTTTTGCATGCAAGGTACTTTCATGCTTATATCTCAGAGTCCAGGCATGGAATTGATTTGAAATATCTTTAATATGTTTAGGGGTATCATACTATAAAGGAAGATAACACTTGATAGAATAAATTAAAAATTATGACCCCCTTTTAACTTAGAATTATGGTTAAAGTTTTGCATTCAAGCTACTATCCAGCTTATATCTCAGAAATTGCTTGTGGAATTGACTAGAAAGTTAAGGTGTGTCTTCAAGGGCATCAGAAAACAGGAGGATAACTTTTGGACTGATGCAAATTATGGCCCTTTTCTAACATGGATTTTTGGTTTAAGTTTTGCATGCACAGTGTTATTGTGCTTATGTCTCAGTAACTAGGCATAGGATTGATTTTAGACATCATAAATATATTAAGGGGTATCAGACTATCAAGGTATCTCATTTTTTACTATTACTATGAAGGGCAAGAATTTAAATAGATTTCATTTGATTTACCAACAAGCATTTTGAATAGTCGAGCGTGCTGTCCTCTGACAGCTCTTGTTAAATTTCGTATTCACGAAGAATTTAACCTTTTTTTGTAAAGTATCTAATTAAGAAAGAGTCTCCTCAGTTTGTAGCTTAGATTCAATAAAGTCTGTATGGCAAAAAAATATCATTTGTTTCAGATGTCATTTAAAGTTCTGTTTATTTATTAATATTCTCAATTCTTAAATTTGTATAGGAATATCCAGGAAGTATAAGGAATATCGGCAACAACAATATGGGTCAAAATGACAAGTCTTATTTGTAAATACTTCATGCTCATGTATTTATTTCTTACATTCTACATGCATGTGACACCTCTTGTGTCATTCTTATGAGTGCATGTTGTATGTACTAACTGCCTGTTTCTTTTTTCCTCATGCATGTTTCTTTCTTCTACTTACATACATGCCTATTGCTCAAATCTATTATGCATCTTAGATTACAAATCATTGATGATTTAAATCCTTCATATCTATATAACTTATTTCAGTATGTTAGTCATGATGGTAAAACATTAAGATCATCATCAAACAATTTACTGAAGGTACCAAAACCACGTGTAGAACTATTTAGTCAAAGTCTCTTTTATTCAGGCCCAAAACTTAGGAATTCTATACCTGCAAATATTCGTACAGCTTCCTCTATTCATCAATTCAAAAAGTCTTATATTCATTGGAAATTCCCAGAATGGGACTCTTTAATTGTACACGTATTGTGTATTTTTAACTAATTATTCTCAGATACAGCTCTGTTTTCTAGTACTAGTAAATGGTCATTTTAATGGCCTATTGTTTTTCTATGCTGTTATATATCATTGTGTGTGCATGTTGTAATAATTTTGTTGTAACTGTATGTTGTATATATATTTTACTGTTTTCTTACTGTGGACCATATGGAAGATTGTTTCAAACCAAAAATGTTATCCACGCCAAATAAATACTTACTTACTTACTTACTTACTTACCTAGGTAGAAAACTTACTAACTTACTTACTTACCAACCAACCAACCAACCAACCAATCCTATCATATACAGATTGTACATGTTATCATACTTACTTGCATGCTTCATTGTGGTAACCCTTTTATATACTTATTTCTTCATTGTGGTAAACCTGTTATATACTTATTGTATATGTTGTCATACTTACTGGCATACTTCATTGTGGTAAACCTGTTATATACTTATTGTATATGTTGTCATACTTACTGGCATACTTCATTGTGGTAAACCTGTTATATACTTATTGTATATGTTGTCATACTTACTGGCATACTTCATTGTGGTAACCTTATCATATACAGCAAAGTGGTATGTGTCATTTTACATTTGCTTATCTGAGTTAGTGAATAGGACTTACTTCATTGAAGCCATATTGAGGCATATACAATAATATACAAATCTGAAAATCCCTTACAATAATGATAATATACAAGTCTGAATATCCCTTTCAGTTACATTAATCATTTTAATGTCATGTCATTCAAATAGATTATTAATTACCTTGTTTTTGAGTATCTAAACAATCTGATGTGGAGTTCAAACTTTTTATTTTACCTCGATTACAAAACAAGTTATCATAACTCATATTAACCCTTTCCCTCATATATACCCATTTTGACGCCCTCAATAGGTACCACATAAAGCCTGATCTGCAGAAAACCACAGTTAAACCTTACCAAATTTAATTACAAAAATCCTCATTTCCAGACCACTGAGGAGCAGCGAACAGCATAAAACCTGATCAGCCTGCGAGTTACTCGCAGGCTGATCTGGTTTTATGCTGTTCGCATAGGTCTTTTCATGGTGTCCTCTATGAGGGAAAGGGTTAACCACTCACGATGGCTCTGGTGACGGTGTACATGGTCATTATTGAGGAAGGAAACTGGAAAAAACCCACATGAGCAACTACTGTACCCTCTGAGTCGCATGAAAGTGACCAGGACACGTGTATGAGAAGTCACCCATGTGTCACTTTTATTGCAGATGTGATCATTTCATATAAATACTTGAATAAATCAAGAAAGGGATGTGTCTACCAGAACTATAAAAATTAAATGTTTGAGTGATAGAATTTATTGTTTAGTTCCATATTATTTAATTCCGTGGGTTTTCTATTGTTTCTTGTCCAGTCAGACAAACCAGCCATGGATAAGCCAGGACTCTGGAAGCTGTTGTATTACTTTTTACGAGTGGCCCATTTGATAGTGAACAATATAATGGGGATCCCAGCCTACACAGTGTGGGTGATTCTCCTGACTCCCCTGCGGAAATTCTACCCGAAGATATATTGGCAGCTGGAGAATATTATGTTCAAGGCTTTAATTAGTTTTGTGGTGATGTGGGCCAACACTGGAGGATATAAAAGTAAGTTGTCAATTCACTGAATATGCTATGATAAAATTGTTAATTCTATGGATTTTATGTGAAGCAAGAGAAATATTCATGACTTTTTGTTAATTTTTGTATGGTGTCATATTTTCTATTGCTTATGGTCATAGAATATAGATACTTGTGGCTTTGCCAGCCATGAACATTTTCTGTGTGTACAGGTGAATGAAAAAAAATCAACAAATATTCTCTATTAACTTTGTCAGCAATGCTCTTGTTAAATGCCTTTTATTAATGTTTTATTGAAAATGCTGTTTAAGACTGTCAGAAAGAGTATGCATACATTATGGATGAAATCTAAAGATATGCATGTACATGTTTATTTGGTCTTGAAATATGCATTCAAAGTTTGATTACATAAATGGAATTCATTTCATAATTGATACATGTATTTTCAATATAATCATGAGAAATGAAAAAAAAAACACACTTAATCATTAAGATAATATCTAAATCTTTATTTAATCCTTTTATTATGCCCCCCTTTGTAGAAGAGGGGGCGTATTGTTTTGCAAATGTCTGTTGGTCGGTCCGTCGGTAGACCACTTCATTTTCAATCATTAACTAGAGAATGCTTGGGTCCACATTCCTCAAACTTCATAGGGTGATTGGTCATGACTAGTAGATGACCCCTATTGATTTTGGGATCACTTGGTGAAAGGTCAAGGTCACAGTGACCTCGCATGTAAAAATCATTCCTAATCAATAACTGGAGAATGCTTGGGCCCACATTCCTCAGACTTCAAAGGGTGATTAGTCATGACTAGTAGATGACCCCTATTGTTTTTCGGTTCACTTGGTCAAAGGTCAAGGTCACAGTGACCTTGAATGTAAAAATAATTTCTGATCAATAACTGAAAAATGCTTGGGCCCACGTTCCTCAAACTTCATAGGGTGATTGGTCAGGACTAGTAGATGACCTGTATTGACTTTGGGGGTGGGGGAGCATAGGGGGGCATATGTGTCGTCAGTATTTGAATTGTCTCTCTGTGATCAGAATGAGTATCACTGAAAATATCAAAATATGAAAATTATAGATCATCTCTTATGGTTAGTTGGAAGTCTTTCTTCAGATTTGAAGTTGAACAAATATTCTTTTAATTAAAAAACTGTCTTAACCTCATAAAGACACAATTAGATGGACTGGCAGACCAAGCAGACCAAGCTCAGTCAGGTTTTCCTCTGTTTGGTCATACCGTAGTGTAAATCAGATTCTACTTAGTCTGCACAGCAAAGAAGAATCCAATGTTTCATATACCATTTCATACATGGTTAATTGATACTTATAAAGTCATAAACTTGTTCATGAATATTCATGAAGTTCTGGCTTAAATATCAGTCTGTCACTATATGTTTCAGTCGTGGAGTCAGGTGACGACCTGAGCAGCCTGCATGACAAGAACTGTTTGCTGCTGATCAACCACCAGTCCACGTCGGACATCCCATGTGTCATGTCAGCCCTGCTGCCCAAGGACCTGGTGTTGGGGCGTGTCATGTGGATCATGGACCATATCTTTATATATACCAACTTTGGCTGGTCCTCTTTCCTGCATGGAGACTTCTTCATTCAGCAGGTACATACAGTACAGTGCTTATCTGTCACTACAGACTTCATTATAATATATATACATATAAATGTACTAATGTACAATACTTAAGAAAGGTTTACACTCTGGACTCTAAATCATGAAACTGTTGGATTATATTTAAACAGGATGTTCATTTTGTTTATGAGTAGGAAAGTGCTACTTAAGAGTAGAAAGGGGGTTGCTCCCCATCATGGTTCAAAGGGGCAGGATCCCTTGTAGGGGTCAGTGGGCATCCCCATCATAGTTCAATGGCAGGTTTATTTTTCTCCTTCTTTATCAGGGGCTGTTCATGGGCGATTTCCTCTTAAAACTTCCCTTGGAGGGGTCAGGAAGCATTCCCAACCCAACTGATAAAGCTATTTTATTTGTAAATTGCCTTTTTATCATATTTCAATGCCATACATCAGCAAAACACAATAAACAAAACATTAATACAACTTATCTGTTCTTAAAGGAGTACCAGTAGCTAGACATTATAATACAGTTTTTAGTTTTGGTACTCTTTTAAGTTAGTTTGAATCAACTTTTTAATCTCACACAATTTACAGATAAGTTGGCTTAAGATAACAGAGCACACTGTCATTCATAAGCACTATAATGGATGTACAATATAGAGAGATACATCCCATGATGTAGTCATATGGATAGGGAGAATAACAAAAACAATCTCTCTCTAAAAGATGTCTTTCAGAAAATGTGTGTGCAGAAATGGACTGAAAGTGGAGAGAAATTCATGATGTAATGTAATCAGTATAATGTCAATCAAGGTTTTGTACCCCATGTTCAGTATCATAATACCATTGTAATGTACGAACACTTGGTAGAAAGAACAAATGAGCCAAGTACATGTTGTGACTGTAATCAGACAGCAGTGACTGTCTCCTGCACAGCTAGTATTATTAACCCTTTCCCTCATAGAGGACACCATGAAAAGACCTATGCGAACAGCATAAAACCAGATCAGCCTGCGAGTAACTTGCAAACTGATCAGGTTTTATGCTGTTCACTGCTCCTCAGTGGTCTGGTAATGAGGATTTTACAATTAAATTTGGTAAGGTTTGAGTTTGGCTTTCTGCAGATCAGGCTTTATGTGGTACCTATTGAGTGCGTCAAAATGAGTCTATATGAGGGAAAGGGTTAACAGTATTAAACATGAACATTTATTTATGATCAGCTGGATTAGTTACTGTGTCGGAGGTCGTGGACTTTGGTTTAGAAAACATGTTTATTCATTGAATGGAAAAATACTGAGACTGTATGAATACTTCCTGTCTGCTTTTCAAGATTGCAAGTGTAATTTCTTTAACCTCTTTATGTCTTTAATCTTTTACTTCCTGAATGTTTTATTGTTGAATGTTCATTTACTGAACTTCAAATGGTACATGAAACAATCAATTTTCTTTTCTGTTATAAAAAATTGAGTATGATTTGTCCTTATAAGGGCAACAAACGAAGATGTTGACTTTATTATTTGAAAGTGCTTTTTCATGACTTGTTTATTTTTCTTTTTAAAGATTGGTATAGTATATATCATTATACTACAAAAACATGTTAGAATGTCCTTTGATTTAACCTTGTCTAATGATATTATGGTTTGCATATTTTCTAGCTCACCTGAGCTTTGCTTTAGACGACATCTCCTTTAAAACTGCAAGTGAAAATTTGGCTGGGATGATCCTTGGGTGAACCTTCACAAAAGTTGCTAAAATAATTTTGATCTATGTAGAATTCTGGTTGCCATGGCAATGGAAAGAAATAAATTATGAAAAATTGAAAAATTATCTCCTTCAAAACTACTGGCCAGATTTCAAAATGTTTAAGTACAGATGTTCCTTCGGTAACAGTCTACCAAGATTGCTAAAACTATTCCAAACCGTTAAAAAACATGGCCGCCAGGGGCGGGGCTAATTTGCCTTAAATGTATATTGTGAAAATTTAAATGACATCTCCTCTGAAACTGCTGGACAGAATTTGATTAACCTTGGCAGGGATGATCCTTGGGAGAACCTTCACAAAAATTGCTAAAATAAACTTGTTCCATATAGAACTATGGTTGCACTGGCAATATAAAGAAATGAATTATGAAAGTTTTAAAAATTGTCTCCTTCAAAACTACTGGCCAGATTTCAAAACGTTTTAGGTGTTCCTTGGGTAATCCTATACTCAGGTGAGTGATTTAGGGCCTCTATGGCCCTCTTGTTTTGTAATCTTTTTTGATTTTACTTTGAACATATTCATGACGTATTTATTTTTTATTTCTGTTATGGAAAATTATTGCTTTTACTTTTTAAGGGCAAAGAAGCCAGACTTACTCAACTTGAGAAACTAAAAGATCATCTCCTAGAGAGATACCTGCCATCAAATAAAAAATGGATAGTTCTTTTCCCAGAAGGAGGATTTTTGTACAAGCGCCGAGAAGCAAGTCAACGGTATTTTCATGCCTGATTAAATTTCGATTATTTAGTGGTGTGTTTTATGCCCCCGAGATCTGTGATCAGGGGCATATTTTTTTTGCCCTGTCTGCTTTTTGGTTTGTTAGCTTGTCAACAACTTT
>CM037784.1:50481744-50531744 GCA_021229015.1 Solen grandis | reverse complement strand
AACATTTACCATAACTCGAAAACTATAAAAGGTATGGACTTAAAACTTCATATATGAATAGAATGCTCCTGACTAAGACCATAACTCTACTTTGCCCAATTTTTAGCTCACCTGAGCACTATGTGCTGATGGTGAGCTTTTGTGATCACCCTGTGTCCGGTGTCGTGTGTTATGCATCGTGTGACGTGCGTCGTCAACAATTTGCTTTAAACAACATCTCCTCTGAAAACCCTAGACAGAATTTGATTAAATTTGATGATCCTTGGGTGAAACTTCACAAAAGTTGCTAAAATAACCTGTTCCATGTAGAACTCCGGTTGCCATGGCAATGGAAAGAACTTAAAAAAGTCATCTCCTTCAAAACTACTGGCCAGATTTCAAAATTAATTAGTACAGATGTTCCTTGGGTAACCCTCTACCAAGATTGCTAAAATTATTCCAATCCTTAAAAAACATGGCCGCCAGGGGCGGGGCTAATTTGCCTTAAATGTATATAGTGAAAACTTTAAACATCTCCTCTAAAACCACTGGACAGATTTTAAAATGTTTTGGCACAGATATTCCTTGGGTAACCCTGTACCGAGATTGCTCCTTTAGAGGGGTTTTTTTTTTTTTTTGAGCAAGTTGATATATCCTAAACAATACTATTTACTATTTCTCACATTTTACCATGAACAGAATTAACAGCATCCACCCAGTGACAAGGAGGTTGCGGGTTTGATCCTTGGGATTTGACATACCAAAGTCAATATAATGGTGCTGGTGTATTTCCTTTGTGCTTGGTGCACAGCACAAAAGTGTAGTTTCAGGACTTGTTTGCCTGATCTAAGGATGATATAATTTGTGTATGGTGTGATACAGTGTGAGGCAGTACTATATCTGTCTCAAGTTGACAACATTATCAAAATGACTGAACTACATGTATTGCTGGTAAGACATCAAACCTGACAAAGGATCATCTGACAGCAATAAGTCAGATATGAAAATAAGCCGCAATAATTCTGCCATGTTTTTACATGCTGGGGTAAACAAAGCCTGTTGTAAAGTCAGAGCTGTTTTAACCCTTTCCCTCATATAGACTCATTTTTACCCTTTTCCTCATATAGACTCATTTTGACGCACTCAATAGGTACCACATTAAACCTGATCTGCAGAAAACCACAGTAAAACCTTACCAAATTTATTTACAAAATCCTCATTTCCAGACCACTGAGGAGCAGCGAACAGCATAAAACCTGATCGGCCTGCGAGTTACTCGCAGGCTGATCTGGTTTTATGCTGTTGGCATAGGTCTTTTCATGGTTTCCTCTATGAGGGAAAGGGTTAAATAATACTAGCAGTTGCTCATTTTATCAGAAATTGATATAATTTGATAGCAGAAATCAGGTGACATGAAACTGTGTGATATTTGAGGGAAGGGGGAATGCTAACCATGTTAATTTGTTTATTAGACTGATGGTTTGTTGATTTACCAGATTTTATCCAAGTGATACTTATGAACTAATAAACCTTAGGTCTCAAACCCCTTTTGATTTTAGGGCTGGTACCTTAAAGGTCAAGATTACAAGGTAACTTGTTAAAAAAAAAGTAAATGATAGGAAGATATGTGATAACTAGCAAGATACGTCATAACTTTTGGTCCAATTATTTTACTGGTCTCAAACTTTGTCCATTTTTTGCTTATAAATAGTAGAATACCTCCAATAATTTTGAGTTGTTGCTCTCATATTTTGAAGTCTTACACTGTTAAGAGAACCTTGTTTGAATATATTTAAAGGTCTGTATAAACTATTGACCTCTGTATATTTGTTTTATTTAACTGAAAGAAGATTCCTCCTGTTTTTGGAGTCCAACAGACTGTAATTTAAGTCATTTGTGAATTATAATTAAAGACTCATTAATGCACTGGTTTCAAATTTTGTACTGCTTTATTTAGTCCAGTACCACAAAGAGTCTTAAGGCTATATCAGATATTCTTAATAAAATATTTCAATAAGGTCTTGTTAACCCTTTCCCTCATAGAGGACACCATGAAAAGACCTATGCGAATAGCATAAAACCAGATCAGCCTGCGAGTAACTCGCAGGCTGATAAGGTTTTATGCTGATTGCTGCTCCTCAGTGGTCTGGAAATGAGGATTTTGTAATTAAATTTGGTAAGGTTTAACTGTGGTTTTCTGCAGATCAGGCTTTATGTGGTACCTATTGAGTGCGTCAAAATGAGTCTATATGAGGGAAAGGGTTAAGTTGATTTGTTCTTTTTCAGTATTATAAATGATTATGATCAGTAGTTTAATGGACAATTAATGGACAATTCGTCACATGTCAATGTTTAAAAGTGAAATGTAAATTCTGTAATGGTTGTAATGGGACATGAGGGAGATTAATTTATGTTCTACAATCATCTTATTTCATTTTAGATTTGCAAAGAAGAACAATTTGCCAGTATTAGAACATGTAACCCTTCCAAGACTTGGAGCTGTGAGCACCATCCTTGACACTGTAGGCAACATTCCCTGCAAAAATGGCATGAAAGGTATATGTCATGATATTATACTTCCTGTCTGTGTGGTATCTGTATACATACTATATGTGTGGTGTCAATGTATATGTGTGGTATCTATATATGTGGTGTTGGTGTGGTATCTATATTTGTGGTGTTGATGTATGTGTGTGGTATTTATATCTGCATGTATTGTGTTGATGTATGTGTGTGGTACCTACATCTATATGTGTGGTGTCACAAGGATTGTCAGGATTGGTCTTAATACTGAGGTATTCTGATTAACAAATCATTTGGTCTTAAAAATGAGGGGGTATGATTAACAAATCATCTCGTCTTAATAATGAGGTGGTCTGATTATCAAATCATCTGGTCTTAATAATGAGGTGGTCTGATTATCAAATCATCTGGTCTTAATAATGAGGTGGTCTGATTATCAAATCATCTGGTCTGAATAATGATGTGGTTTGATTATCAAATCATCTGGTCTTAATAATGAGGTGGTATGATTAACAAATCACCTTGTCTAAATAATGAGGTGGTTTGATTATCAAATCATCTGGTCTTAATAATGAGGTGGTCAGATTATCAAATCATCTGGTCTGAATAATGAGGTGGTTTGATTAACAAATCATCGGTCTTAATAATGAGGTGGTTTGATTATCAAATCATCTGGTCTTAATAATGAGGTTGTCTGATTAACAAATCATCTGGTCTTAATAATGAGGTGGTTTGATTATCAAATCATCTGGTCTTAATAATGAGGTTGTCTGATTAACAAATCATCTGGTCTTAATAATGAGGTGGTTTGATTATCAAATCATCTGGTCTTAATAATGAGGTGGTTTGATTATCAAATCATCTGGTCTTAATAATGAGGTGATCTGATTATCAAATCATAGGGTCTTAATAATGAGGTGTATGATTAACAAATCATCTGGTCTTAATAATGAGGTGGTCTGATTATCAAATCATCTAGTCTTAATAATGAGGTGGTTAGATTATCAAATCATCTGGTCTTAATTATGAGTTTTTTTTTTTTTTTTTTTTTTTTTTTTTTTTTTTTTTTTTTTTTTTTTTTTTTTTTTTTTTTTTTTTTTTTTTTTTTTTTTTTTTTTTTTTTTTTTTTTTTTTTTTTTTTTTTTTTTTTTTTTTTTTTTTTTTTTTTTTTTTTTTTTTTTTTTTTTCTGTTTAATAATGAGGTGGTCTGATTAACAAATCATCTGGTCTTAATAATGAAGTTGTCTGATTATCAAATCATCTGGTCTTAATAATGAAGTGGTCTGATTAACAAATCATCTGGTCTTAATAATGAAGTGGTCTGATTAACAAATCATCTGGTCTTAATAATGAGTGGTCTGATTAACAAATCATCTGGTTTAATAATGAAGTGGTCTGATTATCAAATCATTAGGTCTAAATAATTAGATGGTCTTTATCAAATCATCTGGTCTTAATAATGAGGTGGTTTGATTATCAAATCATCTGGTCTGAATAATGAGGTGGTCTGATTATCAAATCATCTGGTCTTAATAATGAGGTTGTCTGATTATCAAATCATCTGGTCTTAATAATGAGGTTGTCTGATTATCAAATCATCTGGTCTTAATAATGAGGTTGTCTGATTATCAAATCATCTGGTCTTAATAATGAGGTTGTCTGATTATCAAATCATCTGGTCTTAATAATGAAGTGGTATGATTAACAAATCATCTGGTCTTAATAATGAGGTGGTCTGATTAACAAATCATCTGGTCTTAATAATGAGTTGTCTGATTATTAAATCATTAGGTCTAAATAATTAGATGGTCTTATCAAATCATCTGGTCTTAATAATGAGGTTGTCTGATTATCAAATCATCTGGTCTTAATAATGAGGTGGTCTGATTAACAAATCATCTGGTCTTAATAATGAGGTTGTCTGATTATCAAATCATCTGGTCTTAATAATGAGGTTGTCTTGATTAACAAATCATCTGGTCTTAATAATGAGGTTGTCTTATTATCAAATCATCTGTTTTTAATAATGAGGTTGTCTGATTATCAAATCATCTGGTCTTAATAATGAGGTTGTCTGATTATCAAATCATCTGGTCTTAATAATGAGGTGGTCTGATTATCAAATCATCTGGTCTTAATAATGAGGTTGTTGATTACAAATCATCTGGTCTTAATAATGAGTTGTCTGATTACAAATCATCTGGTCTTAATAATGAGGTTGTTGATTATCAAATCATCTGGTCTTAATAATGAGGTTGTCTGATTATCAAATCATCTGGTCTTAATAATGAGGTGGTCTGATTAACAAATCATCTGGTCTTAATAATGAGGTGGTCTGATTATCAAATCATCTGGTCTTAATAATGAGGTTGTCTTATTATCAAATCATCTGGTCTTAATAATGAGGTTGTTGATTATCAAATCATCTGGTCTTAATAATGAGGTTGTCTGATTATCAAATCATCTGGTCTTAATAATGAGGTGGTCAGATTATCAAATCATCTGGTCTTAATAATGAGGTGGTCTGATTAACAAATCATCTTGTCTTAATAATGAGGTTGTCTGATTATCAAATCATCTGGTCTTAATAATGAGGTTGTCTGATTATCAAATCATCTGGTCTTAATAATGAGGTTGTCTGATTATCAAATCATCTTGTCTTAATAATGAGGTTGTCTGATTATCGAATCATCTGGTCTTAATAATGAAGTGGTATGATTAACAAATCATCTGGTCTTAATAATGAGATGGTTTGATTAACAAATCATTTGGTCTTAATAATGAGGTGGTCTGATTAACAAATCATCTGGTCTTAATAATGAGGTGGTTTGATTATCAAATCATCTGGTCTTAATAATGAGGTGGTTTGATTATCAAATCATCTGGTCTTAATAATGAGGTGGTCTGATTATCAAATCATCTGGTCTTAATAATGAGGTGGTATGATTAACAAATCATCTGGTCTTAATAATGAGGTGGTTTGATTATCAAATCATCTGGTCTTAATAATGAGGTGGTTTGATTATCAAATCATCTGGTCTTAATAATGAGGTGATCTGATTATCAAATCATAGGGTCTTAATAATGAGGTGGTATGATTAACAAATCATCTGGTCTTAATAATGAGGTGGTTTGATTATCAAATCATCTGGTCTTAATAATGAGGTGGTCTGATTATCAAATCATCTAGTCTTAATAATGAGGTGGTTTGATTATCAAATCATCTGGTTTAATAATAGTGTCAGATTACAAATCATCTGTTTAATAATGAGTGGTTTGATTATCAAATCATCTGGTGTTAATAATGAGGTTGTCAGATTAGCAAATCATCTGGTGTTAATAATGAGGTGGTTTGATTATCAAATCATCTGGTCTTAATAATGAGGTTGTCAGATTAGCAAATCATCTGGTGTTAATAATGAGGTGGTTTGATTATCAAATCATCTGGTCTTAATAATGAGGTGGTTTGATTATCAAATCATCTGGTCTTAATAATGAGGTGGTCTGATTATCAAATCATCTAGTCTTAATAATGAGGTGGTTTGATTATCAAATCATCTGGTCTTAATAATGAGGTTGTCAGATTAGCAAATCATCTGGTGTTAATAATGAGGTGGTTTGATTAACAAATCATCTGGTCTTAATAATGAGGTGGTTTGATTATCAAATCATCTAGTCTTAATAATGAGGTTGTTTGATTATCAAATCATCTGGTCTTAATAATGAGGTGGTCTGATTATCAAAATCATCTGGTCTTAATAATGAGGTGATCTGATTATCAAGTCAGTTGGTCCTATTAATGATGAGGTATATCTTGGTATGTGTGTTACAGAGTCTGACCGTGGTAACAAGGTGGTGGACTGGGTTATAGACATGACGCTGGCCTACCCTCGGGGCAAGGCCCTCAACATGCATGGCATCTGTATCGGATGGTGGGAGCCGCGTCAGATGATGGTCCACTACCGCGCATACCCAATCAACCAGGTCCCCCTGGACATGGAGGGACGCACACAGTGGCTCTACGATAGATACGTAGAAAAGGAGCACATGTTGGAACAGTTCTATACCAAGGAGACGTTCCTCGACGATTCTGATTCACAGACGCGACATTTACCTCGCATCCAGAGGAGGGAGGCGGAGTTTGACCGTGTCCAGTTTTTAATTTCATATCTTTTTTATGCTGTGTCAGCCTACATTTTCTGGCTATATATTTATAGTCCAGTATATTCATTTTTTTCTTATATGATTAGCTTCATTGTGTAACTTTGAAGAAGACCTGGTCACTATGGTTTTATTTGGAAATTATTTTATGACTTATTATTTTCTTATGAACATTGCTTTTATTGCTTTAGTAGATATGTTAAATACATATTTTGGTAGATGAGTTTTAGACAGTCTGTTGGAAAAAAAATATCCTTAGAGCATTTTGCAGATTTGTTTTAAAAGAAATATTTAGTTCATAAAGCAAGTTGGCGATGGATTATTAATTTTTTTGTTCTTGTTTCTTTATAGTGAATTGTATCAAATTTATAATCATTTCTTAAGTCTAGTACTCCACATCTTTCTTTGATCAAAACAAATGTATGTATTATATTTCTGTAGATGTAATTAATCCAGTGTCTGTTGATATATGGACTACCTTATATAACATTGTCATCCAAGTGTAAGGCATCAAGACAGATAACCAAGAAGTCTTCTCTGTGTTCCATTATGATTTTTGTATATGAATGTATGTTATACATGTACTGACATGCATGTACATTTCATTAATTTGTATATACCGGTTGTGACATGTTCATTTCAAGATGATAAGGAGAGTTGATTCAGGAATGATCTGGCTTACAGGGCCTCAGTACCTTTTAATGGCTGTTATAGAATTTTCACTTTTCTCAGCATCGTATCCTGGTGTCACATGATGAAGTGGTCCCTCCTTCAGATTAGTAGATGTAGTACATTGTTCTCAGTGATCCTTGAAACAGCTCTTCAGCCATTGGATTGTATTTGAATGAAGCCATAGTTACTGTTACTATGGTGATTTTGACATAGCAGTGTTGTGGTTATTAAACCCCCTTGTGATAGATTTAGTTTTATATGTAAATGTAATAAGAAATCTACTTCTTAAAAAAATCTATGTTGCTGAACTTTCCAAGCATGCCTTTCTTTGTTCATTGTACATTGATATCTCTTTTTTTTTTTTAAATATATTTCATTGATCTTTTGATGGTTTATTGACACACTAGTCAGTTTACAAGTACTCGTTTGTTTTCTGTATGTATGTGTCTGTGCTGGATACTTGTTAGTACCCTGCATCTCATGAATCAATAAGTTTACCAATCAGTGCCCCTTAACATACAATATCTGTCAGTCAGCGTGATCTACAAAATAACAGTATATCATTTACATAATTTAAAATTATAATCTTGATTTCCAAGTCAATTATATCCATATCCCTCCTTTAGAATTGCTTATCTTTTCTGTTACTGTCTGTATATAGGTTGTAAATTAGGTCAATTTATTAAGGCACTGTTTAATCTTATTTCACTTTGTTGATAGAGAAACAAGTTCTTACAGTTTATATTAATCCTTCTAAATGAGTTCTTAACCCTTTCCCTCATATAGACTCATTTTGACGCCCCCAATAGGTATCACATAAAGCCTGATCTGCAGAAAACCACAGTTAAACCTTACCAAATTTAATTACAAAATACTCATTTCTAGACCACTGAGGAGCAGCGAACAGCATAAAACCTGATCAGCCTGCGAGTTACTCGCAGGCTGATCTGGTTTAATGTTGTTCGCATAGGTCTTTTCATGGTGTCCTCTATGAGGGAAAGGGTTAATTTGACCAGTACTTTACAGTACCTTAAAGGTCATGAAAGATGATTGACCTTTGTGATATATGAACCCACAATCTTCAGTTCCCCAGTGATGTACCACCAGACCATGATCTGTTATAGAACTGAGATATGAACAAAAGTGTCAAAGTAATGGCTGGGAATAAATCTTTCACTTGTTAAAAAAAAAGGTGTTGATCAGCTGATGTAGAATCCTTTATGATAACAGTGGAAGAACTAATGGATACACACCATACTCCTACTTTCAGTTTTTATACATTTTGTAATAAGATTGGAAGTGGGAGAATACTGATATATGTTGTGCATTATCTTTCTTTAAGAAAAAATTAGGATATTGGAAATTATGAAAATGAAAAGATCAGCAGTTATACTACTGTGCATATCCAAAGTGAGTGGAAATGAAGGGAATGGATTGATTTAGGTTGTTAAGGATTTTGTTAACATTTTTTTCTCCAGTTTTTGTGAACACAGTCACCATTGTATTGTATAGGTCATTTATAAACATGTAAACTAGCTACACACATTTTTTGTACATCAGGCACAGGATTATGTTGCAAGTGTTTGTTTGTTATAATCTTTCAGGCTTTTGCATTTCATATGGAAGTTTTAAAATGCCTATTACTCAGGAACTCTAGAGAGAACTAGATGTTGTAAGAACTGATTTGTTTTTAAATACAATTTGCAGCAGGTGTACACTTGATTTATTTTAACTGGTTAATTTTACCCGTGTGAGTTGGTATAATATCATAGCGAAGAGTTCCATTATGTTATTGTTCGTGTACCAATCTAGTTCTGTGTACCAGTCTGTGTACCAGTCTAGTTCTGTGTACCAGTCTGTGTGTACCAGTCTAGTTCTGTGTACCAGTCTGTGTACCAGTCCAGTTCTGTGTACCAGTCTAGTTCTGCGTACCAGTCTAGTTCTGTGTACCAGTCTAGTTTTGTGTCTGGTCTGTGTACCAGTCTAGGTCTGTGTTCCGGTCTGTGTACCAGTCTATTTCTGTGTACCAGTTTAGTTTGTGTACCGGTCTGTATACCATTCTAGTTCTGTGTACCAGTCAAACCTTATTCAGCCCAAGAATTGTTGATGTATATTTTTCAACCAAACTGTTATTCACAGATTTTATAGCTGCTAACTTAATTTTGTATATAGTCATCATGGATTATGGCCTGGGGTACTTAACAACGTATAAACCTGACAAAATTCTGTAAGTTATCACGATCACGTACTATAGATAGTTAGGGTGCACATTATTATGTATAGAAGGATTGGTTTTCTTTAAGACCCCTTGGATTATAGGTGTACAATTTTACTAGAAGAACATGACAGAACTTTTAAGATCTCTGAATCACATGATAGATGGAGATCATGATGAACTTTCCTCAGTTAAAGGGACAACTGCCTTTTAACCTTTCACCTTATGAATATTCATGAAATTAATTAATTTTTTATTTTCCGTGCAGACTGTGTAGAATCTGAACTTCAATATTGTATGACCAAACAGAGATCTGATCTGGTCTGATCTGTTTGTCATTGCTTTAAAATGTGTCAGTAAGAATTTAAGACCAAATTAGGAAAAAAAAACATTTCATTGCATTTCCTTGTTAATCATCCATTTATGAGATTTTTTTTCAAAACAAGGTCAACATGTATCATAATGCTGAAATTTTGAGAAAAAAAATATTTTTAGAAGCAAGCCTACATTGTATATATTTGTCTGACATATATGTAAACTAATGTATAGATGGCTTGCACTATATGCTCTGTAGAGTGCAGTTACTTATACATGCAGACTCAGCATTGTCAATAGAAACAAAACTTAGATTTATGGATGTCTTGTCATTTCATTGTTCTTTAACATTTCTATTTCTGCATTTTAATTGTGATCTAGACATTATTTTGTCATGAAAAGTTCACTTTTTTTAATAATTTGACAGCATTTAAATTAACTGTGCAATAATTTTGCTTCTTGCCAAAGGTTGTTTTTTTTTTTTGAATGGCTGAAGTTTTTTTATAGGGATAGTAAAGTAACATGAGACCAATGGTCCAAGGATTGTCTTGTCACAAGATGTTACCAAAGGTTGTCTGTATTCAAATATTAATTGCATTTTTGCTTAGAGTACTTTTTGAATGAAACTATTTTCTAGTCACATTTTTATATCTTGCATGCCTAGTTAGTTCACTTTGGTTAATCCATGGGATGGGGTCTCCATGGCTAGGTTGTAAGATAAGCTGATTTTTATCATGTTGCTCCTGGCAACTGTGGATACTAATCACTTGGAGCTTTCATGTGCAGAAACCTTCCAGTTGACGTGCAGTAGGTTTGTGGATTTTGTAAGTGCCCTTGTGGTCTTCCTTCACCGGTAATTAGCTTGACGTCACTATGTTGATGAAATATAATCACAGCACTATTTACTCCAAGAACCACATTCCATGTGACCAATCAAGAAAAAAATAAAATCAGGCACAAAAATTCACAAATGGTTTTGTATTTTCTGACACAGATTTCAGTCCTATATATGGCACTATGTAAGGTCAATCTTTGTGATATCTTGTAATTAAAATCGTCACTATTTGATTAAAGAAGAATTTCATTATTAAAGTAAAGCCAGTATTTCACAGTTTTATTAACTGTTTATTGTACATACATGTAATTAATTCTATTTAAATTACATTGTACTCATACTTGTATTTTAATCATTGTTTAAGCAGTTAGAGTGTAGGTCTCTTATTAAGCACTAGTGATTGGAATCAGTCGAAAAAATATTCGTCAATTAATCAGAGACAAAAGTCACTGATTAATTGATTAATCATGATTAAATACCAAATATACCATGTTTGGAGAAATGCCTATTAAAACTCTCTTACTGTACAACATGAAAATAAAGTATTCTGTATTATAGAGATTATATAGATATGTATTAGGTATAGATGTTAATTTCTCAAATATTCAAATACATGTATAAACATTGAACCGAGATAAAGTATAAGAGGCTACAACCAGAGGCCAACGATGTGCAAAGTGCAACTTTGCAAGTATCAATTTATCAAATTAATGAAATTACCCAATCAGATGCGCGTTGAAATATTAACAACCCCCCCTTTTTTGGTCAATAATTCGTCAACGAATTACTTTCGTCGTTATAGTCACGTCAACCAGTGGCTCGTCACTGATTCGTTGACTTTATGATTAATCAGCTCACCACTATTAAGCACTCCCAAGATAAAGCAAATCTATATTTTGAGATTGGTCGACTTGACTTAACCCTTTCCCTCATATAGACTCATTTTGACGCACTCAATAGGTACCACATAAAGCCTGATCTGCAGAAAACCACAGTTAAACCTTACAAAATCCTCATTTCCAGACCACTGAGGAGCAGCGAACAGCATAAAACCTGATCAGCCTGCGAGTTACTCGCAGGCTGATCTGGTTTAATGTTGTTTGCATAGGTCTTTTCATGCTTTACTATATGAGGGAAAGGGTTAAGGTGTATTTTTCAGAGTTAAAATGTGGTCAAAATAATGTGGTACCGGTATTTAAACTTGGACTCAATATACAGTGATGAAGCTGTATTATATTCTACTCTGTGGTATAGAAAGAAAAAAGTGTCATACTCTGTGAATGCATGAAAGTCTAATAAGTTAAAACATTTTTACTTAATACAGTGCAAAACTCAACAAAGCATTCCAAACACACTACTTAATATGGGTTTCTTCAGTCTTAGATAAGAATTGATGATCTCCTTATAGTCTTCGTTTTATGAAAATTTAGTTTCTTCAGAGATGTGAATATCTAGAATATAGCTTTTTTTGATCAGGTTTCTTTGCAATTGCTTAATATTATATGCAGTATCTCCATTTCAATACAATTATAAAATAAAAACTTAATTTAACGTAAGGCTGGCCAGTGCTGTTTATAATTGAGAAAAGATGAAAATCAAATTTCATTCATGATAAGTGACCTATGTCACTAGATATTGTGTTCACCCACTACTTGTTTTGCACTTGTTTTTGTACACTTATGGTTGGATTTTTATTGGATTTTTACTGTTACCTTTCATCAGTGTTCCACTGTTTCTTGTTTATATCCCTTGTAATTTTATGTTGACTTTAAACATTTACTGAATAATGTAATAATTTTGATAATGGCTTCATGCTTTATTGATACTTGATCCCAGCTTTGTAGGGTGGCTTGATCCTAGCTTTAATGGTGCTAGATCCCTGCTTTGTTGGGTGGCTTGATCCCAGCTTTGTTCCACTCAAGCTGAAAACTCGAGAGAAACCTTGAGAACTGTCATCTTCTCTACCTGTATGTGCCTTCCAGCTTACAATATCATGGCTCTTACCACCCGATGAATGTCAGTCACTTCAGAATACTAACTTAACTCAGGAACAAGTTAACATGTGACTATCAGAAAACCAGTGCTGTCCGCAGACCACTGTAGCATGTTATATAGGGTACCAGAGGGGACCTGTGCATTATTGTTCGTGACAAAGGCATGCTGCCTGTAGTTATGTTAGTGTGTCTTGTCTTGCCAAAATATTTGATCTTCTATGAAGATATTGTCCTAGTCTTTGTTGGTATTTAATGTACTGTCAGTATCATCTCTACTTTGTTATCAGTATTCTTTTCAACATTCTTTTGCTATTACTGTTGTACCAAATGAAATGTATATCTGCAGAATGATTGTTTTAGTTCAGGCCTGTGTTTCAGTCTGGTTTTCTTCTGTTCAAATTTTTGAGCATCTAGGACTACTTCTATATTGACATGGGAGCAAAGGGATTTACATACATGCTATATAAGCATGCTCTGACAGAAAGTATTCTGATATTTCTTCAAATTTTCAAATTTTTGATGGAAAAAAAAATAGAATTTGAAATTTTTCTCTGAACACAGGCCTGGGCAGCCTTCTGTGTCCGTAAGAAGCTTGCATTGAATCATCAGTAGGGGTGGTAGTTCCATTACTACACACTCCATTATAATAAATAACACTGCATTATAATGCTGTGGGTGTAATTACTTACATTCCATTATAATGCTGCGGTGTGTAAATCTATTACTGTACACTCCATTATAATGCTGTGGTGTGTAAATCTTTTACTATACACTCCATTATAATGCTGTGGTGTGTAAATCTATTACTGTACACTCCATTATAATGCTGTGGTGTGTAAATCTTTTACTATACACTCCATTATAATGCTGTGGTGTGTAAATCTTTTACTGTACACTCCATTATTATGCTGTGGTGTGTAAATCTTTTACTATACACTCCATTATAATGCTGTGGTGTGTAAATCTTTTACTATACACTCCAATATAATGCTGTGGTGTGTAAATCTTTTACTATACACTCCATTATAATGCTGTGGTGTGTAAATCTATTACTGTACACTCCATTATAATGCTGTGGTGTGTAAATCTTTTACTATACACTCCATTATAATGCTGTGGTGTGTAAATCTATTACTATACACTCCATTATAATGCTGTGGTGTGTAAATCTATTACTACACACTGCATTATAATGCTGTGGTGTGTAAATCTTTTACTATACACTCCATTATAATGCTGTGGTGTGTAAATCTTTTACTATACACTCCATTATAATGCTGTGGTGTGTAAATCTTTTACTATACACTCCATTATAATGCTGTGGTGTGTAAATCTATTACTGTACACTCCATTATAATGCTGTGGTGTGTAAATCTTTTACTATACACTCCAATTATAATGCTGTGGTGTGTAAATCTTTTACTATACACTCCATTATAATGCTGTGGTGTGTAAATCTTTTACTGTACACTCCATTATAATGCTGTGGTGTGTAAATCCTTTACTATACACTCCATTATAATGCTGTGGTGTGTAAATCTATTACTGTACACTCCATTATAATGCTGTGGTGTGTAAATCTTTTACTATGCACTCCATTATAATGTTGTGGTGTGTAAATCTTTTACTATACACTCCATTATAATGCTGTGGTGTGTAAATCCTTTACTATACACTCCATTATAATGCTGTGGTGTGTAAATCTATTACTATACACTCCATTATAATGCTGTGGTGTGTAAATCCTTTACTATTCATTGCATTGTAATGATCTTCCTGTGGAAATTTGTAGACTTGTCAATCAGTGTTAACCCACTGCGTTAGAAGAAATACTTGAGGACAGGGTTTTGCAAAAGTGTGTTTTTTGTATGATAAGTTCTAAAACCCTAGTAAATAGAAAAGGTTTTTTTTACATAGAGTTTAGGGACCATCTTAACTTTCTTGTTAGTTTTCTTTTTTTCTATTGCTAAATGGCTATTTGTTTTGCAGATTATCATAACACTTTATCTCATGAATATTCATGTACAAATTTATGACTGGGTTTACTTTAACTTTTAAATGGCATAGAAAACAAAGGGTTGATATACATGTATAATTATATTGAACCAATCAAACAGTTGTCAGGGTTCATTTTATCATGACCAATGTAAAGGGCTGACATTTTAATGATCAGGTTGCTTATTTGAATATATTTGAATTGTATCGTCAATATTAATTTATCAGTGCCGTTAGAAAATGTGTATTAGCACAAGTATTTTGTCCTGCAATGAAGGCTCACAGCAATGAGAATTTTTTTATATACATTCTATGTCTTTGTCATACTACTGTTTTCTTTTTACTTTTTATATGTTGCTTTATGTGTAATTAAATCATTTATGTGTACTTGATGACAGTATGTGACAGTGTAAGGGAGTTATGTTAATGACAATAAATATATAGATCGTCCAGAGGAAAATAATTAATTTGCAATTAAAGTTATTCTTTACCAATATTTCGGCAAAATTGCCTTTGTTAAGGAAAGAAACATGAATTTTACAGATTTGACATTGTAAGCGTACAGTCGCGATATTGAACGTAATTGCAAGCGACAGCACAGATAGCAGTATTGAGTGTGACTTTAATTAATGACAATAGTTCGAGTCCCAAGTCTGGTCACTCAGACTGTTCATGCGAGGAAGGCTTCCAGCTGACTTGTGATGGGTTGGTGGCCTCATGCAGAGCCTCTCTCTAACAGTTACACCTGGTCTCAAGATAAGTCTCGACATTACGCCGTGCTTTCTCTGACTTTTGGTGTTTATGTGTATCACGTGATTCGACATAGTACATGTACAAGCCTTGTATATTTGGAAGACACACCGGGGCTTTACTTCATAGTATAGATAATTCCAAACATTTAATTTCGTTGAAATAAACAGTGATTGAGTTGATAGAATTTATATTTATGAGAAGAAAGATGGACAAAGCATGAAACAAAGTCTTTGTGTGTTTATATGTTTATTATAGAGCAAAATATACATATTTTAACTCAAAGCTTTATTAGATGTCTTCGATGTTTTTGATTTCATGTAATATTTTTGTTTTCTTTTATGTAGACGTGTTCACTTTTTTTTTGCTGTTGATGTTGTTATATTTGTTAATTTTAAGCATTTGAACTACGTTTGTTTTAGAGGTTTCAAAATATACAATGACAATATCAGAACTCATTGCCTTCATGTATTTATTATTACCCAGCATGCTGCTACCACTGAACACGTCATTACAATCTATATTTAGAAATAAACTGAATTGTTTCACCGCCACCCAACTTCACCACCACCACCACCACCAAAAAATAAAAAAATAAAAAAAATAATAAAAAATAAAATAAAATAAAAACCTCAGTTAACTCCTTGTATTGAGAAGATATCATAGAATATTGCGCAATTAGGCAACTGTAAAGCAGATTGTGTATATACGTGCAATGAAATGTAGGTATCATAAATATCAAAACAATATGTCTTCGGATAGTGTTTCTTTCTTTTTTCTTCTTCTCTAAATACCATGTTTACCCATCTTCATATATTTTCTATGATTGAAAACTTAAATGAGAATCGTAAGATAATGGTCACCTCGTTGAAAGTGATTCCGTTGGCCGTGGGGTCAGAGCGTCCACCCCGTAACCGAAAGGTAGAGGATTCGATCCCCGGCCACGATTTTACAGTCGGCTCTGAAGGTTTGATATCATGCCACATTTCTACAGTCTTACATTGCAGTGAGACACGAATTTAGACAAAGATCCTCGAATGGCTGAAATGCTGTCGAAAGAATGTAACAGATATTGAAGCTTATAAATAATTGAGCACATGGGATTTGTCTTAGTAGACAAAGCTTGCTTTGTTTCAACATATTGCCCACTTTTCATTTTACAGTCGTCAGGGTTCATGTACTTAGCAACAGGTGGGATCCGCAGAAGTGTATATGCAGTGCTGCTACATACACAAACACAACATATTAATTAAGTTAATCTCATTTCATTCAAATCACCGTGCCAAATGGGAAATGTGATTATTTCAACATAATAAGGTAAACTTTTCACGTAATGAAACTGCCATAACGAGTTTGTTACTCCTAATGATACACATACATTTTTTAATCTTTAAATTACAACACATTATTTTGATTGATGATGTCGGAATTCAAGCACATGGGTAATTTCAAGTATGTTTTATAGATATTGCAAACCTTCTTTCAGGTATTTTACGCACGACCAACACGTGCCGTGTTTCTGAGCACGAGTCTCAACGGACGATAAATGCACCAAGCAACGATCGCATCAGCAATCTGTGTTATAAAAAGTCTAAATATTGTATAACAATAAAAACTCAATAATTGACACAATACGTTTTCTATGTTTATTTTTCAGGAGCTTCAATAATTAAATGAAACACACGCCCCGAAAACCCAATTGTTTATTACGTGACACACTGCGAGTGAAAGTGGTACATTTCACGTCCAGACGACAATATTTCAGTCATTTGCAGACCGTCTTCTGTCGAGACAGAAAAAGTCCTGCAGTACCACGTCGTAGACAACGATTTGCATCATGATGCTACATTCTGTCACTTTTTCCTTATAGTGTTGACATAAGCCAAGGGGCAGAATGCGGGAAAAAGGTCTCCTATAAGCCAAAGTTGGCTGATATTTTTATTAGGATTTATAATGTAGACACACGTTTTATTGTATATCTCGTAGCTTGCATGTATTTTTTTTATTATCATTATTTTTTCAAAGTTGATCCCGTTGAATTCTTTTTTGTTTCAAACAATATCAAAGTCAGTGAGATGATTTCGCTTAACGTCAGATCAATGCACTTATATTGAACACGTTCCTATACTCATTATGAATTAAAGCAATACATTCATATATGAATCAAGCAAATTCGCTTTCAGTTCTGATGCAAGATGTCGATAAAGAAGAAATAACCCACGTCCATTTCAGTAATGAACATTACTTGTAAGACTTTCCGGTTTGACTCGGGCTTTTCCGTGACAAGACGTCAATCAATCATGACTTGTCACCTTAACGTTTCGGCAGTAACACTGACGTGTACTTCACAATCAGAACGGAAGTCGACACGGGACACATGTAAGTAAAAACACTGGTTTCTGTATGCATTTTCTGCGTTTTTCTTACTCTTTTTCTAATTACTTCTTACAGTCTTAACATTTTAACAATTGTTTTGGTAGATGGTGGACGTTAAATACACATGCCTACGCTGTATTTTTTCCAACACTTTGTCTACGTTCAAACGCAACATACGAAACATTCAAAGCTGTTTTGATTTCTGAACACAAATAAGAAAATATACGAAATGACGTTATCTTATGTTTAAAGTTTGTATTTACACCAGTCTCTGACGCTTGTACATGGGATTCCTGTATATATTTTCCATATAGCCGCTCACAATGGTAATAGATGGTGGGTGGGGAATAGAACCGGCATTTTTTTTATTTTTGAAATATGTTTTTGCTATAATGATTAACTTATTTGAATTAACTTTTCAACCGTTAACAATGATATTTTGATATTTTCATTATTTTGATCCGTAAATTATAATAGAATAATAGGTCAAACAGATTCGGAAACACGTAGTAGGAGTAGTAGTAGTAGTAGTAGTAGTAATAGTGGTAGTTATAAAATACGCGTATATAAACTCATCTAAGGCTCACACGTTATTCTAGATAAAGAACAATGATGGTTATCAATGCAGTTAGTGTTAATGTGCTATACCGAGATCTGACCTTGACATCCGTTGCCCGGGGGGCTTACTGATATTGGTGGACCCTTGCAAACTCTTGACATAATATAACCCCGGGGGCTAGAAACTCATAATGCATGTATATACTTTTTTGTTCCCCACTATCATTTCAAATACGTGTATAAAGAGACAAAAATAATTCTTTTTGACCTTTAATAATATTCCTTTTTATTATATTTTATAATGTGGTATATAAAGGTGAATATTTTATAAGTAAAATGCTACTTCAAGGTTTTCATGCGTAGAAAAATGCATAAATAATAACAATACTCACATTGTTAAATATTAATCTTAGTTCTTTACTTAAGATTTAACGTCATTGTTTTCGAAGAAAATGATTTCACAGACTGAGCACGTAAACATGATTTAATACGGACTACTGAAACCTAATGAGTTTCTTTTATTTGTGTTTTGTTGTTGTTGTTGTTGTTGTTTCATCCTTTCCGGTGAGGTTGCTATAAAAACAACAACTGATGGACAATATATGTTGGATTTCTTTGGACCAACAAACAAGAGACTTACACTTAGAACAATAAGGTCACTCTGTCTTGTATTTCTAGGATACAAAGGATGATTAGAAGACATTCATTGCTAGGCATTGCATGCGTTGCCTTGGTAATAGCTGCAGTTCAAGGTCACGCAGGACATGGGTCCTCAAGTGACCCACCACCCACAAGCTTCCATGACCCTAAAATCACTCAAGATGAAGCGTAAGTATACCAATACAATACAATACAATACAATACAAAACTGAATAGAACAGCTCAGTGCATAGTACAATACAATACTAAATAGCATCAAGAAATAACGATATAACATATTTTATTGCATTTAAATACAACCCTTGACATTAAAGCCAATCACATTTCTTTCGATATCATATACAGGTTCAGTAGTTACCACTAATTTTCTATATTAAAAGCACCTTTGTCGGGATTTATAGTAAGATACAATGGTTTTACCATATAAAATTAACTTTAGAAAAAGGGAGTCTCTTTTTAAATCCACTTTTGTATAAGGATGGCTTATCATGAATACTGAATGAATGCTTCATTAAAATGAGTTTCTAAAATTGTATTTCTAAGCGCCCGACGGATTGTAATATTAAGAGATGTGATGATTTAAGGGATTGCAAAGAAAGAAAAAACATTTCTATTTATTAACCTTTTAACAGCAGATACAATATTTCAAACCTTTATTTTTCAGTCATCTTAAGGAGCATTTGAAGGACGAGATAAATGTCAAGGCGAAAATGACGCCAGAAGAAATGGAATTCCATTACTTCAGGTAAGTTAATTGTAATTAAAAGAGCTTTGCGTCACTCTCGATTCAACACACACACAGGTGTTTTAATTTGTTTAAAGATACACATTTATAATAATATAGAGATATATCAGTCGTTTTATTACGATTATTTTCCAGGAAATAAAGTTCAAACGATTTTAAATGGGAGTAGATGATGGAAGGCATTTTTGACAAATTTAAATATACAAGCTGCATCGCTATTAATTTGCTACTGACAAATTGAAAATATGTGATCAAGTTTATATTCATTATAAGATTAACATTGCTGGGATTTACATAGCTTTTATATGATGAAAAATAGCATAACATGCATTTGCGTTGCTTTGTTACACAAAAACTACTTTGCTTATGTGCGTTTCTAAATGAAATAAACCCCGTGTCTTTGTGTTGCTAGGTTACACGACACAAACAACGACACCCACCTGGACGGCACGGAGATTATCCAGGCAATGTCCCACATGGTGCCGCCACCGGAACTCGAGCTGCACGAGAAACTGGGCAAGTCCAAGGAGCAGATACAAGCCATTATGGACGACAGGTTTACGGGCATGATGAAATATTATGAAGGTAAGACAATCTACAACTCGCAAATTTTCAATTATTTAGTTTCAAGACTGAACGTAATTTTTTGGTAACTATCGGAATAATCTATAAAACTGGGTAATGACATGTTGAATAGCTACGAACAAATGTATTGAACACAGAATTTGCATGGCCATCTAAAAACTGAGAACTATAAAATCTTGGATCAAACACGTTAGACTGCCAGAAAGATTCACGGATCTAAACGGAATTCATTAAATACATTTACACTATTTAGTATCTGTATTAGTTTGTGAATGTGCTAATTTGTGGTCACATTTTACATTTTATCGGTTTGTCTCACGTGCTCCAGTGTCATTTACAATTACAGTCACTTCGCTTAAGGGAACGCTGTAAAATAATAAATAGACATACACTTTTTTTTTTCAAAATGCGTACGATTTTTGTGAATGTTCAGTATAATTTCAAATACCGAGCAATATTGGCATTCCAGATATGATAGACCGAGTGTTGATAGATGACGATGTCGATAAAAACGGTTACCTCACGTACTCTGAATTTGTCCGTGCCCGACGTCGTGACGAGTATCACCAGCAGAAGGCCTACCAGGAGCAGATGATGATGCAGCAGCAGGCGCAGTTCGAGCAGTTCAAACAGTTCCAGGCCATGCAGGTAACCAGTCGCACCATTATATGTACTCGGCTATTGTACAGTACTGGCAAATTATGAAACAAACCGAAATATCTTGATAATTCTATGACAACTCTTATCTTTGAGGCGTTCCTCGTAATGTATTTTTTTATAAACAAAGAATGCGGCACAAATGCAATGAATATTACTACTGTAGCGATCCGTCATTTTCGCGAGCCAAGCAAGCTTATGATTGCCCTTATAGAATTTCCTTTTGTTTTAATGTCACTCTTCCTTATGTAAGCTTAACGTGTGGTGTACATTGGGAGTATCTCCATATTACTGAAATACTGTCGGTGGGACGTTAAACCCAACAAATATTGAGAGTATCTCCATATTACTGAAATACTGTCGGTGGGACGTTAAACCCAACAAACAAACAAACAAACATTGGGATCAAAGTTTAAAAAAAAACCTTTCCATAACATAGAATTAGGTCAATAAAAACTCCACATAAATCATGCCAATGTAACCACGTTTGCCCAGAGATGCATATTTTCGGGTACTTTTTCATTTAAGCATGCTTTCTACCTTTTATACTGATCTACCACTGAATTAGATCTCCCAATAAATGGTCATATGCTTAAATTATGTCATATGAATTGGGATATTAATATCTATAAACAGAATAACAGAGACCCTATACTGTGTTTCTTTAGCTGCACTGCTTTTATTATGTAGTTGCTTTAGGAAGTCGATCTAGTGATCAGTCAAATTCAAATTGATAACATACCGCCATGTTACTTGATGTTATGATATTCTGTCTATTTTGTAGGCGCAGCAGATGCAACAAGGTCAAGGTAACTTTCGACCCACGCCCCCTCCATCGCAGGGCGGTCAACAGCAGCCTGGAGTTAAAACACAATAGGACACTTAAAACGAAGTAAACCACGTTGAAAACGTTGAAAACCACTATCTTTTATGCAGACGACAACATGGGGTTTACATGTGCTCATTTGTGTGTGTGTGTGTCTCAAACGATTAAAACGATTAAATGCAGAAATGAAAACAGTGTATCTGCATATTAATTGAACAATCACCTGGAATTTGATTTTAATGATAAAAGCTTTGAATTTGCCGTGGTCCAGTGGATACGAATTTGGCACAGGATCCGGTAAAAAGGGCTCAAACCCCGCTTAAAACAAGATTCTTCAACTACCCTACTGATGATAACAGAGACCGTCGAAAGAGGATAGATATATGAAGTTTGTTGAACATCTGATTTGATATAAAGACAGACGCTGAAACAGAAGAATATATTTTGAGTGCAATTAAAATACTATTTATTAGAAAAACACTATATAACAGCTTAACACTCGAAGTTGAATTTAAGGTTATAGTTTCGTCTTTTTCATTTTATATTTGTGAAAATTAACTGTTTAAGATTTGTATACAAGATAAAGCGTACAACCTTGATAACATCGTTACTCAAAGTACCATACATGTTTGGTCATATGTATTAAAAAAAAAAACCCCAAAAAAACAAAAAAAAAACACATGTTTAAAGTAAATAAGATTAAGGGCATGTTTATGTACATGTGCCGATATAAGTACAATGTATTTAAGTAAAAGTATACTTTAACACATTCATTGAAACCAATCACTGTACTTTATATATATGCAGACTGTCAATCTTTGCTATGTTAAAGATTAAACACTATTGTCACATATCTGCATAATCATCGACATTTGGCATATTTGGCCATTCACAAAGATATGTCAAATGGTGTCTTGAGATTGAGACATTGCCGAGATAACGTGAGATATAGAAATGGATTTATGTAGGTATTTCAAAACATCTGTGGGAGATGCGGTGAACAAGTATTTAAATTCTCATGTTGATGCTCAGAATTAGTTATTTTTGTTTGGATTTGTTTTAGTCTGACGATATAAAGAAATGTAACACCACGTGTACTTTTCTCATAACATAAAAGACACGACAGTATAAATATTTTTTAATAATGTATATATTTGGGTCATAATTTATATGTTTTAAAACTAAAAAATAAATATTAAGACGAAGTCGAAGTGTCTGTTTTATTATTAAGACCCTTTATTTACCCCTTTGCCAGAGTGGCGTCCATGGATCTACTTTCAGTAAGTCGATGCTTATTAATTTCCTTTGGGTTATTCGACTGCAATTAAAAAAAACAAAAACATAAATAATTATTCGATTACAATGACAATAGGGCTTTTAAAAATGTGAGAGGTCCTTGCTTTTGGACATGATTAAAACTTAGGAACATGCACTGAAAGAATGATGCATGTGTGTATTTTAAGGACGTGGCCTATATAGACTCTGTCGTCTAGATTCCAAGAGTTATTCCTTAAAGTAGAATAATGCACACTCTTGAATCAGCTTTTTTCCCTTCAAATTAATATTTGATTTTATGTTTCTACCTAAACATACAACCTGGCGAGATATCTGCTGGGTTCAGGACAGTCTAATGTTGATCGATTCAACGTAAAGCATTATACTTCACTCAAAAGATATACATGATAAAACATTTAATATATGATATGCATGTTAAAACATTTAATATATGATATGCATGTTAAAACATTGAAAAACATACATGATATAATAGACATGTTTCGAAACAAACAATATATGATATACAGGATAAATAAAGTATGCATGATATGATTACAAGATAAGAACTATAAATGATATGATATACATGATAAGAAACATACATAAAAAAAATTCATGATAAGAAACATACATGATATAATAACATGTTAAAACATAATATGATATACATGACAAAATTATCATAATATGATATACATGACAACAATATGCATAATATGATATACATGACAACAATTATACATAATATGATATACATGACAACAATATACATAATATGATATACATGACAACAATTATACATAATATGATATACATGACAACAATTAGACATAATATGATATACATGACAACAATTATACATAATATGATATACATGACAACAATCATACATAATATGATATACATGACAACAATCATACATAATATGATATACATGACAACAATCATACATAATATGATATACATGACAACAATTATACATAATATGATATACATGACAACAATTATACATAATATGATATACATGACAACAATTATACATAATATGATATACATGACAACAATTATACATAATATGATATACATGACAACAATTATACATAATATGATATAATACATAATATGATATACATAACAACAACTATACATAATATGATATACATGACAACAATTAGACATAATATGATATACATGACAACAACTATACATAATTTGATATACATGACAACAATTAGACATAATATGATATACATGACAACAACTATACATAATATGATATACATGACAACAATTAGACATAATATGATATACATGACAACAACTATACATAATATGATATACATGACAACAACTATACATAATATGATATACATGACAACAACTATACATAATATGATATACATTCATCGAAAATGGGTGTGGGAATAAAATGCTCGGATAATCCATGGCTCGGAAAAAAAACAGATTTTTTTTTCATGATCATGATATTGATGGTTTGGCTGTTACATATGGCGACCGCCAGATGTATTTATGAAGAGATCGGAGCTTTTAGAGCGTTATTGTTGTAGATTTTAGCCATATGTTCACGGCTATACGAATCAGTATTTATATGTCACCCTGTTCTTTTACCAGTCATGATCTATCTGGTAGCCGGTATAACAAATATCATGATATATACAGAAAAAAAAACATGAAATAAAATGTGAAATATAAAAGTAATATACATATTTGAAATACGTCACTATCCCCTTCAAATGATAAATATTCAAATATTATGAAAATACTGAAATATTGAAATTCTCGTTTTTCACATTCACAAACTAGGGTACTGCACCATTCTTTGTGCTTTGACATTTATATGTGAATGTAATTATATCAATTTTCACACATTATGTATTTGATTATTCATGCTATTAGTATTCATGAGCTAAATATATCATCATGCGAATAACATTTAGATCGGTATAATCCATACACTATGTAATATTACCTCTTAAATCTTATTTCTTCTTTATATATCAACATGTCCCTATACAAATGTTTGTGTCCCCGTAATAAGTTTAATCAATATCATTTAGAATATTGATATTTAACATATCTTTAAACTTTCAGTGTCTTACAGAATGGTTAAAACACCAAAAATGTGGAATTGCTCTTCTGCAAGAGACACATTTCACAACAGATTTATCATATCGTTTTAAAGATGAATGCATTGTTGGAAATTTTACCATTCCATTGGGGGAGGTTAATGTTCGAGATTGTCTAGTCTATTTCATAGGAATTTGAAATACAACATGCTTGCATTAGTATTTTATTTACGTGTGGTCGGTATATATTGGTAAATGTAGATATGCACAATAATGTGTTCGGTCTTTTCAATATACATATACACTCAAAGGAATCTAAACGTCCACTTATTGATTTTTCATAATTTTACAGAAATAGGGCAATGCATTTAATTCAAACAAAATAATTTATTTCAAACAATTTTTAAGTGATAATGTGGTACAATATTTAAGGTGTACATAGGCATTTGATTGTGGAAATGTTTGTAGTAAAACAAGTCAAACCCCGTGGTGGTAAACTGTGCGCCCAATTTCTATAAAATTATGAAAAATCTAGTTGGACGTTTAGAAATTCCTTTGAGTGTATACGCACCAAATGATAAGAAACTCCACACTCTTTTCCTCAGATTTATTTACATATTCACAAGGCATAATCGGTTTTTCAATAATATGCAAACACAAATCCTGGTATTTCTGAACTGATGAAATTACACGACTTGACAGATAATTGGAGAAAAAATACATGAGAATTAAATAATCAGAAAAATGTCGCACTGATTTTTTTTTATCTCGTTTAAATCAATGTGATTCCGATCAATTACCTATATTCAATAAATTAAAAACACAATTTGATAAATGGGGGGAAAATACGTATTTAAAAAAATTGCCAAATGATACCATGTTTTTCTTTTAAATATAATGTATTTTTAATGTTGACAATAAATTATAAAAAAAAAACCAAATTAAACAAAAATTTCTATATGTAGTCAATATTGAAACAGTAAAGGTAAACTTAAAAAAATCACAGATACATGTATATACTTTTCAAACACATCGTCTCAAATAGGTCAAGAGTATAATTCTTAGAAGAAGGTGAACAGAATTTAAAGAAAAATAGTATCTTCTTAACATTTATGGACAAAAATTAATTTTTTTTTTTCGACCACAACAAAAAAAAAAAACCAACGTAAATATTTTAGACACGAAAAGAAAATTGATATTAAATTGGTTTTGAAAATGTTCTAGACTAAATTATAGGAAATAAAGTTAAAATCTTAGATTTGAATTCTTCTCTTTTGCTTCCATTAATGCTTCCGTCCATATTAATATTTCCCCCTTAAACATTTCTGTTAAAATATAGATTATATTAAGCAAATAATCGGTCATTTAAAGCCTTACTTGTTAACATGGGTGATTTGTCAGTATTAAAAAAAAAAGAAACGGAAAAAAATGATAATGCAGATAAAGTCATAGTTATTCAAAAATAAATATCCTTTCATCTAAATCAATTTAATTACGTAGATAATTTAACGTTTATTAACCCATCATTACCCGTTGTATGAATAATGTTTCATGGCCTTCCCAGGCGCAAAGAACTGGTCCAACACAGGAATCCTCGAGAGGAGTTATTAGAAGATGTAAGAACCTGTTTCCAAATCGACATATAATAAATAAAATTAAACTCCTTCAACAAAAACATTGGAATTTTGTTACGGTATATATCTAAAATACTTAGAATATATTGTTCTTAATTCCATTGTTGTCGTCCAAGTTGTTGCCATGGTAATTATCCCAGGATGACCCAGCGAAGGAATGGCCTTGACCAACAATTGTCTGGCCTCCGACAAACCCACCCTGGGGATACTGACCACCGAATCCTCCGACCAAGCCACCCTGGGGGTACTGACCACCGAATCCACCGACCCCACCGAATCCTTTCTGGCTAAATCCGTGTTCCAATCCGCCAAATCCTCCAAAACTTTTATGGCTGAATCCATGATCAATTCCGCTCATTCCCCCAAAGCTTTTCTGACCGAAACCGTGGCCCATTCCCCCAAAGCTTTTCTGACCGAAACCGTGACCGTAACTGTCAAACCCTTGTCCGAAGCCAGCACCTACGTTAGCTCCAATGTGACCGAATCCATCATCGTAATGATCGTCGTCATCATAGTAACCACGGAAACCTCCGCCGATGGCGCTGACTCCTCCCATACCGCCGAATCCCTTGCTTCCATATCCACCATAGCCCTTGAAGCCACCGAATCCTGAAATGGAAATTGAAAACTTGTTACATGTGTTTGACTTGGTCACAGATGATGAATTTTTGGCTATCTTTAGAAATACTTGGCTTTTTTTTATAGAATATTTAAGCTATGAAATGCGCTTCATTTCTCTCAAATATTTAACAAACACAGCAATAATAAGAGAGTGGAAGGCTAAAGAACATGCCTCCTGTTAGCCACGACATCTTAATTTTTGTATTTGGACCTCATTAACATATTTTTAATTAAATTCAAGCTTCAGCAAGAAATAATACAGCTATGCGCTAATATTGACCATATCTAACACGCTTAGCTGCTGTAATATGACTGTGTTTATATATATAAATAAATAAATAAATGAATATATATATATAATACTAAGAGATGTAGTATATATATAAATAAAATATATTGTTGTTTTTTTCAAATGCAAAACCTACCCATAGCGTGCGGCACTGGTACAAATGGCATTGGGATGATTGGTTGCGGCATTGGGATGAGTTTAGGTTGCGGCACCTTGACAACTGGAACAACCGGGATTACTGGCCTTGGCTTTGGTACCCTGACAACTGGAACAACCGGGATTACCCTGACAACGGAACAACCGGGATAACTGGCCTTGGCTTTGGTACCCTGACAACGGGAACTACCGGGATTACTGGCTTTGGTTGCGGCACCTTGACAACTGGTACAACTTGGATAACTGGTTTTGGCTTTGGTACCCTGACAACGGGAACTACTGGGATTACTGGCTTTGGTTGCGGTACCCTGACTACAGGAACAACCGGAATGACGGGTTTAGGGACTGGAACAACTGTGAAAATAACATTAAAATGGTTAAGACAAACATATTTCAACTTTAAAAAGCTATATAATTTGGATCTATAACACCCTGATAATTTCTTAAGATTATCTATTTCTCTCTTAATTACACAGAATGGCTTTTTAAACCATAATCATCCTTTGGAAATATTTCAATCATGAATTCGGCCGATTTTAACAAGTTCAGCCATGATTAAATCACAGAGGACGTGCCGGACAACGTGTCATTACCGTTACCTACCTATTGGTCTTGGCACGGGTATGATGGGGACTGGGATCTTTCCATAGGCAGCCTTTCCGTATGAGGATCCAAATCCGAAAGAACTTTTTCCGTACGAGTCGTCGTATCCATAGTGACTCTTTCCATAGGAAGAGCTGCTTCCATATGACGATTTTGGCATGTAGCCGGGCTGTCCGGGGAAGGCATGTGACAGGGTGGCCACGCACAGAACGAGGGTAACTGCAGTAATCTTCATCATGTCCTGTTGTCTGTAATGGAAATATCACCATGGTTACTCGTGCATTGTATCAAAACAAGCTGGCTTTTTTAAATATATATCAGTAGATTTAGCATTTGTTCATATTTATTTGAGTTGATTTTGATAATTTTGTAAACTTAAATTTGCATACCAACATATAGTTAACGTGTCTCTCCCTATGAACAACAACAACTTGAACAGTTATTTAAGTATATGCGGTTGATTACTATGGTTACTGAAAGATGAATGTTTCCAGCAATCAATATAAAACAGAAAGTGTCAATAAATCATTTAGACGTTCTGTACTGATTATTTGAATTAGCAAAATTAATACAAATAACGTTTAAAATTGCTTAAATGAGTCATATCGGAGAAAAGATATTGTTAAAATTCATTAATTTTGAATATATTTGCTTTTCTTTATAAAAAATTCTGCCGGGATATTTTGAAAATATTATATTGAGATGGCTACACTTATAAATATTGAATACATGAGAAAAGAAGTATATATTTACAGAGCGTTTGGTTGTACGAGATTTTACTTACTCTCGGAAGATTCCAGAACCTTATGACCAATGCTCAGTCATCACGGTATATATACACGAGGGCCAGACGGTTACGTCCCGACGTGATGTAAGTCACGCGAACACCCGGAAGTGGCGTCACGCTTGACACCTTACTGTTCATAAGAGGGAACATTGAGAAGAGACAGGTTTAAGGTAGTGGGGTCGTAATTCATTACCTGCAAGTAAAGAAATCTGTATCTCTCAGATAGAAAGTTGTGCTTTAATTTATATTCATAATTTGTATAGCTTTTTATTTAATACATTTAAAAATATGGTATATATTGAAAAGCTAGAAAAAAAAAATGAAAAGCACTCACTAAAAGTCTCGTAGATTTGGCAAGAGCACCAATAAAGATCTAAGAAAATTAAGATTAACTTTGAAATATGTGTCTCAATTTTTAATTTGTCACCTTAAGCAGAAGAATGGTAAAGCCAGTCTTTAAAATGAGTCGGGTAGGGTAAAGGCTTACTAAATATTCCAACTATTTTAGTCATTTAAGGTACAAACAACATATACCGAAATAATGATATATTGTACATGGGATGGTGAGGTTTTAATAGTTTTTACCATCGGTAACTTATAATATCTTTTTTGAACCGCTATGTTCAGCATTGTGCCGGAAAAAAATAGACTAAAAGTACAAAAATACATTCATTTTTTACATGTATATGTGTAAATTATTTACCAAAAACAGGAATGATGAGGAAAAAAATATATCCTTCAATTTACATACTCATAGTTAAAATGTGCTATTTTAAACACTGTTTATAAACATACTTAATCTTTAAACGTGTATCGTCAGTTTCAAATTTCAAGTTTTCCAATAACATATAATAATTGCAATTATAGCAATCCTGAGACTTACTTCAAAATTTCGGAATTTTGTCGTTGAAAAAATATGTAAAAAGTATTGATTTTATCTCGGCGTTCAGAATTTAAAAAACAATAAGTGAAACAAGTACCTATAATCAAACTCACTTTGTTTCGAAACATAAACCTAAATATCATAAATATCTATACAATTAAGGCATAATAACTCAATTTTCTTTCTAAATTAGATCTGAGTGATATAGAAATAATGGTCAAAGAAAGAACTAGAAAGAAAAAAATGACACTCTTGGTATTTAAACCCACAACCGAAGCCTCCCTATGGTTGTTTTTCAATTGGAGGTTATGTAATTAGAGTCCTTTCAGAACCTTAACATGACGTGTATGTATGGTTTGTTTCTTGTTCATTTATAATAACACAGAAAACGTTTTCATCATTAGATCTGCAATAAAATTCATATTCGACAAAGAAACATTTTAATATCCGAACAATGTCCAAAACCGGACAATAAGTTGTGTTTAGATTTTGCATACAGGGGTATTTTTCGGTATAAAACAGAAAACTTCTGTTTTTTTCCCACTCCCCATAGTGTCCCATAATGTTAATTTGTTAAGTACCGGTAATTTAGTTAGTTTGTTTGTTTGTTTGGTTTAACGTCCCACTGACAGCATTTCAATCATTTGGAGACGATCCGGTAATTTAGAAATTTGTCATAAAGAAATACGATTAAATAAAAGGATATATTTTGATTGTAAATAATATTGAATGCAATTTACGAGCAATTTTAATTTTGTCTATTTAAATATTAGTTAAACAAACATCACGGTTCTTCACAGTAAGATTTGTATCCAAGATAAAACGTGCAACCTTGGTGACATACGTGAGCTCGCTTGTAAAGACAAGAGGGCTTTTCAAATACTGGTGATAGGTCCATGTTTTTTGGAATAAGGCTACATTATGATACCGGTATAAATGTACCACAATACAGGCACACTGAATGTGATGTAATAATGATTTATGATATCAATATTTCAATTCTTAAAGGACGTGACCTTCTAAGACTTTTTTATGAGATTCCAAGACTTCCATCCTCAAAGTAGAAATTTTAAAACTTCTGAATCAAGCCTAAGCGATTAATTTTGATCACAGATTTCTAAATAGACCAATTATAAAATCTGACGAGATATGTACATACATGGTTCTGGGACAGTCGGATGTTTGATCAATATTTGTTTATTTACAACGTTAAGAATAATACCTTTTCACTCAATAAAATGCATGTATATACTCCAGAAAATATATACATGATATGTGTACATAAATTGTCCAATGACTTATTTGTAATCATAGTTACATATTTATTTGGTCATGACTGCTCTTACTTTGAAAAAAAAATGCATAAGAAAACATGTGTAGCAAAGACATGTTGTTATAATATATATATTTTTGTAATTCATTTAGATTAAACTATTTGTGTATAATGAACAGTCTAACACCCTGTAATTTAACTGGTAACACTACGTGTAAAGGAAGAAGCTCTGTGGATTACTTTATTTGTAGTTCAACACTGTCCTCAAAAAATCTAAAAATGTCTAAGTACAACTTTTGTTATTCATATTCGGATGTACATAACTCAGTAAGCAACTTTTCTATTTTAAGAGGCTTTGTGTCTAAAATGTTAAGTCAAGCAGTCAAAATGTTAAACTTTTGGATTGTTAAAAACAAAGACAATCTTATTAATAACATTGATGGTGATAAAATAAACGTCATACTAAATGAAAAGGATATTTTATACAACGTCAATATTGCCGCGATAGTGATGCTAGATAATGTGGCTACAGGTATTGAGAACAGATTTCATGAAGGTGCTAAAATCAATTTTAAAACACATGCTTGTAACGCAAACTTTAAAGATCATACGAATGATACAAAATGGTATGATTCTGAATGTAAAATTTCTAGTCAAGGTTTTCACCGTGCTATATATATATATATATATATATATTATGACATAAAAATGAAAGTGATACAGAAAACTTGATAATTTGTAAAAAAAAAATAATAAAAAATGAATAATAATAATCTGCAAATCAAATCCAAAGGTTACTTTGGGAAAAATCATACAAGAAGTAAAATAACTTCTTGTAACGTATCCATTAACTGAAATGTATGAGTATTTCAGTCATGTTAATTGTGATGAAACAGATGTTACTGGTGGTAACTATAATGATGATATTGATGTCGGAGATGATTATACAACAGTGGACAACACAATACTAGATGATGCTGTAGTCGAATACAAATAAAGTCTAAAAGATATCAAAGCTCCCGATGAAGATAATGTGTTAAATGAATATCCAACATGAGGTCAAATGTCTGCGACTGAAAATGAATTAATGACTAAAATCAGTAAAAATATCACAGGCAGTTGCTGATCAGTTTGGCTGTGAAAGAACCGAGATTCTGATTATAAAACTGTTGTTGAAAACTTGAAACAAAAACAAATCTGCATTTTAAATTCATTTTTTCTTTGAGATGCTGGTAACCTAATATAGAGAAAAAAATGATGTCCCGATGTTTTAAAGCTGTTTGTATCGCAAGAAAAAGTAAACTTTGAATGAAAATGAACTGCTTTTCAAATTGGTGACATCTTTTTTTTTATAAAATCAATAATCAAACGACCCGTCTTTTTGTAATATAAAAAAACTGTTATCTAATTATGGCTTATCTATTTTCAAGACTGAAAAAAGAGGAAAGTGGAAATCCAAATGCAAATCCGGATAGAAACGCCGGAAACTCTCAATATCATCAAATAAACAGCTAGATGAAAGACTTGATAAATGAAGCAAATTCGACGAAATAAGTTTGACTGGTCCATGGATTCAGGAACGAGTCAGAAATTTCGCAAATGAACTTTGAACTATCAAAAATTTAAAGGATCTAATGGCTGACTTGAGAAAATTCCTGAAACAGCGGAATATTGTGTTTAAGACAATGTGTGGGGAGAGGGGGTGTAAACACAAGTTATTGATTGTAAGGATAGACTGTCAAATATATGCAAAGGATATTAACAGACAGCTCCCAATTAAACACGATTACAACGAAAGATATGAGCCTAGAGATATATTAAACATGGATGAAACGGTTTCTTTCATAAGTCAGAGAAGAGGGAAACATTCACCGTATCTGGGAGTATACGTGCATAGAACCGGATTGGAGCAGTGTGACTGGTAAAATGATAGAGAAGTCGGGTAAATGTCTGATATCTGTTTAAGACGTGTCATTGTTGATTCACTGCCCGGACATACCGTCATAACAAGAAGTCCCGGATGAAGAGCCGTTTGTTTGGGATTTTTGTTAAAGGGGTAGATAGGAAAATCCGTCAACAGCAGCGCAATATCATCCTGTTAGTGGACAGTGCTCCGCCATACCCCTCTCTGTCACTGAAGGGTATCAAACTAGTGGTCTTACCTCCAAATATAATACTGTTGTGCAGCTGATGATTCGGGTCATTAGGAATACAGACATTTTACAAGCATTACTTTGATGGAGGATTCACCATTAAGTAGTCAATCTGGCTTAACAGAGCATGGAATGATGTTGATGCTATGCAGTGTTGTCGTGATGTTGCTGCTGATGATAACATTACTCTGTCGGTCTTACCACGTGTTGAATCCATCTATGGAACATCAGTGAGCAATTTCATCATTGAGAACGTACCAACATGTGACGATTGTAAACTTCTGAGTGCTGATGCTGGTACTGCTGGTGATGATGATGATAATAGTACAAGTGAACCAGAGTCAGGGGAAACTAGAGAGACGGTGTTATTTAAGAAAACCTTGTGTCTTTGTGGCAAATTTAAGAAATTGGCTGGCAATAAGGGACATGTACAATTTATGAATTCTTCAGTGGATATCGATTCTTTTATCACAGAAATGACAATCCATGATATGTCTGCACATAGTAAGATCAATGACATTTTCAAGGCCTTGAGAAATGCGTAAAATTTGTAAATAGATTCACTATTCATCATGTTGCTTTGTGTTGTTGAGTAAACAAACAAATCAAAATGCATACATATTGACTCATATGTATTTGTTTTTCTGTGCAGTATATTATACCAACATATACATTATTAAAAACAGTTTCAGTTTTTATTGGCAATCAGCATAATCAAATGCCTTTGGCCATTTACAAACCATATATTCAATAAGACCAGGACACACACATTTCAATGTATACAAAATAAGATGGAAAACATAAAGAAAGGAAAACGATATGTTAAACAAATAAGCAATTACAACACATGTTAAACAAAACATGAGAATACCATAAGAATTCCAAAAATGATACAATAAGAATTACACCACATGTTAAACAAAACATGAGATACACATAAGTAATTACACCACATGTTAAACAAAACATGAGTATACACATAAGTAATTACACCACATGTTAAACAAAACATGAGTATACACATAAGTAATTACACCACATGTTAAACAAAACATGAGTATACACATAAGTAATTACACCACATGTTAAACAAAACATGAGTATACACATAAGTAATTACACCACATGTTAAACAAAACATGAGAATACACATAAGTAATTACACCACATGTTAAACAAAACATGAGTATACACATAAGCAATTACACCACATGTTAAACTAAACATGAGTATACATATATGCACTTCCACCACATGTTAGCAAACAAGAGTATAAACATAGGTAATTAAACAATACACATATGCATGTATAAAGCTATAAAATACTCTACAGATTACATGGATCAGTTATTGCTTCAAGGGACTGTTTGCGGACCTGAGATGCTTCACTAATAAATTTTACTGTTTGTAGTATCTTTTTTTCTGACGAAATAATGTGTTAAATGTTTGTATTGTAGGCCATGATGAGTATCTGTTACCTAAATAGTTTTGTCTTATATTAGCATATACTCGACAACAAAGCAAAAAGTGATATTCCGATTCTATCGCATTACTTTTACAGACTCTATAATTATAGTTTTTACCTTGTATTACCCATGAATGTATCGAATTCGATTTGTATATGAAGTTCCTCTAAATATGTCAGTTGCCTATAAAGTTTATCATTTTGGATGTCAGATAAATAATTTTCGAAGCCGAATTAATTTTAATCGTCTATAAAAATCTAGTTTTCATGTATTATTCATTTGCATATTCCATGTGTGTATACCTATCACGAATTCTTTGTTTGAAAGTAAACTTTGGTAAAGATACAGTATCATAATTACTTCACATGTAACCAAAGCCCACCCTTTTATGCGATTTCCCACAGCGAGTTGGTTTTTTCCATTTATCTGTTCATTAAATTCTAAAAATACAGGTTTCTTATAATTTTAGACCAATATCTAAGTGATATTTCCTTTACTATTTTATTAAGAGGAAGTCGGCCTTTTACAATTTTAAATTTTTTATCTATCTCTTTGAAATCAAATATTCCCCAGCCTTTAGACCCATATAATAGTATTGACATAATAAGACAATCAAAAAGTGATAATTTTGTCTTAATGTTTAAACTCATTTTGTCGAATATTGATAATAAACTATTGTCAGCCCTGAGTGCCTGTTCAGAAAGGGATTTTGTTGCCTCTCATATTACCGGTGTAAATAAATTTAATGCCCAGACAGTTAAATGAATCAACAATTCCTATTTTTGCTCCATTTATGGTCCATTCATTATTATCATCTCGTTTTCGAGTTTGGAAAGTTTTATTTTATTTTTAGACCCCATTTATTCGAAAAAGTATTTCCACAATCAAGTTGTTTTTGCAAACTCACTTGATCTGTTGTAAATAAGGCGATATCATCCGCATAAAATAGCATGTACATAATTAAAATCATTTTCTGTTAAATAATTAAAATCCAGAGTTTTGGTATATCATTGATAAAAAGATAAATAGTTTAGGAGAGAGGGGCTCCCCCTTTTTCAAGCCGAAAGTTACATAATATCTGAATAATTCATATTCCGAGTCAATTTAACACATGATTTGACATTTTTATATAGTGATTTCAACATGCGAATTAATATACTGCTTATACCAGTTTCAATTAATTTCAACCACAATGCATCCCTATTTTAAGTGTCGAAGACCTTTTCGTAGTCACCATGAATTTAGCCTGTATCTAATAACTAACGAAAATATTTGCCATGATATTAATTAACGTAATTCATCGACAATAAGCCGGATTTCCACTATCTCCTTTCTTAAATAATTACTCTTACACCAACTATCAGGATAACTTACGGATTCGTATATTTTATTAAAAATTGTAAGAAGATATGGACTAATAAAGTCTTTACCGTCAATAAAAAAAGTCGGCAATATTGATGTCTATACAACTGTTATTACACTTGTTTATATTTCCAGAATTTTCTGATATTACTTTTAATCTGAGAAATAATTTTAGCTTTTTGTTATAATGAAATAATCTGCACTTTACGTTTAGCATCATTAAATACAGTAATTATGTGTTGTTTTTCATGTCTTAGTGAAATAAAATTAGAGGCATATGTTATAAATGTAGAAAAACATACATGCACACTAACAAACAGGGAAATAGAGGGACGGCGAAATTGGGGAGATACATGCTGATCAGTTATAGAAATACACACTCATACATAAAGAGAGTTATTAGAAATATGGGAGAGAAACTCATGAACATAAATATTCACACTGCAAACATATTCGAGTTAGCACGACTGAAGTGTGAAAAGCATGTGTGCACAGACAATTTAGAGGAATCCGAATACCTAGTGTGATAGCTAATTTCATCTCACTAATTTTGGAGCATTTGTAGTTGGGAGAAAAGAGACTTCCGTGCAAGCATGATTTCCACACTTCATGCGTGTCTCACCCGAGTATGTTTTAACGGGTTATTGTCGGAACAACTATGGTTGTATTTTATCATCTATCCAAAATCAAGTACTGTATATTGTATATCACATTGATGCCAAACTCAATCAATTTTCTACATTAATACTGTCTTAGAAAAAATGAATAAATAAAATTTGTGATTTTGATGTATATTTTGTTTTACCAATTTGAAATATTTTACATAATAATATAGGACGACAATAATGGCTTTATATGTATATCACTGTTCTGGTTCTCTTCAAATCTCTCTCTCTCTCTCTCTCTCTCTCTCTCTCTCTCTCAAACCTGATCTGTTACCCATAACCGGAAGGTTATGTTATCAATATATCATTCTTGCATTTTTCTCCATGTTGAATACTAATAAAGATTTGTTCTGTTCTGGAACAAGAAATTTAAAAAAAATAAAATAAGTGAATGGAAATGTGTGGGAGGTGGGGGGGGGTTAAAGCAACGGAACACAAACACAGAAACTGAGTTTTTAGTCTTTAATGCTACTTTTTCCTGTTTCACAATGAGTCACACGCCACCCTATATATACAGATATATACATATAAGTCTCTGTCCCAGCGCTGTATCAATCACTCCTGAACGAATTCCATTTCGAACATTTTTCATGACACCAATAAAGAAATAATAGAAAGAGATAGAGTGATATTGAATAAAAATGACAAATACATGTTCTGCAGACCGGATGCGTTGGAATTTATGAGACAGAATGAAGATAAATGAAAACACTAGAGTTGTACATGCAGTAAATTAACATTTTTTACGAGGACAAACTGTACCTAATATATTTCTTCTCGAGAATTTTAATTATCAGAGAATATAATTTTCCTTAAAGTCCCCGGACGATCGCAATTTTACAGATTTGACATAAGATAATTACGTTTTTAATACCCCGTAAAACAAAAGAAATTTAACAGACATTGAAAAATAAACACAATATTTTCTTATAGAAAAGATCAGCATGCAGAAGTAAGGGAAATCATTTAGAAGTCGTTATCTTAAAAGACAAAACTTGAATGATTGCAGGTTACATATATATATATTTTTAATTTGGTCAAACTTTGTTAAAGCAGAAGAATAACATTAATATTATTTTTTTAATTAATATACCTCAATTAAGCAAAAATGATGATAGAAAATCGACAAACTCTGAATAAGATATTATTGCCATCAGCTTTTTTTATGTATAAAGATGAAGAGATAATGAATATAGATATGTTTCTTCGGTGATAAACTTCCTATCAAAATTTGTTACTCATGATGAGCCTAAGGCAAAATTATAATCATGGTCCTTCAAATGCTTAAAAAGACTTCAATGCAGACGCAAGCATCCACTGACTTGGAGTTATAGGCTCTTTTGCTCAAAGTCTATTACTCTAACAGTCCCACTATCACTTGATGGAACCATGATCACAATTTAATGATGGATGGATTACCTTAAGTTTATACAAGAAAGACAGCGCTATATGAACATTCGCTTGTAAAAGATTTCATTTGATGATATCAATACATGGTAGCAATGAACCTCCTACAGGTAAAAGATTCTTATATACTTAACCCTTTCCCTCATATAGACTCATTTTGACGCACTCAATAGGTACCACATAAAGCCTGATCTGCAGACAACCACAGGTAAACCTTACCAAATTTAATTATAAAATCCTCATTTCCAGACCACTGAGGAGCAGCGAACAGCATAAAACCTGATCAGCTTGCGAGTTACTCGCAGGCTGATCTGGTTTTATGCTGTTCGCATATGTCTTTTCATGGTGTCCTCTATGAGGGAAAAGGGTTAATCTGCAGTATGTCTCACCTAGGTGTCTAACTCAACCCCTCCTTCCAATTTTAACATTCGAAACATTTTGTTATTTGAAGGACATTCTCCATTCTGCAAGAATCGGCAACACGTGCACGCTTTTCTTTACTTTCACCCGTTCAAACCTTAGAGAGAGACTTTCTGTTTCCTTAAACTGATTCTAAAAATTGCACATGCCTGTTCAACTACGCTCTGATGGCTTTTTGAAAATATTGAAAATGATCTTAGTCACACTTTTCATACCTAACCTCATTTTTTAAAGGATATTAAAACAATTATCATTTCCTCCTATGAGAAAATAAAACCATAACATACAAGTAAATGATAAGTACGTATGAATTTAATATATTTTGTTTGTTTACGCTTTTTAAATGAACATTTAACTCAAGAAATGTGTATGAGCACAATTATTTTATTATTTATTGATAGTTTTTACAGTATTTTTCGACATGAGAAAAAAATAGGAAGGACAAATGAAAGATGAAGCAAAACAAAAGGTTTAGACTAAAATATTGTAACAAAATTGGAATTCGAATACTACGGAGTATGATACTGTGGATTTCATTTGATCTATAAATTATTACCGAGACGCTTCACAGAAACAAGGTTGATCGGTCAACTTTAAATACCTATTTACAAAATACATGGAATAGCTGGCCTCCTTTCTCATGCAACTATACTCAAAGGAAAAAGAAATGCAGGGTAAACGTTTGTGTCAGTTTTAAAGAGGAAGTATTCGACGGTATTATAGTTTAAATTATTTTGATAAAGATTTTTTTTCAAACAAAATAAATGCTTTAGATTGATATGGGGCTACCGTGTGAGGTTTATTGCAAGGTTAGAAGGTAAAAACTTGACTCTGGCTACTACAGATTCTAGTTACACTGCGTTTCCTTTTCCTTTGAATATAGAAAATTATAAGTTGTCGAAGACAAAGCTACCTTGACGAATCATTACTTTGTTTTGGATTTAAAAAATCACAAATTTGAAAAAAAAAAAAACACACAAAAACAACATTTATCCTAGATTATACTACCAAAAAAGCAAGCAGAAAAACGTTGCTTTAAAATTATCCTTATTCATCAATAGACATCATTTCATCTACTTGAATTCCGTTAGATACCATTACGTTTGTGAACCCCATTAACATTTCTAGTATTGCTTCATTTTCTTAACTATAACACTTTTTTTCTGATAATTTAATTATCAAAAAGAACAGTACTATATAGCTCCATAACACAAACATTGGAATAACTTAAAACAAATACTAATTACTATATGCATCTAAAATACTTAGAATATGTTGTTCTTAAGTCCATTGTTGTCGTCCCAGTTGTTGCCATGGTAATTATCCCAGGATGACCCAGCGAGGGAATGGCCTTGTCCTCCCCATGACTGGCCACCAACCATACCACCCTGTGGGTACTGACCACCAAATCCTCCGAATCCTTTCTGGCCGAATCCGTGACCCATTCCGCTCAATCCCCCAAATCCTGTCTGGTCGAATCCGTGACCCATTCCGCTCAATCCCCCAAATCCTTTCTGGCCGAAACCGTGGCCCATTCCCCCAAAGCTTTTCTGACCGAAACTGTGACCGTAACTGTCAAACCCTTGTCCGAAGCCAGCACCTACGTTAGCTCCAATGTGACCGAATCCATCATCGTAATGATCGTCATCATCATAGTAACCACGGAAACCTCCGCCGATGGCGCTGACTCCTCCCATACCGCCGAATCCCTTGCTTCCATATCCACCATAGCCCTTGAAGCCACTGAATCCTGAAATGGAAAATATAAACTTGTTACATGTATTTGACAAATAGTGTATTATTGGCTGTCTTCAGAAATATTAGACTTTTCTGAAAAAACTTTTCAAAAACACTTCATTTCTCTTTATTATTCTACATACATATCAATTAATAAGGAATGGGTGTAAAGAACACTCGTCCTTATAGCAACCATAAATATATATGTATTTGCCTCTTACATATTTTGAAATGCACACAAGACTTTAGTAATAAATCAGACATCTGGTCAATGAAATTGGCCATATTAATACAATATTGTTTAGATGTTTAGCTGCAATTATATGACTGCACTCCTAGAAAAAATGCCAAAAAAAAAAAAAAAAAAAAAAAAAAAAACCTACCCATAGCGTGTGGCACTGGTACAAATGGCATTGGGATGATTGGTTGCGGCATTGGGATGAGTTTAGGTTGCGGCACCTTGACAACTGGAACAACCGGGATTACTGGCTTCGGCTGTGGCACCTTGACAACGGGAACAACCGGGATAACTGGTCTTGGCTTTGGTACCCTCACAACGGGAACAACCGGGATTACTGGCTTGGGCTGCGGCACTCTGACAACGGGAACAACCGGGATAACTGGCCTTGGCTTTGGTACCCTGACAACGGGAACAACTGGGATTACTGGCTTGGGCTGCGGCACCCTGACAACGGGAACAACCGGAATAACTGGCCTTGGCTTTGGTACCCTGACAACGGGAACTACTGGAATAACTGGCTTTGGTTGCGGTACCCTGACTACAGGAACAACTGGGATGACGGGTTTAGGGACTGGAACCACTGTAGAAATAACAAAAGAATATTTAAGACGGATAAATTTGTACCTCAAAAAGCTATGTAATTTTGGATCTATAGCAGCCTGATGGCTCTGGCGCCATTTTTCCCTCCATATGATACAGGGCAGGCAATTAAACCATTATCATCTTTAGGAAACAATTATAATCTCTTAGTGCCGATCTTTACCAGTACAGGCAGGATTAAACCACAGTATAAAAATTTGGGAGGGCGTGGCAGACAGCGTGGCATTACCGTTACCTACCTATTGGTCTTGGCACGGGTATGATGGGGACTGGGATCTTTCCATAGGCAGCCTTTCCGTATGAGGATCCAAATCCGAAAGAACTTTTTCCGTACGAGTCGTCGTATCCATAGTGACTCTTTCCATAGGAAGAACTGCTTCCATATGACGATTTTGGCATGTAGCCGGGCTGTCCGGGGAAGGCATGTGACAGGGTGGCCACGCACAGAACGACGGCAACTGCAGTGAGCTTCATCATGTCCTGTTGTCTGTAATGGAAAGATCACCATGGTTACTCGTGCATTGCATCAAAACGTGCTGGCATCATCTTCGAAATACATACATTTAGCATTAAGGCAAATTTGATAATTCAACATACAAATAAGATGTTCCTCCATAAACAACGACGACAACACTTGTTGAGATATGCAATTAATAAGTGTTGTCACTGAAAGTTGAATATTTTCAGCCATCAGTTAAAAGCAGAAAGTTTGAAAAAATTCGAGCAAATATAATTTAGACCTTTCATGTCGATTTTTTTATCTAGCAGTCTTAACTTCTTTAATATGTAAGAAACTTTCCTCTTAGAATCCATTCATTTTGAATATTTGCTTTCCTTAAAAAAATAAATAAAATAAATATCTGTCATGAATATTTGAAAATACGATATAGATACGATAAATGACATACATATATATCGATCACTACAGAATTTATGAAATTTTAAGAAAGATATATATAGAGAGAGAGCGTTTGGTTGTACGAGATTTTACTTACTCTCGGAAGATTCCAGAACCTTATGACCAATGCTCAGTCATCACGGTATATATACACGAGGGCCAGACGGTTACGTCCCGACGTGATGTAAGTCACGTGAACACCCGGAAGTGACCTCGCACCCTGACACCTAGCGGCCACCTGCAATCTTACGCATAATGTCCCGTCGGTTGGTAACCAGTTCATACCTATACATCAAATGGGGAGTTTTCCTGGTCAGCTGTGTGTAGAGACAGGGTCTCTTTAATACATGTAGAGACCCGGTTAGAGATGACTTGATCGTCCCCCTGGATCAGTGGACAGTATATTCTACACCGATTTATTGGTGTAACACCTAAAATGTACTCTTTATTTTTAACCTCTTTTGTTATCGTATTATATATAAAGATATTTTGCTAACACATACATACATACATACATCTATCACGATTTGGAAGCTTCGTTTTACACAAGGACTGATATTGTTGGTTTGAAAATAGAAATAATCAATACAGATATGTTCCTTATTAAACCTGTGAGACGGTTATATATTTACATGTATTCTTATTGGAAAATATGGACAAGAACACTCAACACATATCTACACGTTGACGAACATGTAGGTTAATTATGACTTGTTCAAGTGAATAACGTTTCCAAAGCTCGGTGGCTATTGGCATGCTGGTATTTTGTAAAAATGGTAACCTTAATATCACGATTAAAGAAATAATCATCCTCTTTATTGTAGATTTTTAAGGAAAAAATGAATATATCAATTCACAGTTGATGTACATACGCTTTTTTATTTAGACACTGTAATAGAGATTTACGCAGTGCAGGGGAAATAAGACATTTTCTTGAAATAATGGACGCCTATGTCTGGGCATATCTTTCTTAATAAGAGGTAGATTTTTAATTTATCTTTATTATCTAAAAATGCACTTTATAAACTATTATGATTTATTCGATAGAATGTAAAATTGTTCAAGTATTGTTTGTATAGCATTAAAACGCCTTAAAGATGTTTATTTTACCCATTGGGTTATAGCACGGCATTGTATCTTTTTAAAGAAATACAATTTACAATGGAGAGGGTCATATCTACATGTACCGGTACTTTTATTTGAAAACAGTATCATAGAAATATCATCGCAAGTTTAAGATCATTATCTCATGATTGATTAATAGAATCTGGAAAACTTCGGCATATTGCAAGAAATAATAGGATGTGCAGTTAATGTGATAGAAATGATATTGAAGATGACTTTCACTTTATTCTTATTTGTCCATTTCATACATGTTTATGATCATAGCACCTACCAAAGTATTATTCAAACTGACCAAATATGTTATTTTTTTTTATCTTCTGTGCACTGAAAACAAATATTGTTAACAAATTAGCAATTCATTGTAAAAAGGTTTCAACATATACACTTCATTTAATTAAATAAATAAATTAAACTTAAATAAAATACTTAACTATTTAACCGCCAAAGTAGTTTGGGTAAATAAATTCTACATCTGTATATTATAGCCCTCTGATGATAATGTCATTCTCATATATATATAGTTTTCCATGTTACATGTTTTGTATTGTAACCGGAGGTGGGGTATAAGATTTTATTAGAATGCTGTCTAAGTGAAGATTACTCAAATTATTCCTGTTTTTGTTTTCAATGTGACATTTCTTTTTCTTCTTAATACATGCATATGGAATGTCAGAGAGGGAAAGAGAGGGGTACAGACATGGAAAGATAATTTAAAAACACAGAAAACCTTGATGTATACATAATATTAATTTATGATATCAACTTTTTGCATAATTGTTTTTTTGTTGTTGTTGTTGTTGTTGTTTTCATTTATAAATTGATGTTTTGTTTTCAGTTTGTAATGTTAAAGTATAGTAGAAAATAGAAATCTTCTACACTGAATTTATGTATTTTCTGATTATTTTTTTTTATATTATTACTCCTACATATAATAATAAATAATTAAGGAAGCAGGTAGGTATCCTAACTTACGTTGTTGATAATGACCCGCGACGCTTCCCTTCATGTAATACATCTTAATAAGTTAATTAATTAATCAATTATTTATATTAATTGCTTGATTGGTTGTAAATTGTTTGGTCCATCCATCCATCAGTCATTTAATTATGTGCATGCATCCTTTAAAAAATGTATGTTTATGTATAGAAATAAACTACATGTATGAAAAGGTAAATATGCACTGAGGTATTTTTTTCTCTAACTTTCTATGCTGGATATGTATCAATGCGTACGTTGAAACCTAAGATATAAGGCCATCAATGTGTTGATCCAGTTTATTATGACGGTTCCTGGGAATACTAAGAAACCAGGCCCCGAGTTCTCGAAAATACTTAAATACAATCTCAGACTCAAATTTGAATCCCTATTGAAGCTAATGGGCATAGTTTGAGTATAAGTATGAAAATCATCTTAAGTACCATTTTTAGTTTCGAGAATACGGGGCCTGGTTCAAACCCACCAACTTTGTGTCAATATCACTAAGCACTAATACTGTAGTATTGGTGGACTATAGGTCATCTCACTCCGAAATGAGACGGAAACCTACGTAAATCAACGAGCACTCCCCAAATACCTAATCTACATGCTGGTGTAAAATTCCACACATTGTTCAATGGGACCCTTGGTGGAATGGTCTGTTGGGACCAAGTGGAGACCTACTGAAAGCTTAAAATAAAACTTCAGATCTGCAGTGAGCACAACGCTGGACCAGTTCGGGTCACCTCGGCTATTTCCGATTAGATGACTATTTCTCAATAGTTTATCAAATTCATCATAAATTTTTTAAGGATTTGATGCTTCCTTTCTATGGTATCACACCATATACTGGAATATTCTGTTTTGCTGATGTGGTATGATGCTACACCTCGTTGCATGTTTCTAACACAAGGTCGAGTAGTCCAGCACGAGTGCATGCGCCTATGATAAACAGTCTCGATCAATCTTTCAATCAATCCAAGCTGTCAGCCAACCAATTACTTATAAATTTGTTAAAAACTCATATATTCTTCTAACGTAAGCATGATTTTAGGCACATATGATGGATTAAACTAAGTTGCTTTTTATCTTTAAAACGTAGTTGTGGTGCGTTGTTAAAATGTGAAGGAAAAATATGTACGAGTATATAAATTCGGAACACTTTGCCCATTTCTTCGAAATAACTAACGGGTTAGGCCGGGGATTGCCGAGTTAATACAATTGAGAGTATACATTGTGCACATTCTTACTAGAAATCCGGAGTATCAAAGGACTGAGTTACTCACGAATTTATCGATACGTCATCCACATTATGTTTTCTGCTTTTAAATATGCTATATTTCTAATTGATAAAATGTTGCCGTTGTTGTTTAAATAAATAAAGCAAATAAATTATTTTATTTTCTGTCACTATTAAAATCCTAGAATCACAATGAAAACTAATCGAGGCAGATTGATTACAGTACGCAAACCGGTCTCTCTACCGCCACAAAGCCTAACTCCAAATTAATGAAGGGCAAAGTTACTTTAATACCTCTATTCCATCATTAAACGTTCTTTGTTTATTTTCCATCATTTTTTTATAAACAGAATGTCCATGATTCTATCTACATAAATTGAATTTTTACGCATTTAAGTGTGTTCATTTACTCTTGATAAACCTATGGAATACTGACACTCATCAAGCACGGACTCTCCGTGTGATTAGAATTTTAGATCAAGATAGGAACAAAAAAGGTATCCACAAATCACAACAACAAAATAAACTCAATTGTTTTAATTATCCCAAAATTCTTCATCAAACGACAATTTCCGCGGTGTAGTAGGGGACACAAGGGAGTCTTCTGAAGCCGAGGAGCTGTTACAGATGAAGCTGGGGCCCTCGATGTCCCCTATCTGCTCCCGGAGCTGCTCCGTCTCGGACTGCGACACGTCCAGGCCATCGTATCTCTCGTCTGCAATCCAGCTGTAGCTGCCAAGTGGCCGCATGCCTGTGTCACGTGAGGTAATGTAAAGATGCAAAAACTTAATTGTTTCTAGTTATAGACAAAAGAAGTTTTACGAGCTCTTAAATTACGAGTATTGTAATACAGAAACAAAGACACGAATATTCCACATCCAAAACTCAGAGAGAGAAACCGAGACAGACGTTCTTTACAGGAAAGACATATTAAACAGAGATGGGGGAAACTCTTGAAAATGACAGTTGAATATTGTTTAGGCAAATCATTGAATAGGGCATTTTTTTTTTAAAGTTTTGAAAAATCACTGAGGTAAAAAGTAACCATATTATAAAATATTTATTTTTCTACTGGAAGGAATTTTTTTAAATTCTTTTAAATCATCAATGGAGCAGATAAACATCACCCTTTACATAGTTACCATCATGCAGGTACTTTGCTATTTTACATGAAACATTTTTTTTATATTCTTGACTTATTTTAATACATAATATATCATCTTAGTATTGTAATGTTCTCTTGTAAGGTAAATTGACTTTCACATATCTTCAATAGAAAAAGAGATTATTGAAAACTTGACTTTGCGACTATTCTTACGTGCATTTGTGAGATTTTGACTAGATGCCAATTTCTGTTTAATCTCTGTTTAATAGGACCTTGTTCACAACAACAATACATGTAAACTTAAAATCAGCATTTAATGAATTTAATTGTGTAATCTAACCTTTATGAGGGGATGTCCCTCTTTCAATTTCATTCGGGTCTGGTTCAAAACCGTACACCTTAGTTGGTTTCCTGCCTGGTGTCAATGCTTGAGGACCACACTTTCCTTGGCGCATGCACTCTGGCTTGGTGAAAAAGTGTTGGGTGCTCAATAAGCCGGTAACTGTGTTAGAAATTAATGGTTTCTGTATAGCACACTCGTGTTCACTTTCCTCGTTTCCAGCTAAAGGAAGAGTAAGATGGATGTATGACGACTTTCTGGAAATTTTCTCCATGGTATTCCCGCTGGAGCTGGTATAGTTTTCATCGATTCCAGTGTGAGGATTTACTCCGGAAGTAAAGGTACTAGCTGCTTCCGGCATGGATTGTATTAAGTGATCCCACTCTTCATTATAACTATCAAGGTCGTTTTCTTCACTGGAATCTTAAAGTAAAGATGAACATACATCATGCAATAAGTGTGTCATTAAATATTAAAGATAGAATGCATTGTTGTAGTTTGTGGTGTTTTCTTAAGGGGATATAAAAAGCGTATTGTAAAAGAGTTTGTTTGTTTGTTCGATTTAGTTTAAACATATTTTATTTCAAGTAACATGACAAATGGCAAGAACATAAATATATACATGAAAAGGGATCGAAACGAAATTAAAAAAAAAAAAGAAATGTAGGCTAAATTAAGAGAAATAAAAAAAAATAGATAAAATAAATCTGGTGTGATCAGTGTTGGGAGATGCTGAGAAAATATTTCGTATATCAAAATAACCGAATTATCCCTCTTATCAGATTTTAAAACGCTTAGTAGATTTGATATACCCGTGAACTGCTTTAACTATCGCAATATTTGCATTATAACTTAAATTTTCGTCACAAAATAACAGAATATTTGTGTCAAGATTAGGAACAAAGGAGAGACGTTCGAAAAGAACTAATCTTTGTTGATCATATTTACGGCATTGAAAAAAATAATGATCTACAGTTTCATTAACTCCACAAGTACATAAAGGAGATTCTAAAACATTTTTTAAATAAAGTGGATGATTAAGAGAGCTACAATTTGTACGTAACCTTGTATGAATTATTTGAGAACCCCGCTCCCCATATTGAAAATAACTAGGAGGTTTTATACAATTCACATTTAACAATCTTTTAAAAACAAATAAAGATCTAGCATTTCTTATTTCGACAGGGAGATCGTTCCAAGCCCTTAAAACAGATGGCAAGAATGAATAATAGTACGAATTAGTGTTACAATTAATACATTGAAAGTCATCTGCATTTCTGAGATTATAACTTGACATATTACCAACACGTTCAGGTATTAGCTCACTTAAAAAAAAGTGTTCGATTTAACGTCCCACCGACAGTGTTTCAGTCATTTGGAGACGATGTCTACTTGAGACAGATATAGTGCTGCCACACTGCAGTATCACGCCGTAGACATGTGGCATGATACCATACACAGTCACTTTATCCTGACACCGGGCCAACCAGTTATTAAACTACCCTTATATGCTGAGCGCCAAGCAAGGGAGCTATACCAATACCATTTTTTACGACTTTGGTATATCGCGGCCGGGGATCAAACCCACGAGTATCATAAAAGAGAAAAATGTTTTTATGTATATATAATTTGATTTGACATATAAGACATATAACTATCCCCGACTACGAGTTTACCTTCAAAAGCAATAATTTTGTTCCCGTTGACACTGACAGCGACGTCGGGTTCCTCGGGCCTCAGACCCGCCTGGATGGCATAGAACGCGTCTAGTTTGTTGTGACGTTCTGTCTCTATCATTCTACTTCTCTCGGAACAGACCTAATCGTGCAACAGACCAGACACATTAGGTACCCCGCACACCATTGGCAGTAAAAGTACAATTAATTATTATTATTATTATATATATATATATATATATATATATATATATATATATATATATATATATATATATATATATATATATACTCAGCCAAAAATTAAGTACCCATCATACGTTTGTATCTATATATGGAATATTATGTAATATATATTCTGACTATTTGTTCTATCTGGAGTAAAGGACCATTCCCTTTTGACATATTACGTGAATATTTGAAGTCGCTGTGATATTTCTTTCATCGAAACAAGTTGACAATACGACAAAGGAGTCAATTTCAAAAATGACACTTGCTTCGAAGATTCGGTTATACAGTATTTACTAACGTGCTTGCATTTAGCATCTCAATAACTTGGTTAAAGCAGCTCGTTCACAGATGGTCATTGACTTAGAATTTGATTTTTAATGATGTATTACGTCTACCGATTTAATGTCACCCAATGCAACCATCCATGATCGTAATAAAATTTGGTGGTTTCCCAATTACAGGCAATACCATTAAAGACGGTATTGAAACTGTATTAAGACTGATAAAACCTATATTTAAATTCATTCACTTTTCCCGCATGAGCTAACTTAATAGGACGAACTTACGAAATCGCTACCCTGAACTGTTGCGGAACGGGTCTTTCGGGGATAATGTACATATTTTTGATATAACTGAATTCGTTGAGTTTGAAAAATAGCGTTTTCCTGTGCAACGTGACCTACTCTTTCCGAGTTTATTTGTCAGGAAACAACGAGGGAGATTAGAATTTTTTTTATTTCGCCCGATCGATCATCTGTGAACGAGCTACTTTAAGTTGATCAATATTCAAATCTAACATTTTTGTTTGACTTGATTTGCGTGAGTTTATTCAATTGTTATTTATTCAGGTCAATTGGTGCAGTCAGATACTACCACCGGATATCGACCTGTGCTGCATACGT
>CM037784.1:50431644-50481644 GCA_021229015.1 Solen grandis | reverse complement strand
CGCACGTGCAAAACTACTTAATTTGGCCTTCAACCGATGGGCATGGTTTACTACTGATTACTTAGGTCAACAGGTGCTCCAACAATTATATGTACATTGTTTATTAGTTATTTCTGTGTTAACATAATATTTAAAGACATATTAAGAATTGAAAAGAGGGAACTTTTTTTAGCTTAATATATCATAAGAAGTATGTGTATATTGAATATTATAAAGACAGCATACATACATAACAAGAGTGCACCATGCGTAATATAACAGCATTGATATCAAAAGAAAATAGGACTGTTAAAGGTATAGACAAACATAACGATGGTAGCATCTGTTACCGAGGGGTATTGCTGTATCACACCCGAAACTACACCCTGTCAACATTATCCTGACACCAGGCCAACCAGTCCTGTAACTACTCTTATATCAACAAAGATGAGATTTACCGGTAATAATGTTCATTTTCATCTTTCTTTTTTTTATTTTGATTTTTTTTTAGGGTTGGGTCACCTTTAATAAATTGTTTGTTTCCCCTCCCCCGACCGACCCTCAAAAAAACCGCCGACCCAAAAAATTATTGAGTAATCTGCTTTTCTTTATCTTTTTTTTTTACCTATTTGTAATAAGTTGCTTAACTTTGTGGGTTATCATTTGCTATATATATTTGTCTCAAAATTAATAGGGGACCTCCGTGGCCGAGAGGGTAAATTCCCTGACTTTAACACTCACTTAGCCCCTCACCGCGTGGGTTCGAATCCCGGCAGGGTCATTCGGATTCCAGCTGGCTTGCGGTAGGTCGGTGTTCTATCCGGATGCCTCCGTGCATTCGGGGTCTTCCTCCACCTGTAATTAGCTGGACGTCGCTATATGACTGAAATACTGTCGAAGCGACGGTAAACTCAAATAGTCAACTCAAGTCAAGTCAAAATTAATAGTCTTTAGATTTCACAACATTCTTATTTTCTTCTTTGTTATGTAATGGATATTTATAATTCAACTAAATCAAATAAAGCATAATATGAACTGGAAATTAAAAAGAATGTTTCAGTTTTTCTGTGTTTAATGCCATGAATTAAAAAGTTAAATGATGTTTTGTTATATCTATGCATTGTAATTGTTTTATCTGGCATATATACATGTATGCACAAATAAATATATCAAAGCGCAGATATTACACTCCAATTTGCACAGTTTGGTATCAAAACATTGTGCATGTATTATCAAGACTGCTCAATCTGATCTTTTTTAACCAATACGTAAAATATATGAGATACCACACCATCTATATTTTGTAATTTTTACATTCATGTTATTGATAGTTCATAGATCTCTGCGTTATCACATTTTTTCCCACGTGACTGTAGTGAATATCACAGAAAACCTGATCCTTGTTCTAACCCCATGTACGTCATTAAGAAATCAGCGTTGATTGATTGCCACTCTGAAAGAAATTTTTTTTATCAGCATCTTTAAAATGTACATTTAACATAGGATTTAACCAAGAGAGACCATTGATCTTCTGGCCAAAAATGGCCGGATGAACATTGAAATCAAAGTAATGAATGTTGTATCTTTTACACACCTTACAAGAAAAATCTCCGTTCACGAGTCGCGGTACGAACTCGACACACATCCTACAGTAGTTATGGCGACCACATTTCATCCTCCGGACTCGCACGTTTGACTGGTGACACACGTGACAGTCCCCGGGGACGTAAGACAGCGACATCTCTCGGGACGTCCTCCTGATCTTGTACAGTCTATCCATTCCTAGACATCAACACTCTGCATCTTCCAGTTTTCTTTTACGCCGTCGTCAGTTGTATACAATGTGGACATTGCTAAGTGACGTCACAATGAAAAATTTGACGTTGCCAGGATCTTAAACGCTGCATTTTGGGATTACTTACCAGTGACGTCAAATACCTAGTGTGTATACAAAGCGACGTCAAGGGATTCATGACAAGTATCAATATTTGTACCTGTGTATATCTAAGTAGCTACATAGTGTGTACTGAAATGGCCATCCGGCTTAGCGTGAATGGAAAAGTACCCACTAGTACACTTTTGGAAGACATCCAGAGACTTTTTACGAAGTTTTATTTCATATAACTGACTTACGAAATTGTAAAATTATGCGAAATCTTTGTTCGTGGAAATGAAGTACACGTGTTATTTAAACCTTTAACATAAACCTCTCTTTTCTAGAATCTATCTCCGGGTTCCAGGAATAAAACTATGCATGTACGGGACTTTTAAAATGTTTATTTCATAAAATGGCAGATATATCTTTTGCAGTGGTTGCCCCAAAACTATGGAACTCGCTTCCATTGAAAATAAAGAAATGCGAGTCGATTGTGTCTTTCACACTTCCATTTTCGACAGTTTTCCGAATAGATAAAAAAAAATTTAATCATTCATTCAGATTTTATCATCAAAATCATTGATTCCTTATTTAAATCGTTTAAAAATGATTCTGCAAAAACAAAATATATGTACAATGATAATTGCCCCTTTGATAACATACATCCATATGTTGAAGATATTTTGAATAATTTATCATACATAGTGATATAAAACAATTTATTTTTTCACTTTTAATATCTATAAATTGTATAATATTATTCGGATAAGATGACCATATGGAAGAATGGCATTGCCAAATATGTTATTCTCTAAAAATAAAGATATTATTTTTTATGTTACCTTTTTTTTAATTAAAATTCTATTTTATTTATTTAATATTCGTAGTTTCTTGTCAAGAAGTGTAAATACCTTAATATTGTTGTGTAAGAATATGAAGTGCACGCCATATTAAGTTTTACCTTTAGTAGCTTAAATCGTGAAATATTAAAAAATTCCGCCTACATGTGTTATCCTTTCCACTGTTCTTACAATGTATTGTGTTTTCCTCATTTACATTTTACAATGTTCCTAGAGGACATGTGTTCTGAAAATGCATCTCATCTGATATTTAGCGATTGTTTTATTACTCCTAGGGGGACGAGTTACTAACACAATGTGTTGCAATGTCACATATTCCAGTATTTTAAGATTTCACTCATCTGTATAAAAAGTGTTTTCAAGATGGCGTTTATGTAGACAAATATCTATTTATCTTCCATTTAAAACAAATTTAATCTGCAAGATTTAGCAGATAATCCACGCATCCAACTGGTGCATGAACACTAATTTTATAACTCCAAACAAAACATTTTGTATTCCCACATTTGATGAGCAGTTAAATTATAGCCATTTTAAATATAAAAATCAAAAACCTTGTCGGGTCATATTTGTTTACCAATATACTGCGCGAAACAGCTTTGATAAGTACCGTACCTTCCTCTGCCTCGAAATTTATTGGTTGCATACAAGGGTAATGAAACGTACCTTGAAACACATTTTATAAGCTACTCGCCTCGTGTATGTCATGTTTTTCTGATATTATTCAAAAGAAGGTTGTTAAAAATGCTGTAATGACTTGTTCTGAAACTCATGCTTCACTGATACAATACGGAAGATTATGCGTTGTGTGGGAAAATGTTTAATATTAAAATATCATATATGTTTTATATCCTTAGCATTCATATGACAACCTCAATTGGTCCGTCATACAGACGAGCGGAGCTGTCGTTTAGAGTCTCTCTCTGTATAGATATGTGTGTGTGTGTGGTGAACATAAGAAAAAACATAAAAAAAAAAAAATACCAGAACATTTTTATTGTAAATGCTGTCAACAGTAGAGTAATTGTACACAAAACTACGAATATCATGTGCAGATTTGGGACGGAGAATCACGTGCAGGTCACGTGACAGTTTCTGCTGCAGGGTATTTCAGCGTCAACAGTGAACAATTTGTTGTCTACAACAGCTTGATACAGATAAGGGAACTATTTCTGACGTACGCCAATAATTCTACAGGATACACAAAACATTTTATCATATAAAATGACTATTTTTGATTCGTGCTGTGAATCTAGATCGAATCTGATTGCATAAAAGGATTGTCACCTGAAGGCATATATTATAGTGTATAAAACATGACAGTAAAATACATAGGATTTCTGTTGTGATTAAGTAAAAAAGGAACTTATACATAATATAACGGGGTTGATGCAATATTCCTACATAAACCAGGAGAGACGACAATACTGTAAAATGCCATACAAATTGCATGGGTAGGCCAAGCTGTCCCCTGTATTTACTACTTTTTACAGGGTGACGAACCAGAAGTATGTCTGTCTGGGACTGAGATTTATATCCATCGTAAATACAAATAATTGGACTACAACACATGAAAAACATTGACTAGAAACCTCGTGTATTCACCGATACATTCAACTGATAGGTACTGACCGCACACAAAATATCACTATATAAGTACAACAATGAATAAAAGTAAGCATACAATGGGGTATAACCAATAGAGAAAGTAGTCATAAAATCATTAAATCATAATAAAATCATTAAATCTTATTTTAAACAAATCGTTGATTAAAAAAGGGTAAAAATGAAAAAATGATATTATTCTACAATCAGCTAAGAATGAGATTAATTAAAAGCTTGGTTAAAAATATTTAAAACATGATGATTTTGATTTTGCTCATTAAATTTAAATGCATGTAAGGCTGAAACATGGAAAGGGTCGGATAACATTGCATGTAATATCACAATCCATTGAAGCTGAGAACAGTTCACGTGCCCAAAACATGAAACACGTGCAATTCCACAATATGGCGCCCATCCCCTCTTGCATCCCAAGTTATTGTTCACAGAGCTTTATATATTTATATACCTTATCAGTATTTCATTTTAAACCTCACAAAAATTGTCATTACACTCTGATCTGTAGAGATTACTTCCTCTTCTTTGAGAAACCAATGTCTGCGCATGTCTCGTCGTCAATGTCGTCTGGGCATGCGCACGTCCTACCTCCGTTTGGTGTTGGGAGACAAAGGAAGCTGCAACCTCCATTACTTCTAAAGCATGCGTTAGTTACTGAAAAAGAAGGAGATGGAATTGAATGAATAAGTTTAAAGAACAATGAATAAATAGCTTTTATATTACTATCCAAGAACGCCAGAAATTTTGATATCCGTGAACATAAAAACAAATGATTATACGAGTAAGATACGAATAAATTCAAAAGACCTATTAGAATTTTAATTTACTGTCAAATTTTCGCTACAACGAAGCAAAACAAAATGGAAGCATTTAAAGGGCTGGTTTTCTGCTCTGATACATGAATAATCAATATGAAAAATGTAACCTTCCTACCACTGGGGCTGCAACGTTTCGCCTTTGAATTATGTTGTATGGGGGCTTCAAATTATGTTGTATAACATAAGTATGTATAAATTACTACAATAAAAATGTTTGAATTTACCTCGGGGACAGTATTCACCAATAGCAGCAATGCCATACAACCGACCGTTTCCGCCAATGGGCAGCGAGAGAGGCTCGGCGACTTCCCCACCATTGCGGTTGACGCTGGGAACACCGGAGCTGTAGGAACAGGGTACGGTAAACAGTTTACATGTATACACTAAATAACACCAAGCTGTAGGGACAGCGTACGGTAAACAGTTTATACACTAAATAACACCCGAGCTGTAGGGACAGGGTACGGTAAACAGTTTATACACTAAATAACACCAGAGCTGTAGGAACAGAGTAGGACAAACAGTTTATAAACTAAATAACACCCGAGCTGTAGGGACAGGGTAGGACAAACAGTTTATAAACTAAATAACACCCGAGCTGTAGGGACAGGGTAGGACAAACAGTTTATAAACTAAATAACACCCGAGCTGTAGGGACAGGGTAGGACAAACAGTTTATAAACTAAATAACACCCGAGCTGTAGGACAGGGTAGGACAAACAGTTTATAAACTAAATAACACCCGAGCTGTAGGGACAGGGTAGGACAAACAGTTTATAAACTAAATAACACCCGAGCTGTAGGGACAGGGTAGGACAAACAGTTTATACACTAAATAACACCCGAGCTGTAGGGACAGGGTACGGTAAACAGTTTGTACTCTAAATAAATTGGGTCCATATACTAACGCATTGCGTATAAACAAGAGTGTTCTCTGGGAACACATATGTCACTTACTGAAGCGTGACAGAAAAGGTGTGACGGACAGACAGACGGACGGACAGACAGACGACGGAAAAGTGATCCCTATGTGTCACCTCTGCTTACAGCAGGTGACACAACAAACAATAATTTTTAGCTTTACCATACATTTACTGCTATCTTGGTCTGTTTATATGTTGTTTGGTAAGATGCTGTTTTTATGTTTCAATTCGTTTGTTTGTTTTCTTATTTTTAATTTCATACTATAAGTAACATATGTCATTTAGTACACTTACATTGTCCAATCTGACCAGTAGATCGTGTTGCCGTAGAAGGCCAGATCAAACGGGTAGCTGGCGTCCTCTGTGATGACACGGCGTCCCACACCGTCCGACCGTACGCATTCGATACGGTTCACACCTGTCCAGACAGAAAACATAGAATACAGTACAATAATCAGTAGACTTACGCTGCTATGATCCCCTAAACTGTTGTTTTAAATCGCTCGTTTTCGTCTAAATAGCAACAAGAAACTTGACGCAAGCGTCAAAGAATCGGACCATGTAGATTCACAAAGTCACTGAAAATTCTAAGAAATCTTAGATAATTTAACAATCACAAAAAGACCCTGTATTACATTTTTAAAAGGACTGAAAAATCTCAAGGATTATAATATGCAAAATTTTGAATAATACAAAATAAATTAATTAACAAAGCTCAACTCATCGTCATGGCTACATGTACATGTCTAGTGATTTGTGATGCGATGCAACCAGTTGGACAATGTTTGTGGTGGGTCCAGTAAAATATAATTATGAAATATTGGTGCCCATTACACATATGAAACGGTCAGCAAATAGCCGTGTCGGCCTCGACCGGGTATCTAACCTGCGTCTCCCCAGCAGATGGATTGTGTGTAGTAGTCGATGGTGAGACCGTTGGGCAGGCCGAGGTCCGTCTCCACGAAGATCTTGCGGTCACTGCCGTCCATGTTAGCCATTTCGATGGTGGGCTGGCTCCGGTACCAGTCCGTCCAGTACATCACTCTGTAACACAGCCGGGTACCAACACTTAAGAATGGGATTTTTGGGGGAGAAAGAAGGGGTGTATCAAATTGCAGTAACACTTTTCTTCATCACAGACTACGGTCATTTAAAACTCTATCAACATCAATTGGCTTTATGAATAAATGATTTAAAATACATGGACTTTGATATACAGAATATACAATATTCAGAATAGTAACGCATTTTTGCTACATTTTTGCATGCATATGCAGGTAAATATCAAAGTTTTCTGAGGTCAATTACATTCGAAGTTTGAAACAAAAAAAGATAGTTGATTCAACTTTGTGTAACCGTTAAAAAGTATATAACTTTGTGATAGACCAGCTAAAACTTTCATTTAAAGATTTTTCAGCCTTTCATTTAAAGATTTTTCAGTCAATCTCTTACACAAGTACTTTGTATTTCAACAATCGTTTATTTACTTGAGTTCATGTCCCATCGACATTATTTCGGTCATTCGGGTGACTTTGTCTACATGAGACAGATATATTGCCTACACAAGTGGCATGATATCAAATCCGGTCACCTATCCTGACCCCGGGCCAACCAGTCCTGGAACTACCCTCATGCAATGGAGATATCCCAGTACCATTCATTAATGTGTCGCCGTCAGGAATCGAACCCACAACCTACCGATTATGGTTTCTTCTATTGACGAGTAAAAAACTGGTAAGTGTATATATGACTAGAAAATACTATTCACAGCACGTATATCTATATAGTTCTACAATGTAACAGGCTAATGAATTAAGATGAACACATCCAAAATGATTATAATGTAAGAAGAATAGCTCACCCTCTCTGTGGATCAACCACGATAGCGCGAGGGTTGACCACATCGTCCGAGATAAGTGTCTTCTTGTAGGTCCCATTCAGGTTGACCACGGCGATGATGTCCAGCCCAGAATCCGTGACGTACATGTTACGAGACAACCAGTCTATAGCCACACCTTCCGGTGACCTGAAACCTGGGGAAGGGGAGATGGGTGGATAGAGAGACAAAAGCAAACAATTGACAGCGGAACAAATTAATGTTTAAATACTGATTTAAATAGATGTAGGATTTTTTAAATTTGTATAGAATATAAACTGCATGTCAAGTGTTGACAGTAATATACTTCTAATGAGTTAATTCCCTTAGTATAAGTAGAGTTCATTAGTACAGTCCGAAGGTTGCAAGATCAGTCACCGCTGGGTAGGTGAATGTCTTAAGACCTCCCAATGTGCAAAGAAGAATGATCGAGATGGGAGGATTAGTATCAAATGTAGAAAGTATTTATAAAAATAAAGACATTGACAAAATAAGATTAAATTGAAAATCCCTTAACAACTACATGAAATTGATGCAGTCGTGGTATAGCTAGAGTCAACTCAAATCCCAGCCCGTTCCTAATCATTTCATTGCTTTTATTTCAGTGCCATCTCTGTGCGGGCCTATACGTGGGTTGCCCCCATGACAGTTGTATTACCTGTAGCAACAACCTCCTTCTCTGACCCCTCCAGGCTGGCCCGGGAGACCTTGCCCCCGTTCACGTCGGTCCAATAGAAGTCTTGCTCCTCACAGTCCGTAGCAACGCCCACCGCCAGCTCACCTGCAACATGCAGACACCAGGGGGCGTATACACCAGAAATACAGGTGTAATGTGTAAGGCAGCTACATCATTGTAACAAGTCTATTATCAAAACTCTTTGTTTCCTTTTTAAATTTAAATGTCTGATTCATGTGTAATGTAATACCAAGTATAATCTATTTATTAAATCATTCTTCGATAATCAAATATATCACGTGATTTAAACAAGGTACATGTTTTGTTTTTAAAGGATTAGTGTATAAAATGACAGGAGAGGTAGCTTTTCCGTACCTGGCACATAAAGGACACGGGTACCATCCGAGTCTATGCCGTTCTGGGTGTATGGCACCTTGTGGAGGGAGTAGCCCCGGGAGAACAACAGGTAGTTCATCTCCTCCCGCGTGGCTGAAACATACGTCACACCGTCACGTGATGAGCAGGCAATGTCACAAACAATGGCACGGATATCGAGAGTTGTTTTTGTTCATTAAGGGTATACTCTCAATGGATATTGCTGCAGTCACAAAGCGATGTCCAGATTCTTACAGGCAGAGGTAAACCCTAGTGCACAGTGGCACCTGGGTAGAACCACCGGATAAGTAATTCGGCTAAAATGCAATCTGACTAAATTAAACGATCTTCCAACGTTATCGTAGCGTATATAGGGGAGGTGTACTTAAGTCAGATTGGCTAAATTGCTTCCTTATATGATAAACAAATTGATCAGACCCACCAATATTGCATATATATATATATGTACATGACATGCCGCATAACTATGTAGAAAAAAAAATGAACTAAATTCTACTTAAATAATAAATATGTAGTATCTACTCAAGAGATATTCTATTGTTATTGTGTGGGAGTTTTCTTATTTTATGCTAACTGATGAAGTACTGCGTTCTATCAGTGAGAAAAAAATATATCTCACAGCGTGGGTGATATAGATCTGCTGGGACTACTTTTTTACTTATAAAGGCCATTTAGGGGCAGTCAGCAATTTTCACATACTACAATTACGTCACTTTATTCACTCAAACAAATATCCTCTAAATCTTCGATGAAACAGTAGTTCATTCACATAGCAACGTCAAGCAAGATTTATTAAGTTACCCAAACATCTTGAATTTACAGAAAAGAAAGTAAACTTTGTGACTCAGAGTATGGTTAAAAAATCTTGTATCCAATTGAAATAATAATCCAATAACCAATGACGTAAGCACATGATACTTACGTGCACACGATGTACCGTCTCCGCGGAAACCACGGTTACACACGCAGACGAACGTATCCACATTCAACATACAGGAGGCGTTAGGATCACACAGACGGTTGTCACGTCGGCAGTCGACACCTGTTACACATGTAAAGTTGATTAATGACGTCGATGTTTTTTTATATATATAAAATATATGTCAAATGACGTCACGCTGCTGCGATAATCTCGTGTTGTATTTCTTATTCATCACTTAAGCCAGCTTGTCTACGAGCTAATACAGCCATATAATGTATTTTTATCTAAAAAATGTGTAATATCAACAAAGAGTACATCGCGCCTCATGTCGAATGTATTCTTACGCATATTTTTAAATACAAACATGTTTGATACAATTTCCTATCGGTGCAATAGTCGAAACAGACGTAAATTATACTCGTGTAGTAATTGACAGATTATTATTTTTGTTTACATGTAAATAAAAATATTAAACGTTCTAACAAAATAACTTTTTTACTCGCTTAAAAAGTTTAAATAAATATAGATGTCTATTGGTCATGGGTTTTCCCAAAATAATCAGAAACAGACACAGGCAAAGGTGCTTCTTTGGGTTATGTGATAAAAAAAATAAAACTTATTTGATAAAAAATTATGAAAATCGTTAATTGATTTCATAGCTGATTTCATGTTGAAATCATATAACTTGTTTCCTTTTTATATCAAATAAATACTTATGTAATATTCTCAATATACAAATCGAAACCGGAGTTAAGTAAACCTGTATTCCTGTCTTCATTGCCTGATATAGTATTCATGTACAGATCTATAACTTGATCAATTTATTTTTTACTTAACTTAAATGGTAAATGAAACAATGGACTTTTCCTAGTTGTGCACACTGTTTGGAGTCTGAGCTACATAATTGTTACACCAAAAACACAATACTCCTGAAAGGAACTGTCTGAGTTGGGTCTCCTCTGTTTGCCAAAACGTCAAAACATCTACATGATTTAAGATTAGATTAACAGGCAGCTAGCTATTTGGATTCAACAAACACACGCACTGTAACATTCATTTCTATCCCTCCACAAATCAGATAGCAAGGCCAACCAATTACTCTCTCAAACCAAACCGTCAGTCTGACTTATCAAACAAAGGGTCACGGCGAGTGCCACACGTGATGACTTACCCCTAGCGGTGCACCTCAGTCCGTCCCCTTCGTAACCAATCTTACAGCGACACCGGTAGTCCAGGTGCTGGGCATCGTACACACACTCGGCGTACTCGGAACAGTTGTCCACCTCGTTACATGGAACCACTGGCAGGGTCGGGGGATGGGGGTAGAAGATGGAAATATCTCTTTTAAACTTGTAATATCTGATGTTCTTCTCACTATTTATGTAAGTCCATTATTTCTAATTCACAAGAACGTGTTTTATGAAAAGAAAACATAAAGGATCTATCTTTATCATCAGATTTTGATTGTATCACTTATTACTCACACAAAACAATACACATACATATATAATAAGTGTTGATGGATAATCAATGTCATTAGCTATCTCTATTTGGGTCAATCAAACCCTTGAACTATTTCTAGTTAATTCAGCTCACTGATACATTGAAATGAACATAACCGGCACATAAATGAAAAACGACAGCATGATCATCATTTAAGAAACAAAAATAAATAAAATGTGATGCCTGTCCTGTGTTATCGAGACGTTTTAAATGTAATGTTGCGGGCGTACCTCGCCTGATGCAGACGGTTCCGTCGCCAGAGTAACCCGGGTTACACCTGCACATGTAACGGCTTGTATCCCGGGGGTCGGGCATGCAGCGGGCGTTCGTATCACAGTTGTCCACAACGTTACAACCTTCGGGCTCGCACCGGAAACCATCACCTGAGTGGGGGGAGAGAGACCGTGAAATTTACATATTTATGTAAAAAAAAAGTAACCAGGTGAGAAAAAATATGCAGCCAGACTGGGGACCCCTCGCTGACAGGGTGAATGCTCTACCGACTGAGCTACCGGACCGCTTACACAAATCTCTCACCAATAAGAGTTACATACTCCCCTGCCAATTTGGAATTCGTCCCCGAATTTACAGTACAGATAACAAATTGCTATGTTAACGACGAACCCAAATGCAGTATATTCTGGAAGATTATAGTATAAAACTTAAAAATTAGTTTAAACTTATTCATTTTACATCAATTGGGAAACAAGTTCTTACAACTTATACTAATCCCCTCGACGGTTCCTGGGTTGGACCAGTACTTTGCGCCTGGGAAGGCCGTGATGAATTCTTGTCTCCAACGGGGTTCGAACCCACAACCTTCGAATCCGAAATCGGATACGTTACCACTTGACCACGGCGCCCTTGACTATACTGCAACGGCCCCACGTTGAGCGCCAAATGTAACCAGGTGAGAAAAATATGAAGCCAGACCGGGGCTCGAACCCGGGACCCCTAACTGACAGGGCAAATGCTCTACCGACTGAGCTACCCGGCCACATACACATCTGTCTCCCTTATTGTGAATTATCGCACTGTAACATATGGAAAAATATATAATGAAAAATACAAAAACAGAAAAGAAAAAGAAATATACATTATTTAAATGAAAAATTCATGATAATTTTGATGCTTAAGAAGATGGTGAGGTGGAGGTGAGGAAGCGAGCCCTACCTCTGAATCCCGTGTTACACGAGCACATGTACAAGCCCTCGGCGTCTCTCACACAGGCTGCATTGGTGTCACACCTGTTGTCTTCCAGACAGTTGAAGGGCTCGCACCACTGACCGTTACCTTGGTAACCACGTTTACAGTAACACCGGACAGAGATTCCATCAGTCTCACAGTCAGCGTGCATGTGGCATGCATCACACAGATTAGACGGGTCGGCTGAAAGAGCAGACGTTAAAATATACAGTCGTCTGGTCAATTTATAATTACTAAATTACATGTAAATCAGAAATACATTGTCAATTTTTATTTCTGTTCTACGCAATTGTAATGTATCTTTAACATGATTGCCAATATTATCTAGCCAAAATCAAACTCTCTCTATATAAGCCTAGTATGAGGTTTCACTCATTTTATTTGGTTTCTCGCCGTAGACAAGTGACATGATACCACTCAAAGAAACACTATCCTGACACCCGACCAACCAGTCCTGGAAGCGCCAATCAGGGAAGCTATACCATTACCATTTTTTACGACTTTGGTATGTCGCGGCCCGAGATGGACGCTCTATCCATTCGGTCACAGAGAGACGGTCTTTTTTTTTTTTTAAACATGAACATGCCATTAGTAGTTGCATTTCTTGATTAAACATTCTTTAGCAGATAAACAAATGGCCAACGTACTGGTAGCGTAGCAGTAGCTTCCGTTTCCTTCGTAACCCTGGTTACACACACATCTGTACACCATGTAGTACGTGTCAAACCGACACTCAGCGTTCGCATCGCACGCATCGCAGCGTCCCACTGTAACATATCATAGTTTATATAGATAAGCATCCATGTACGATTTCTTTATCATTAATGATACAGTTTTTATACCAAGTTCCGTTATCATTTCTATTTCGAAAATAACAGAATAATGAATTTTATAATAAAACTGATTACAGCACATACATGATATATGTCACTCTGTATCTGATTATTGTTTTGTACTCGTAAATCCCAATACTGGGTATAACACAATTGAAAAATTATATATATCTAAGATTTCATTCTTCCTATAATTGTTTTGTTAAACATGGTTCGACCCGGCAAAATCATCACATGTGTTGACAATTTACATAAAAACAAACTAAAGACGAAAATTTGGTTAATCAGAGTCTCTTTAACACTAGGGTCATGCAACTCTCTCATTGGCCGAAACATCATTTGTATCGCGAGAACGAGATTAGTTTATCTGCGCCATTTTTAAATATAATATTTTGTACATATAGAGATCCTGGGTTAATAATGGACATATGATTGTTAGATGAAAGTGTGGCTCAGGGAGCAATGAACAGGAATTTGGAAAAGAGTCAGGAAATTGGAGGCAAAAAAAAATCACAGTATCTCCAAAGATCAATATAAATTGATTGATTAATATCGGAAATTAACAAATTTACAGAATAGGAGTGAAACTCACGCTGCGTGTACTCCTCACAATACAGGCCGTCACCGCTGAATCCCTCGAGACACATACACCGGTAGCGTCCTTCCGCCTGACTATACAGACACTCGGCGTTCTCGTGGCAGATGTCAGCATCGTTACAGTCAAACTCTGAAATTAAGGACATCTTTTGATCTAGCAACATATTTCATTTAAATATTTTCATTTCATCCTAGATTATTAGATTATAATTGTATCAGTTGTCCTCAAAGACTGGTTAGATCTATGTTTTTTGGGTTGTTTTATTATTATACATGTACAAAAAAAGTTGTTGTTTTTTATTTTATGCTTTTCGGTGGATTATAGGCAAATATCAGTGGATTATATCCTGATAATTTCAATGTTTGTTTGTTTGTTGGGTTTAACGTCCCACCGACAGTATTTCAGTCATTTGGAGACGACGTCTATTTGAGACAGATATAGTGCTGCCACACTGCAGTATCACGCCGTAGACATGTGGCATGATACCACACCCAGTCACATTATCCTGACACCGGGCCAACCAGTCCTGCAACTACCGTTATATGCTGAGCGCCAAGTAAGGGAGCTATAGCAGTACCATTTTTTACGACTTTGGTATGTCGCGGCCGGAATTTCACTGTTTTGAACAGTGAAATTATCAGGAAAACAGTCAAATTATCAGAAGCTTGAACCCGACCCTACGTTATAAACTGATCCGAGCGTCATTTGTGCTGGGTTATATATTTCTGTTGATTTCAAAATGCTAGAATAATTGAAATATTACATGCATGATACATGTTTGATTTCGTGATTTTGATATATTAAGTATCATCTTTTGAATCAAAGACACCAGTCTTCCTATTCCTGATATTCAAACATGTTTAATATATGTGCAACACCCACCCACGTACCTACTGTCAGGCAGACGACACCGTCCCCTTTGAAACCCGGGTTACACTCACACATGGGTCTGTTTTCCACGTCATTAAACACGCAACGTGCGTTCTCAGAGCATGTAGTGTCACCACAGACGGCATCTGGAAAATTTTATTAGAAAAATAAACAAGAGGCCCATGATGGCCCTAAATCGCTCACCTGAGATAAAAAGGTTGACCCAAGGAACATCTGTACCAATTTATTTTAAAATCTGGCCACTAGTTTTGAAGAAGATGATTTTTAAAGTTTTCATTTTTTTTTCTTTTTGTTGCCATGGCAACCAGAGTTCTATATGGATCAAGTTTATTTAAGCGACTTTTGTGAAGGTTGACCCAAGGATCATCCCTGCCAAGTTTAATCAAATTCTGTCCATTGGTTTCAGAGGAAATGTTGATTAAAATTTTACCTATATACATATAAGGCAAATAAGCCCCGCCCCTGGCGGCCATGTTTTTTACGGATCGGAAAAATTTTAGCAACTTTGGTAGAGGTTGACCCAAGGAACATCTGTACCAATTTATTTTAAAATCTGGCCAGTAGTTTTGAAGAAGATGATTTTTAAAATTTTCATTTTTTTTCTTCATTTTGTTGCCATGGCAACCAGAGTTCTACATGGATCAAGTTTATTTTAGCAACTTTTGTGAAGGTTGACCCAAGGATCATCCCTGCCAAGTTTAATCAAATTCTGTCCAGTGGTTTCAGAGGAGATGTTGTTTAAAGGTTTCTCTATATACATATAAGGCAAATAAGCCCCGCCCCTGGCAGCCATGTTTTTTTAAGGATCGGAATAATTTTAGCAACTTTGGTAGAGGTTGACCCAAGGAACATCTGTACCAATTTATTTTGAAATCTGGCCAATAGTTTTGAAGAAAATGATTTTTTAAGTTTTCATTTTTTTTTTCATTTTGTTACCATGGCAACCAGAGTTCTACATGGATCAAGTTTATTTTAGCAATTTTTGTGAAGGTTGACCCAAGGATCATCCCTGCCAAGTTTAATCAAATTCTGTCCAGTGGTTTCAGAGGAGATGTTGTTTAAAGGTTTCTCTATATACATATAAGGCAAATAAGCCCCGCCCCTGGCGGCCATGTTTTTTTACGGATCGGAATAATTTTAGCAACTTTGGTAGAGGTTGACCCAAGGAACATCTGTACCAATTTATTTTAAAATCTGGCCAGTAGTTTTGAAGAAGATGATTTTTAAAGTTTTCATTTTTTTTTCTTTTTGTTGCCATGGCAACCAGAGTTCTACATGGATCAAGTTTATTTTAGCAACTTTTGTGAAGGTTGACCCAAGGATCATCCCTGCCAAGTTTAATCAAATTCTGTCCAGTGGTTTCAGAGGAGATGTTGTTTAAAGGGTTCTCTATATACATATAAGGCAAATAAGCCCCGCCCCTGGCGGCCATGTTTTTTTACGGATCGGAATAATTTTAGCAACTTTGGTAGAGGTTGACCCAAGGAACATCTGTACCAATTTATTTTAAAATCTGGCCAGTAGTTTTGAAGAAGATGATTTTTAAAGTTTTCATTTTTTTTCTTTTTGTTGCCATGGCAACCAGAGTTCTACATGGATCAAGTTTATTTTAGCACTTTTGTGAAGGTTGACCCAAGGATCATCCCTGCCAAGTTTAATCAAATTCTGTCCAGTGGTTTCAGAGGAGATGTTGTTTAAAGGTTTCTCTATATACATATAAGGCAAATAAGCCCCGCCCCTGGCAGCCATGTTTTTTTACGGATCGGAATAATTTTAGCAACTTTGGTAGAGGTTGACCCAAGGAACATTTGTACCAATTTATTTTAAAATCTGGCCAGTAGTTTTGAAGAAGATGATTTTTAAAGTTTTCATATTTTTTTTCTCTTTTTGTTGCCATGGCAACCAGAGTTCTACATGGATCAAGTTTATTTTAGCAACTTTTGTGAAGGTTGACCCAAGGATCATCCCTGCCAAGTTTAATCAAATTCTGTCCAGTGGTTTCAGAGGAGATGTCGTTTAAAGAAAATTGTTGACGACGCACGACGCAGGGCGATCCTAATAGCTCACTTGAGCACAAAGTGCTCAGGTGAGCTAAAAACAGAACATGTAGCAGGTATAGGACATGAAAACAACACTTAGTGTACGTTTACATGGAAATAGGTATAAATAAATATTTGGAAATTAACATTCAGAATAAAACATTGCATTGGATGAAATTAACTACATGAAATGCATGTCATTTACAATTAAAGCAGTACCTCTGACTGGTGTACAGAAGATTCCATCGCCCTCGTAACCATAGTTACAGAAGCACTGGAAAGATCCGGGAACGTTGAGACACCGGGCATTCTCGTCACATGTGTTAAGACCTTCCAAGCATTCGTCCAGGTCTGAAACAAATGTGGTAAATGCAGGAGTAATTAACCGATACACAAGAGCACTGCATGCGGATGCCAACGATCGTCTGTTGGGGTTTTTGCTTAAAAGGGGAAAATAAATTAAGTGAAAATGGACCTAGGTGAGAAGGTAGCCCTTGTGATGGTGAACAAGTATGTGAAGTTTGATGACGGATGGTTTAATAGTTTAGAAGATATGACAAAGTTAAAGTTTTTCACTGTATTTTTTTAAAGAAAGATATCAACAAGGTCCTAAGAGTTATGGCCCTTGATTGTAGCCCTCGTGAAAGTGAAAAAGAATGTGAAATTTGCTGACAAGAGCTGTAATAGTTTAGAAGATAGGTCAATGTTGTTGTTTTTTGTTGTTTTTTGTTGTTGTTGTTGTTGTTTCACAACGACGACGACAACGACAACACCAGAGTGATGACGATACCTTGATGAGCTTGTAACTGCGAGTCACACAAAAACAAATATAAACAAGAGCTGTCAGAGGACAGCACGCTCGACTATTCAAAATGCTTGTTGGTAAATCAAATGAAATCTATTTCAATTCTTGCCCTTCACATACCCTGTACGTAATAATAGTCAAAAAATGATATACCTTGATAGTCTGATACCCCTTAATATTTTTATGAATTCTAAAATCAATTCCACGCCTAGTTACTGAGACATAAGCACAATAATACTGTGCATGCAAAACTTTAACCAAAAACCCAAGTTAGAGAAGGGCCATAATTTGCATAAAATTCAGTCCAAAAGTTATCCTCCTTGGTTTTCTGTCGCCCCTGAAGACATTCCTTAACTTTCTAGTCAATTCCACAAGCAATTTCTGAGATATAAGCTGGATAGTAGCTTGAATGCAAAAATTCAACCAAAATTCTAAGTTAAAAGGGGGCAATAATTTGCAACATATTCCATCAAGAGTTATCTACCATGAAAGTATGATACCCCTAAACATATTAAAGATGTTTCAAATCAATCCCATGCCTGGATATTGAGATATTAGCATGAAAGACTTTGCAAAACTTTAACCAAATTTAAAAAGGCCATAATTTGAACATATTCCATCAGGAGCATCTACCATGAAAGTATGATACCCCTTAACATATTGAAGAAAGATGTTTCTTGTCAATCCCATGCCTGGATACTGAGATATGCATGAAAGTACCTTGCATGCAAAACTTTAATCAAAATTTCTAAGTTAAAAAGGGGCAATGATTTGTAACATATGTCTACCATGAAAGTATGATACCCCTAACATATTAAAGATGTTTCATCAATCCATGCTGGATACTGAGATATAAGCATGAAAGTATCTTGCATGCAAAACTTTAACCAAAATTTCTAAGTTAAAAAGGGGCCATAATTTGTAATATGTTCCATCAAGAGTTATCTACATTGGTTGTTTGATGCCTCTAAACATATTCATAAACTTCCAAGTCAATACCATGAATGGTTATTGAGATGCAAACTAGATAGTAGCTTGCAGCAAAATTTTAACCAAATTTTATGCAAAACTTTAACCAAAATTTCTAAGTTAAAAAGGGGCCATAATTCATATTAAATTCAGTCAAGAGTTATCTAACTTGGTTGTCTGATGCCCCTGAACATATTCATAAACTTTCAAGTCAATACCATAAATGGTTATTGAGATATAAGGTTGATAGTTACTTGCATGCAAAACTTTAACCAAAAGCTGCAACACCAACGCCGACGCCGACGCAAGGGCGACTACAATAGCTCTCATATTCTTCGAATAGTCGAGCTAAAAATGACTCTTTCATGCATATAGGATTAAAAAGTAAATGATCCATTTGATCTTTTTTTGAGATTTATTACATTGAGACAGATCTTAAAATATAAAATTAGAAATGTTTCTTTGTTATTCATGGTAAATCATTTTCACTACAATAATTTTATATTCAAAGTTAGCAAACACTGAAACATATATAGCTTCATGATTAAATCTATGTAATAAAAAGGAATCCCAAATAATCGCGAGTGCACATTTAGTTAGTTTGTTAGGTTTAACGTCCCACTGACATTATTTCAGTCATTTTGGATACTATGTCTAATTGAGACATATATGGAAAATAAATGTGTACCGTTACTGTAATGTCATACATCCATTAATAAAACGTGAATCCCATGAAAAATCACTGAAATCAATGTCACATAATAAAGTGGCGATTTGAGATAAGATAATTAAGATCGATTACATACCACTGCATGTGAGTCCATCACCAAGGAAACCGGTAATACACTCGCACGTGTAAGAGTCATCGGCGGGGACACAGCGGGCGTTCTCGTCACAGTCATGGGCACCCTCCCGGCACGGGTCCGACCCTGCAAACACACGGGCAATATACCACGTATTAAATGTTAGTAATCTGAAGAAATTCGTACGAGAGGCGAGCTCACACAATGTGTTTTAATGAGTTTCATCTTTTGGTTCTTGGCTAGACACCACGTTATCTGTAATCTTGACTTGACTTGACTATTTGAGTTTACCGTCGCTTCGACAGTATTTCAGTCATATTGCGACGTCCAGCTAATTACAGGTGGAGGAAGACCCTGAATGCACGGAGGCATCCGGGTAGAACCACCGACCTACTGCAAGCCAGCTGGAAGGCTTCCTCACATGAAAATCCGAATGACTCTGCCGGGATTCGAACCCACGCGGTGAGGGGCTGAGTGAGTGTTTAAGTCAGCGACTTTACCCTCTCGGCCACGGAGGCCCCAATGTAATCTTGATGACGACAGATAACCTGACTACAACACGTGTGCAAGATTCATCTATTTACGAATCATATTGACTACCTTCCAGGGTAGAAACACAGCAAACTCACATTCATTAGAAACTAAATTACTCTAATGTTACTTTATTTAAATAATATTGTACTAGATCTACATTTGAGTGCAAATCTAGCCTTGAAATAAACCCATGATAAACACGTGCTATAGTAAGATCTATGTATTAAATTTAATTTAAACATATTTATGACACTCCCATAATTGAGATAAACTTTAAAAAGAGAACAGCTGACCCTCGAATATGTATACAAACATGTACATGTATACACGTTTGATATCAACATGTGTGATATTATTATTTCATATTATTTCAATACGTATTAAACTGGTCCAAAAATATATAGAGGATATTTGTTTGTTTTGAGTGAATATGAAATATATCTCACTAAGAAGAGCGAAGCGGACTGTGTCTACATGAGATAGACAAAAAAGCTAGCTCTTTGCGATATCAAACCATAGACAAGACAAACTGACACCGTCACATTATCTTGACACCGGGTCAACTAGTCCTGGAAATACCCATATATGACGAGCGCCAAGGGAGCTATACCAGTACAACAACTTTGGCATCTCATGGTCTGGTATCGAGCCCACGACCTTTCCGTCTCGGGACAGACGCTCAAACCGGCCGGCCACCTTGACCGGACTGATAATGTGTTACATACTAAAACACCGTCATGCCGATCACTGCAGAACGATGAAAGCCATGAAAGAGATTTACAAACAAAAGCCCACTGCAGAGTATTACATGTCCTATCATATTTCAAGCATGACCGACGGTACAAGGCAAATTAGCGACTGGTGACCGTTATCTGCGTAATCGGTAAGTCTAACGGTAAGTCACTTGGAACAACGTTCTTTAGGGTGTAAAACAACCATTTGCATGTAAACTTAAAAGTGTTTATAAAGAAGAGAACTTTCTTTTTATTTTTGCATGTGAATCTCCTTGCAAAATAGGGATATCATTTTATTTATTTATAAGGAATACTGAGATATAAAGGAACTGCTTAATAGAACATTTTTTTTTTAAATTAAGCAAGTGTCCAAGTATAAACGTGAAGGAAAAGTTTATCATGGGAAATACTAAAAGTAAAAAGACTATCGGGGAGGAATTTGAAGAAAAGAGTGAGAGGAAAAAACTGGACTTTGAGGAGGAAATGTTTGCTCGACTATCGATGTATTTCGAAGACATCGAAGCAAACATTCTTCCAATTAGCATGTCAAAGGAGGAGAGAAAAGAAATGTGTGACGCAGCGGAAGAGTTCCTGGACAATCTCCTGAAGGACACGGCTGCAATAGACGATAGGTTCCGGACGAACCGTGGTGGTTTAATACGGGTCGGCAGCTTTTTTGAGGAGACGGACATTATATGTGCAGACCGGATACAGTTCCATATCGTGCTGGATGACATTTCCGGCAGTAACATTGAGCTCATCATGCCGGCCAATACTGAGCGGGTTAGTCCTACTCAACCCGGGGAGGACAACCTACCGGATGTTGGTGACGGTCTGAACGATCTTGTTAATGTATATATAAAGGAGAGTCATGAACGGAAGTGGGAGGAAGGGTTGGATGTAGAACAGGGGCGGCTTAGACTGAAAAGTGAGTCAGGCGTATTCAAGCTTTTCTATATAGCTATTGAGAAAGCTACTGGGAGCATTCGGAAGAAATATCGGGATAAAATATATCGAAAACACGGGCGGTTGGAACTGAATGATGGGCATCCATTTTCGATACAGGAGTCAACAGTTTGGTTGAAGTTCACGTGGAATGAAGAGCTGCCTGTCAGTGTTGGAATCACTCCAGTCCTGAAGTGCAACAAGGACGATGCCCATATGTGTAAAGGTGATCCAATAACTAAGATCTTGTACGACGCGGTGCATTCTGCGGGTCTGTACTTGCTAGTGCCTGCACGCGGGTCTGCCGAAAACTTCAGATGGGCATTTGAACATATTGAGGTCCATATCATGAAGAAGGTACTTTTAGCGTCCCACAAGCGCGTGTACCGCATCCTGAGATTTCTCCTACACGGTTTCGGACAGGGAAGCTTTGGAGAAGTCAATATTTTCGACGACCGTGCTCTGAAGATGTTGGTAGCCCGACACGACCACCGGTGTGAGCGTAAAGACCACGTGGCAGACTGCGTGATGTCTTTGCTACACGAGATGCAAGGAATCTTGGACAAGCCTGCTGGGGGTATTCTCTTCCTGCCCAGTATATTCAACGTCCAGCAAAATATCCTGACAAACAAACTGGCTTCACCGAGTGACGATATACTAGAACTTAACAAGAAGGGTTTGGAGAAAGTAACGGACCATTTATTGGTGGATATTCGAAACACCGCGAAGTATGATTTTAATGCAATCATTAAATCTTTTGTATCGATGAATGAGTATATTCTAAGAGGAGACTATCATGCGAGGAAACTTGCATCAGCTAAAGGAGTTAGACGTAAATTTGTTGAACACTAACAAAGTGAAGACGATCGTTACGCACACTGGCGGTTTTCTAGAATATAAGATTCTAACAAAGGCTTCAACAGTTTATTCTATATTTATTTACTGAATGTTATGCACTCAAAATGATTAGTTATTAAATATTACGTCCAACAATTAATATTGCCTAATTGGTGTACTGAAACGGAGACCGCATGATGCCTTCCCACTAGTGTAATGGTTTTATTTCATTTTCTACAATATCACAACCACATTCTAGTAATACGCCTTCGACAGGTGACATACTATTGCACCTGGACATCTTTATTCCAGTATTTAAATGCTACGTTGAGTTGTGCGTGACGTCAGTTTCTCACACAACTACACTACCCACTTTTCAAGCATTGAAAACCGAATTACAACTCGATATTGAAAAAAAATAGAATGGTTGAACATAAATCTACAACTCAAGTATACTAAAATTTTAAACAAACTGTGTTAAAAAATAAATAATTACAAGGTACAGCAATTGTCTCTGACTTTCCTGACTTTCATAAAGAACTATATTTCCTATTCTGGTGCGTAAATGTTTTGATAAAGTGATCACTTCCTACGAGAATATAGTTTGTTTTGATCAGTGATATTTGAAAAGGAGCTCGTAACATCTTTTGGAAAGTGGATATACAGGTTTTCGTCATTTTATGGTCTTACAATAACCCATGAAGGTATCTGAGGTAGAAAGCTTGAAGTCCGATACGAATGCGTTTTAAATACTAATAATCATATAAAGCTATCGACTTTAGATTCCTCCATGGATTATTGTAACTTCATAAATTATTGACCACCCAATCAATGTAACGAGCCTCTTTGTAGCACTGACCTTCCGGTGTATGGCTTTGCAACAGATTTGCATAATTATCATAGCGGTGCACGGTCAAGCAGTGGATATTTTATTCATCCTCAAGACTGAGTAAACAAATTTAAGTTACGCAGCAGACTGGAAAAAATCTCGAATGATTCATTAAACTGCAGCCCGACAAACACTTTTTCACTTTAGACACACAAAACTCCAGTTCTTTCAGTGCTTTGGTTATACTTAAGCGCCTTTACACTGTAAGCAAACCAATTAAATCTACCCCATCCGAGGGGGACGCTCAAATCAATAACCACACGTGTCGTTTGAAACATGCTTGTTAAGATGACACTAAATATCCAGTGGCGGATTCGAGGGGGGAGGGGGGCATCCAGCGCGCGCCTCCTCTAAAATTCCTCGACCATACATAAATGTAGACATATATCCCTCCAAAAACTCACAAGAATGCAATATTTTACTGCTTTGAATTTAAAAAATCGCTAGGGAATTCCCCAGGATCCCTAGTCCAACCGGAACTACACCCTTACCAGGCCCCTGGCCATGCGGCAAGCCGCTTGCATTGTCACTGCCTACATTTTTTTCAAATATTGCGCCACACCCTAACCTGAACTCCTGGATCCGGCTCTAAAATCTATGTATAAAATGAAATATTTTACAGTGAAAAATACCACTATATAACCACTACGTAAACTAACACCATTAATTTACTTAGAACATCATATTAGAATGAATATTGTATGTTGAAACTCACCGATGAGAACTCCCATCTCATTGGTCATTGCGAACCGGACCACTCTGACATTCGAGTCGTAGGTTATAAAGTTCCTCGTAACGCTCAATCGCATTGTGACGTCAGCAGGCTCGGGGTCTACGTCACACTCCTCAAACGTGATCGTCTGGTCCCACGTGTATTGGGAGGCGATCTCGTTCACGCGGTACGTACGGACGGACTTCGAGTGGATATGGCCTGACAGAGATTAACAGCTATTCCATTAAAGCATCATTTAAAAACCTATACATTTTTTTGTTTTCTACGACTAAATCAAGTTAAAACAATATATAAAATCTAAGCGCTAAATATAAAAAATGCCAAAGTTTATTCATTCCATTTTCAAAAACCAATGTAAACAAAAATCTGCTGGAATATTTAAAATCTACATGATTCACTTCATACCATGACAATCCTATTTCAACGCTTCGAGATTTTATGTAGACGAATTGTATGACTAAGTTCCATGAAGTTTAGGGAAAAAAAGAGGCTCCTAAAGGTTTTCTATAACTTGATCCAATGACCTACTGTTTTCTTCCACCTGTAACTCTTCCAAAATACATGGATACAAACATTCTGACTATGTTTCATAAATATTGAGGCATAAAATGGGGCCTCTATATAGTGCTCAGGTGAGCTAAAAACCTTTTAATTTATATATGGATGTTTTGTACCTGATCCCACTCTCTTGTATTCCTCCACATAATCGTCCACGGTGACCTTCTTGGCTTCGGGTATATCCGGAATGGTACCGTTAATGTACGTATTCAGACGGACGTTTTTGAGAGCGTCATGACCGAAGAACTCCTGCTCGATCTGAACCTTCTGACCCTCGTGATACGTGATGGTAGCTGACCTCTTGAAGGACCCGCCTGTACGGCATTCATTATTCAATCCATCAATAAACATAACAGTAACGTTAATAATCACATGCAGGAAACTTTCTAAATACTTAATTACTCAGCAATTGCAAAAGATAAGTGAAGATGGATACTAGTTAAGATAAAATATCGTGCGTTTACCAAATGTAAATGTTAACTTCCAAATATAATTCTACCCGGTATGTTGAGACTTGTTATGTGTGAAAATACTAAGAAAAAGATGCATGACTAAAGCAGAGCTCGAGCCAATAACCCTCCATCCAGATCCCCACTAAACAAGACCAATCTACAGTAATACAATCTAAGTCCTACCGGTATACATGTAACCGTTGATTGCCCCCGCGGCGCTAGGTCGTGCAAACATCCAGCCGATCACTCCGCCAATAGTGTTTAATGTCATCACTGGGGAACTGATTTCATTTGGTACCCGGTTCACAGCCGTGTAAGCTCGTGCCTCCCGGGTAACGACGAACGCGTGCATGTCGAGGTCCTCGAAAGGGACGCCATTGATGATACCAGATACTTTTCCGCTGAGACGCTGAGGAATTTCTGTAACATAAAACGGCTGTTAGTGACCAAGACACTAAGAGTTTCCCAAATTTTGAACAATGTCATTTTTTATTCACTGTTAAACACGATCAAGGTAACTAATTAAATAAGAACTAATTGAAATGCCCACCCTTTCTTCCTAAGTTAAGAATGTTATACCTATTTATTCAATAATGCTTTATTCGTGTTTTATATACATACATGTACATTGTTACTATTTATTCATTTCTTTTTTTTTTTGCATGGTTCAAATTTAAATCCAATAATGTAGTACACGGGGACTATCTACACCTATAATAAAATATTTACAAAACTGTATACATGTATATGTCAGGTATCTATAATAAACTCAGATCCCATTTTACCCTGATCCTCGATTTTTGCAGCATAAAGGGCATTTTCATTCATCATATTCATGTTTTATATCTTAATGGACATGTCATGTCTTTACAGGGATGTTCAAACTTACTTACAATAGCTACACAATGATAAAGCTAGTCAATGATTGGGTTGACCTGGTTTACATAAAAGAACATACTGTTTTGTTTGTGATACTGCTTGTTAACAATTGCCCTGAATGATAAAGGGCGAGACTTAAGTTTTACTGTTAAAATCACATTTATATAATTATATTCATAGGAACCGATATTAATAATTGCTTAAATGTCCAGTACCTTTCTGCAGACACTGTTTGCCATTACCATAAAATGGCGGGACACACTCGCAGCAGAAGCCCTCATTGTAATCTACACAGCGTGCGTTCTCGTGACACTCACTTCCGCCCTGCAGGCACGACTGAGTCTCCACTTCTGGGTTGAAAATCTCCACTTTTTTCAACAAAACATAAAAAATAAATAAATGCCAAGAACAAATTACGAAAATCATGCTAGAAACTTGATGCATTGTATCACAAATGTGTATGTCTTTTACGTAAATTTAAAGCTTTGTCCTTATAGAAAAGATAAATAATGTAAGACAATCTAACGATTTTAAGTTTAACTCCATGTTTGGTAACCTTCATAAGTTCTGAAATTGTGTGTGTTCCTTTGGTGAAATTGATGATCTTCGCTTGGTTAAATTGCTTGTATTCCTTCCTGTATTTCCTTGGTAAAAAATAGTAAAATACGGAGTGCAATTGTTTCCAATCAGGTGCTACACCAATGAAAACTTCTGAAAACTACCGCAATACAATGAATGACATACTTAATCCTGTACAACATTGATTTGTGTACATATTTATGACTTGATGGATGAATATTTCTTTGCTGTGAAGACTGTGTAAAATCTGAGCTACAGTGTTGAATGAGCAAACAGAGAAACCCCTGATCAGACAGCTCCTGGTGGGAGTCTGATCTGGGTTTGCAGTGTTTGTCAATGCGTCACAATGCTTCTAGATTAAGTAAAGCGTTAACTTTACAAATGAGGATTTTTTTAAATTATATCCGGAAATAAGACAGTAGTCACATACCATTTCCGGTGTTCAGGTCGGGCTCGACGATGTTGTCTCCCATTGTGTTACCGATGTGGTACATCCATATTCCCCCCTGGTTCACGTTCGAGTCTCTGTGGAACAGAGCAGTACAACTGAACATATACGGCACGTAACACGTAACACGTTCCTTTACTCAACCAACCTCTAATACAACCCTTCTAGTATAAGCGAAACCCTATCCAACTGTCAATAGGAAAGATGAATAAGAAAAAGGTTTCATAAAAAGAAACCTTGACATAAAAAGGTTAGTGATTATTCCTTATGAGTTTTCAATACTTTTGATACGTTGACAATTCAAAACTTAAGAAGCTGACAACATGTTTACCTGAAGCTGCTTTCTTTTGATTTTCTTGACAATTCTTCCGTACATAGATTTCTCAAATCAAACATTTTGTAGCATAATTAAGTGTATACGTGATGAAATAATATCTGGGTGAAATAGAATGTTTCTTACTCAGAAAGTATTGTCACCCCATCGGATCCTGATTCCGGCAGCTCGAAGTAAAGGCGGCCGGAGCCGGAGTCGAACCCGGCCTGTCCTGGTGGGTCCTCCAGCTGGCCGGCCATCTTGCCAGCACTGCGTATCCACTGGATACCATTGTCCAGGTAGTTGAAGATGGCGAAGGAGTTCCGCTCATCTGAGGCTATGACAACTTGGAATGTATTGACCTAATGAAATAAAAATTAAGATAAAATGACAAAGTTAAAAATATGTACTGACCAAGAAGTATTTCAGTAATATCGAGAGTACATGCACATCTACTTGAGACCGATATAGTGCTGCCACACTGCAGTATAACACCGTAGACATATTGCATTATTCTAACACCGGGCCAAACAGTCCAGTCCTAGAACTACCCTTATATGTCGAACTATACTTTATGCCGAAAGGAGCTATACCAGTACATTTTTTTTCGACTTTGGTATGTTACGGCCGCGGATCGAACCCACAACCTTCTGCTCCCGAGGCAGGCGCTCTAACAAAACGGCCACCAGGGACGGACATATGTATGAGTACATATATATATCTATATGAGACTACATGTATATATCTACGAAACTGCACATACACATGTACAAGAACATACATATACGTTAGGACACTGTCACCATTTTTACTTTACAAAGGTTGTATCACATGTCTTTATGTCAAATAAGAAATATTTCCCGTTGTTGTTGTTGTTTTAATTTTCATGCAATCTCCGCTCTAAGTAAATTACCGTGAATATTCATACCATTGATTGATTTTTTCTTCTTTTATTTTTCTTTGTTGTTGTTGTCAAAGAATGAAGCTTGCTTGGCATTCCTTACAAGGTTATTGGTTGAATAATTGTCTATTCCTACGGCATACCTTTCCTTTACTTGATGCTGACTCTTGAAAATTAGCATGTCATATTTATATCTAAGGGAAACAATGTGAAGATGCTCCTTCAGAAATAGCTATGTTTAGAAGTACAAGTGGATAGACGGAGGCCACACCAAGATCCAATGTTGATATAAACAGTTGCCTCTCCACTTCGGCTACGTATCACACTTCCGGCAGCTGGAGTTACTTCTCAAAAATAGTTTAACTGACAATGGTCGCTGGTAAGCTCACCATGCCTCCTCGTTAAACAACTTTGTTTAACAAATCAAAGAATATATATCCTAATAATTATTAACACGTTAATGTGTACTATATAAGTTTCTGGAGCGTTGTTTGAAAAGCTCATCAGTACATGTAATGTGGTTATAGTGATTTAACCCTTTCCCTCATATAGACTCATTTTGACGCACTCAATAGGTACCACATAAAGCCTGATCTGCAGAAAACCACAGTTAAACCTTAGCAAATTTATTTACAAAATCCTCATTTCCAGACCACTGAGGAGCAGCGAACAGCATAAAACCTGATCAGCCTGCGAGTTACTCGCAGGCTGATCTGGTTTTATGCTGTTCGCATAGGTCTTTTCATGGTATCCTCTATGAGGGAAAGGGTTAACAATGTAGAGTGGGACTACGTGGTCATTTACTATAGTCGCTAGTCGCTGACGTACTATCATTTAGCCCCGCTGCCCCTCACCGCGTGGGTTCGAATCCTGGCAGGGTCATTCGGATTTTCATGTGAGGAAGCCTTCCTGCTGGCTTGCGGTAGGTCGATGGTTCTACCCGGATGCCTCCGTGTAATTGGGGTCTTCCTCCACCTGTAATTAGCTGGACGTCGCTATATGACTGAAATACTGTCGAAGCGACGGTAAACTCAAATAGTCAAGTCAAGTCAAGTTAGCCCCGCTTTGGGATCGAATCCCGACAGAGTCCCTCGTATTTTTATATGAGGAAGTCTTCCAGCTGATAGATCGGTGGTTCTACCTACCCACAAACGGGTGACGGTCACATTCAACATGAATACTATTGTAAGGACAGTTTGAATTTTTAGCTTCATATGAGCATTAAGAAACTATCATATCTGGTATGAAGAATGTGTCATGTGTCTTGGCCCAAGAGAAATCCAATACGGTTCTCCAGTCTCCCGTGGTTACTCAGCTGCCGGAATTAATAACAACCACTGCCTCCACACAACTATTAGCTGAGTCCACATGTAATGTAATGGTGGTGTCAGACCGTCTGGCGCTGACTCAACGCCCCCTGGCCCGAACCATGGGTGTCTTCACACAGGGACGTAAGTCTTGCGGTAATGAGCTTTGATAACATTTTTGTTTATAGTTCAGAATTTGATTATGTACAGATTTCGTATGAAAGATGGAATCATTCAATGCAAGATTTTCAACAGAGGTGACCCTTATGGACGAAATTCATTTTCGGTTAAAACATCCTTAACTCTTTACCTTATAAATATTCAAGCACAAATTTATGACGTGATCTTTATCAATTTACTGAACTTTAAAAGCCCATTATTTTCCCAAAACACTGTACATGTATATAATCTTCAGACAGAAGAGCAAGGTGTGTGTTAAAAATGTGTAAAGAGATGCAATTTTGTACAAATAAAAAAATGAACTTTCAATAAAGATCATTCAATAACATTTACAAAAATATACATGATTTGCAAATTCCGCATTCGTCGTCAATTTTCTGACGTTTTCCATAGACATTCCGTGAATCACGAGTGACGTTACATTAATTAATTGCTGACGTAGAAGATAAACAAGTTGTGATTCGGCGACGCGACGGTTTTTCAAATTCATTTTTCCCCGATGAGAATACTAGCCAATGCAAAATTGTAAACAATTAAGAGTATTTTGACAACCATCCATGATATTAAAAAGCGTAATTTTATCATCATTTACAATGTGTTATCATCTTATATAAGTGATATTTTACAGCAAATATGTACACATTATGTTCCATTTGCGTTAGTCTACGATACTAGTTTTCAGTCTTATTCTATTTTTCATAAAAATTATATCATTATAAATTGATGGGCCTTTAAATGGTATAGAAAACGATGGATTTTCTTTGCCAAAGAATCGGAGCCACAATATTGCTTTTCAAAGCGCAAAAATTGGTCTGAATATAGTCAAGGATGAAGCAGTCAGTACATGGACAGAAAAAAGTACCTGATTTAATGTGTCATATTATTATTATTATTAATAGTAGTAGTAGAGAGACTAGTTACGACACGTCACTCGGCACCATTACGAACTGACAACTTCATAATTTAAGAACTGATTTATATTATCAATAATTTTATACCTAATTGGCAGAATTTCAAGGCAGAATATCAATTCTGTAAAGCTAAATGATTTCGTGAGTTTATAACTGATTTTTTCTGAGGAATTGGGTGGGTACTATTCCGTGATATTCATTTGTCAAGCAGACTGGATAAGAGAATTACTTTAGCTCCCAATTCTGCCGGCTAGCATTTGTGTCCGAGAACTTAAGCTGTTAATGACGGCAGTACCTTTCGTTTAAAACTGAATACCTTACCATGAAAGTGGGTATAAGTATGCATGCAAAGAAACAATCTCCCTGACTTCATAAACATTTTAATTACCCCAAAATCGGCTCACAAAATGAACGTCTTTCTTTCACACGTGGTGTATTTATTTCTGTTACTACCACAAGAGCACATGAAAAGCGTGTGATGATCTTTCGGACCGTGAACTTAACGACCCTACTTATACCCACTTTGAAGTCCAGATACCTCCCATAACTCCCATAACTACCCACTTCACACGTGATACGTGATACAGAAGGCAGAATTCTTTCTTCGGACAGCAATGAATTGGTCTAAGGAAAGGAATGTTCGAGTTCAAACACAAAGTGGAGAACCAGGAATGGAGAATGAAGAGTGTCTCTACTTGCTGCTGCATTGCAAATGAAGCTATGAAATTACAGTATTTCCACGCGCAATGTCTCCAGTTATTCAAGTAATTTACAAACCAGACGTTTCCTCGTAACTGTCAGAACCATTACCGTGACCGTGACAACATTCCGGGCCGTCCCAGCCCCGCGCGTCTGGTGGAACACCAAGACACCTTTGACCTGCCCTACATAATCCCATGTCAACATTCAGTGGCACAGAATCTGTGTTGCTGATCTGTTACATACTGTCCTATCTAGCCCTCTACAAATTTCCATGACATCTAGCGCCCTAGATTGTGTTTATCTCGATTTGTTGCACTTCTGCACAATCGTAAATGATGCTGAAAATGCGCACTGGTATTTTGAAGCTAACTATCGTCGCGGTATTCCTGTCACAGAGCAACGTCCAGATTCCAAAGTGCACAAAGGCACATTGTAGAACCAAAGACCTAATAACCTAACAGGGATCAAATATCTATTTTATAGGTGATCTAGTCTGTTAAGCGTCTACATGCGTCTGCAAGTTGTTCAACGTCTCAGCGAGATCTCTTTCAAATGCCGTTCACCTGTTTGTTTGTTTGTTTGTTTGTTTGTTTCTTTCTTTCTTTCTTTCTTTCTTTCTTTTGTTCTCACGAAAGACAGTTAACTCGGACAGTTTCGTATCTCTCTTGAATATGTCCTTGGTAGAACCACCGATCTACCGCACAATTTTACGAATTCCACACATAGACATTCCTAGTCAAATGACCGTGACTCGCAATTGCAGCAGTGAGAGGTGAGGTAAAAGTACTGTAAAATCATTTTGTTGACATCAAATTTCGTGGAATCCGTCATCACGTCAATTTCGTGGATACGTAAAGTCTTGGATTCGTGTTCTAGAAAACATGAGGACTTCTAGATGTCTTCGTGGGGATTAACATTCGTGGATAGTTTTCCACGAAATCGGTGAAAATTAGTCCGCCACGAAGATTAATGTTAATATAGTAGTAGCATTGACTTAACATAAGCAGCTCAAAGGGCATATATCCGGCTAGGTGTTAAAATGGAAAAGAAAAGAACTTATAAAACAATGTAAATACGACCAAACCTGATATACATCTGTTTCCGAACAGTCCACTGTGTGGGATAGTGTATGTTTAGCATATGAAATGATGAATGTAAATACAATGTACTAGTATACGTGTTATCATATCAATACATGTCTTGTGTTACAAGTCCTACATCAGCTAGTTGTGTATAGTATCGACATCTGTCATTGAAAGGTAGAAGGTATACTGACCAGCTGCTGGTCACTGTTGTAGGCGACCACTTCGTCCCAGGTGACGATGAACAGACTATCGGGCTCGAAGACCGGAAACTGGGAGAAGTGAGACTGGACGAGCGTTGCCGCCCGCTGTAACAACGCCACCTCCGAGGTCTCCCTGGAAACATACCACAATGCTTGGTTCATTTATTTTCTATCTTAATGAAAAGCAATGTTGTTACAACTGAATACTGATCGGCTAAAAAAATATTTCTTCTACAGTCTTGCCTCTTGGCATAATCCAGTTTATTCTACGTCCCCCACCCCGCAGCAGGAACCTACTGATTAAGACTATTGTTATCACCATAGCAAATTCTTCACTTATTGTTTATTTTTATATGACCAGTTTCTCTGCAACTCATTTACCACGATTAACCAAAGCCTTATTTCAAGCCTTGTTAATTATACAAGGTATACTCTGCTGGGTGGGATCTCTCACCATGTCCCACTGTACGCTCATCGCTGAGAAATCAACCGAAGATGGATTGGATTCGAATGGCCATTGAAAATCTGACATTTGCAGTTGATGTACATGTAGCTGCTCTTGATAAATTAAATGAAATACTGGTATCTTTATTTTGAATTACATTATTTCGATCTAGTAAAGTTCCTCTCACAACAACAAGAGAGGCGTTTCTTAAATTTGAGCATTTCTTAAATATGCAGTAGTGCGAACATTGCTAACATTAGACAAGCTTAAAAAAAACACTCCTTAATGTTTGATCTTTAAAGACCAATTCTTAAAAGCCTAAAATTTGCTTTTTTATGAAGGACATGTGCAGTTTTGATTCAATGTATATAGTAATATTTTTAGAATTAATGTAGGTAATCCATTTATCATTAAATTACATGTATACTTATCCTTCAAATTCTTAAAAAGACTTCAGTGCAGAAACAATATAAATTTACTGGATTTATATGTTTTTTTTTTTTTTTTTTTTTTTTTTCTTTTTTCATACAACGGGGTCTGGGACTCAAAGTCTTGATGAAGACCCTTTAATCAAAAACAGGGTTACACCAATTACCTGAAGAAAACGTTTCCAGAAAAGGTGAGATCTACATCCGACAGGAAAGGTGCGATCAATTTAATGCCCAGTCCAAGGGGTAGCACTAAGGTGGGCTGGTACCTGGGTAACTCGGAATCGAACGACAGCAGGCCGTTTGAATTTACCTGAAAGAAGAACGCCATCAGATAAAACATGCATCTACATAAAATATAACTACATTGTATCATGATTCAGTTTTTGGTGTCCTTTAAGTCAAAACTGATCTTTTTTATTTAAATGAAATCGAAATTAATTGCTTTATTTCATTACTCTCATGCGCGTATACAGGCATAAAAACGTACGCCAATACGTATAGATCATAAGTTAAACAAGAGCTATCCATCACACAGCGTGCTCGACTCGCTTATCAGTTTAACCAAATAAAGGGTGCACGCAAAATTTTAACCAACATTTAAGAGGGGCAATAACTTAACTTGATGGTCTGATACCCATGAATACCTTTATTAAATTTCAAGTCATTCCCTTAACTGATTGCTGACATACACGCATGAAAGTATGTTGGGCAAGAGTTATCTAACTTGTTTAATATCTCCAAAAACCACCATGACGTCTTAAATAAAAATGCATAGCTGGTCACTAAGAGGTATGCATCAAAGTAAATTGCATGAAAGAAATATCAAAATAAGTTGTACGCAAAACACTCTTGTAAGCTCAAAAGGGGTTATAATTTCACAATACATTCTATCAAGAGTTATCTAACCGGTTGGTCTGAAGCCCCTGATCCCTGATTTGTGAAGTTTCAGGCCAGTTTCATAATTGATTGCTGAGATATAAGCATGATAGTTTATTAAGTTTAAAAAAAATGGCTATAATTTGCATTAAATCCAATCTCGATAGGCTGATACCACTGAACATGTTAATGAAGTTTCGAAATAATTATATGCATGGATACTGAGATATAGGCAGGTTAATACCCTTACATGCAAAACATAAACCAAAAGTTAAAACGGAACCTAGTGATAATTTTTAGGAATTCCATCAAGAGTTATCTACCTCGATAGTCTGATACCTCTAAACATGTCCATGATGTTTCAAATCAATTCCATTTCTGGTTACTGAGATATAAGCATGAAAGTACTTTGCATACACAACTTTAACCATTTATTTTAAGTTAAAAAGGGCCATAATTTGCAATTAATTCAGTCATTAGTTATCTTCCTGAGTTGTCTGATGCCCCTGATCACATTCATTAATTTTCAAGCCAATAGTATATAGCTGAACAAATCAAAATACTCAATTTTCACAAACCTGGGACAGTTTAATTTATGAATAAATTAATGTGTTAAATCATTCCAAGAGAAGTTTATTTTCCGGACTTCCTGATGGAGGCAGCGTTTAACGCCTGTGTATTACTGCATGTGGACATCTTTGTTGTCAGTACTTCAAACGAACTAGATTTTATGGAACATTAACTTGTACCGAGAAATGATCTTTATAACAGAAGTCTAAACTGGTATCCCTTCGCGGGTAATATCTAGTTCTTATATTTATCCATTTCTTTCAAAAAGAATCATTAAAATGGCACTGAACTGCTCTGGCCGGATCTGAAAGCAATAAATCAAATTATTCTGAAATAAATCTCAAGTCCCCATCCCATTGTGAACAAACACATGTGTCAATTACTCATTCATTTCTGTAATAAAACAGCGTACGTGGACCGAGGGTCTGGTCCGAGGAGTCCGCATGTGGTCTACATCATCTGACCCAGTAACACAAACAGGTAGCAGGAAATGATTAAATTACTTATGTGTGTCAGATACGGTAACCCACTGCGTGTCCAGAATATGTACGTCTATAGCCAAGGAGCCATGTGGCGAGATTTAGACCTGTATTTTCTTAGGCACTTGTGTCATCACCCCACTCTGGAGGTAATTACCCCTGTTGAGCCAGTTATCCGATAACCAACCTGCGTGGTGTTCAACATAATTCGTCCAACATGTACAGATTACATGTTACTCCGGACTTTATATCAAACGTTACTGTAAACTTATCATTTAACTAATGTTTGGGTGTACATTTTGCTATTTTACCGATTAAGAACGCTCACGTGAAATAAATGAACTTGTTGATCCATGATGACAAACCCTAAATCTGATCAATCACGAGTTTGGACCTGCGTAGCCTAGCAACAGTCTAATGTATAACGCACCAAATCTTCCTAAACAGGACATGCATGTACGCAATGCACATACAATCACATTTGAAAGTTTGAACCAAGTAAATCTTAAACTTGTATTTGAATAGCTATTTGGTGAGTCAAAGTTATCTGAATTATTTAAACTGACATATTTTCAAACAAAAATCACACTGTACCCTTAAAATATTTTTTAACACAAACTGCAGAATATTATTTTACGTAGACGGCAAAATAAACGTCGCTATGTGTCCGGATAATAAGACACATAAAGGCATAATCTGAATGAAAATATGGCGAATTTTTGTAACGAATTTTAGGGGGTTGGAAAATAGCTTGTGCGAGAGGGGTTTTTTTAAGGTGTATAGAGCGAGCGTATGTTTAGTAATGAATATGTGTCATCAATAGAGACTGTCTAAGTTTTAATTGAAAAAGAAAAAAAAATCGCCGAATGGAGTGGGTGTAAGGTCAGCAGTTTACCCGAATAAAGTTTTTTTGCGGTAGTGGATGTCAATTAGAAAAAAATCATAATCTAAGCCGAAATAAAAACTCTATAAATGTCTTATCATGATAAAATTAATTCCCTGAAATGGATAAAATAATAAACTGATACTTAACGCTATGTTTATTTTGAGAATATCCCGAAAACTGGTAAGTAACGTTTTATGTTATCACCGTTGGCCTACACTGGAATGAATACCCCCCTATTTTGATCGAGATGATTATAAGACCGCAAATGTGTACAGGGACTGACAAAATTGATTGTTGCACCACTTAATTACAATTAAATGATATTTGATATGCAAATAGGGATCGATTTCGTTAGTACCTTCATACTATTGAAGGATTCAGGGAGATCATAATATCGTTTACTGAACTGACATATACTTCCTGAGTAAAACAAATTACGTGTATAAACTATACTAGGAGTATACCCTTAAAGGTTAAAAAAATAGCATTCTGAAAACAGGGGATGTACATCTTCCATGCATTTACAATATGTCAAATAAAAAGTCTAAATTGCAGATTTCACTAAGCATTCACTAAAACCCTAACCCTGTAACACGGTAACACTGAGATTGGGTTAACATAATCCTGGCGCCACGGGCTCTCACCAGGACCATGCCACTAACAAGAGGTGCATACAGCTATATCGTGGTCGGGTCAATGCTCCTCATTTGCATTATCTTAATTAATCTCTTTCAAGAGTTTCCCATCATCAAACTTAACTTTTATATAGATTTATACTGACCAGGGAAAAAATTAAAAGGAACCTGTTAATATTACAAGGTCAATCACTAAAGCCTGGAGAGGTCCAAAGTAAATGCTTAAGTCCCAGAATGTAACGTTATGAAAGTTAGTGTGTGCAGAAAAAGGGTTTAGTGGATGATAAGGGTTTATTATGTTACGGTTAGGATTAGCGGCTAAATAACATTTTCATATCTTCAAGTTGTGCATACAAATCTCCGAGGTTCATTTGCTCGCGGGGTAACTTCCATGACGTTACACCGGGTATTCCCTTTAAATAATACACTAAATTATGGTAGGACAAATGCATATTAAGCTAAAATAACCGCACTAAATGATTGTCAGTCCAATAAAAAAATAAAGCACGACAGGACATTGGATCATGAAAACTGGGGTTGTTTTCAAGAATTCTTTAAAGGGTTAAAGTCAGAACTCGAATGATGTATATGATGAAACAGTTTTACGACCGTTATATGTGTCTGGTCAACCATGAAAGATAATAGAAAACAAAATGAAAATTTTAACTAAACTTAGATTACGACAAATGACCAAGGGTGAGATCAAGATGTTATACAAAACTCTGACAAAGGACAGTGACCCCTAACCCCCATCTGGATCTGCGCATGTCTAAGTGAAATACGATCAATGACTATGACAAACACATGTTTCGCTCTGTTGTAATATAATCATAAACTGTACAATGAATGTCAACTCTTGCTCTGTTGTAATATAATCATAAACTGTACAATGAATGTCAACTCTTTGCTTATTTGTCAAATAGAAACTCCTGTCAGGGCATTACTCGTCCAATACCAGAACTTCCGGTATACTAGTATTAGCCGGAAATACTCCCTTTCCGCTGAGTTCTGGGCCCTTACCACTAACCACTAAATCAAGAATCTCTAAAAAATGCAATCAGCTCGATGCTAAAACTTGACAAAAGAATAAGACCTGAGAGATGCGGATTTTATACACACATTTCCTTTCTTCATAACGAGGCTGAATATTTGTGATAAACTGTTTCCGAGAACACGGAATGCCGTATTGTGACCGAGGGTGTGGATTATAGGTAACCATCGTACATTAAACAGCAGCGGTATCTACATAAGTAGTAGTAAAGTTGTTCGAGTGATGCTTGGGCGAATAAAATGGGTGCTGCATAGTGATTGATTTAAGAAGCCATCCTTGCAGTATACGTTCATATAGTAACTCTGCCGCGCCCAACCGGTGGGAACACCAGCAGATGTGCAAATGAAGATAAGATAGGGTGAATCGGCTACAGATGTGTATACTGGCAAGTGTGACCAGATACAGTTTACATTCCTGGTTGCTTATCAACCCAGCGGGCGGGGCAGTCTACTGTTCTTTTAAATAACATTTAGTCGGTACCACCTGTAAGAGTTGAAAGAAATGCTTACAAAGAATGTTTAATATTAACTCTTCTAAACTACTATAGATAACAGAAACACTGCACTATCCCAGATCTCGCCTATATTACGGTCTAAGCGATACCATTCCTCTATTTGTATTACGGCTAAAATGATACTCAAATCTTTCAACTTCTTTCAATTGATATCAAGTTGGACATATTATCATGCCTTTCCATTGCTATTTACCGACAATTGAACATTTTTGTTACCGTTGCAATGATATTAGATTGGAAATAGTGTCGTTTCTACACACTGATTTTTCTGATAGTAGTTTATAAATATTTTTGTATCTTCATTGACCAGCATATTTGTGGTCAGTGTTAGTACGCCATTTTTTATGAAAAAATGTTATGTTTTAAATACCAAATTCATCAATTACATTTGCCTGGATGACGTTTTACAATACTGAAGGTCATCAAATCAATCAAACCTAATTAAAAAAAAAAAAAAAAAAAAAAAAAAAAAACGATGATGATTATAAATTTTCATATATTGAAATAAATACCGTTTATATGAAAATATAAAGTATATAACAAGTATATAGACTACCTATTAACCAAGAGACAACTAGGCAAAAACGGATCCCTATTGTAGACTAGAAGTCATTGAAGCTGAAAAATATGATTTGTCTGCATTGTTTTTTTTTTAATTAGACGATTTACAATGAACATATATCAGACGTGTTGCTAAATTTATTATTCTTGCTAAAATTATTCCTTTTGTAATTTAATTAAGATAAATCATTATAGAACTTTTGATATCTCTTCCAACTAAATAGATAAACTGATAAAGCGTATTGCTCATCCGTTGAAACACAAATGACCTGTATAACCTAATATATCAAAGAAGATAAGCTTAGTTCTGTTTGAGCATGGACAGCATCCTTTTCATGAATGGCATGTTGCTGGTGGCCAAATAAACTTCTAGAGTAACTGCTACAATTTAGGTGGACGAGATGTCATAAACCCTGGGATATGCGACCAGAAACCTTACGTAAACCTTACAGAAGCTGGCCTCTCAAAATTACTTAAGTGCGACTTAAGACTCTGACTGAAGTATCAAACTCAATTCTACAATGAATTTAGGGGCCACATTTTGAGTTTGAGCATAAAATTTAACTTAAAGGTCAACCACAAAGAAAATTTTACTTTTTCTAAAACCTTTCCTATTTTGTCCACTTACATAAGGAAACCACGAACAAACATTTTTTTTTGTGAAAAAAAATCTCTTAAAGTATGTTAAATGCCGATTTAGTTAGCTGCTGGGCAGTATTTACATTTAAGGGTCACGTGACCCCTATGACGTTTTAATATTCGAGGACACGAGGCCAGTCCACGACTATATAAACTGCATTTTTATTGTCCGACTTATATACTATAGGGCTGGTAAAGATTTTGAGTTGGATGACTCAGTTTGCACCCAGTGTCGTTCTTTACGAGGACAGCGGGAGGAAAAGTCGTTGAAGAAAAGGGTGGGGATATGTCGGATGCAGGCTACCCGCCTTACACACGGGCGTGTTACCAGAGATTCACCAGCACTATCTCTCATTACACACACTGTCTGGCATCCCTTATACCTGTGAACCTACTACACATTAAAATACTATATGGCAGACTGTAGTTATGCCTGTGTACCAAATTGCTTTCCTGAATGCAAGATGCAGTAAAAACAGAAGTAGAACGGGAATATATGGCTGAGACGCTCACAGCTGATGAGCTAAAGATAAAAGGGAAAAGAAAGCACATGTTTGTATTCATATAGCAAAATATGAGATAAGATACGGCCTCGTAAACTGAGTCAAAAATCCGGTTCTGAATGGGAAATAAACGAAAATTTCGTTGAAACATAAAAGAGAGTAGGCCATTACATTTGAACAAGCATAGAAATAGCATTCCTCTCCAAATGAACATTGATTTAATGATATAAACATTTTTATATATATTGGTTTTTACTTTTTCATGATAAATATTAAATAAAGAATTTTTTTTTTTTGGGGGGGGGGGGGGGTGTTTCTAGCTTATAATAGCCGATACAAAGCACTGTGTTCCTGTGTCTATGCTGTTTTCCTTAAATTTAACAAATAAAAGCAATTCAACAATTTTCGTCGAAAAGTATGCAAGATATGTAATTGTGAAATATATATTTATTTTTATTTTGAATACTTTATTATAAGATTTTGAGAAAATAAACATTTATGCTTAATCACCGACTACTTTTTAATCACCCAAATTATTAATCTGGACTTTGTACCAGTGAAAGTATATTAAAGTGGGTCCAAATCAAGTATTTATGTTTTAAAAATTAGAAATGCATATCAATTATTTCTAAAATAAATCAAATTACAGCTTCTTTGTTCCATCTTTTCATTTATTGCTTTATTTTTAAATACGGGGACACCTTTGATTTTTTTAACTTCATAAAAACGTCGTATAAGACACTATGAAGTTCACGTGCCAACAAAAGATGTTTAATTGTACAAATCCATCACCAATCACTATACTGAAAGTCAAACTTAGATAAATGCATGGAGAGAGAGAGAGCCGTGCCATTTTCAAATGTGGCCGCGGGTCAAACAAAGGACCGATGTGTGAACAAGAAGATATGGACCACTCATTTGTAGTTACTTTAACATGTCAGTATGTACAAGAGAAAGGAAAAATCACACTCCGGAGTGGGTATTCTTTCAATACCCACCTCCACCGTGATAAAGCAGGTATACATTCCCTACCATAGTCATTTTCACACCACTTAATCATGGGGTGGTCAGATAACGTTATGTAACTTCGTGTATACGCATAGACCCGGGACTTTACACTACCCTTGTCAATAGAGAAACTAACACAAGTTATATCTACGTAGCATTTAATTGACAATCGGAATTTAAAAGTAAAATTCTATTGTAGGCTTTCAGTCGAAATACAAAGTGTGAATTAAATGCTCTTTAATCAGTAGATCTAGTTATTATCGGGCTTTTTAACGTTTAATGCAATGCTACACAGGTATATGTTTTATTTAAGTTAATTGTATACCATTTATTTCCCCCTGAAAAAGCTCTGATAAACAGCTAATTTATTAGTCTTATGTCCTTTTAAAATGTTTCACCGGAATTAAAAATACCTTAATTACTAATCTATGTATTCCCTGTTTCTCCAAACTGTTATGTCTGATTATGAGTGAACTCATTTCGTCATTTTTTCCCCAAAGACAACAATTTGTTAAGTATGATCATATACAGATATGTTTGTTTCCTTTCTTACATGAATATCTTTATTCTTTTTTAGACTAAGTTCAGTATATCAAAATATAACCATTTTATGAAAGTATGCAACGAACGTTGAGGCTGGAGACTATATATACTTACGTATATGCTGTTATATACTCCATCATAAAAGTGTATAGGTGTGCCCAGCTGTATTTCACTAGAACTTGTATCGTCCGTCCGATCTAATGAATCATCCCCAGTTACCTTTCCAAATGGAAAGAATTTTCGAACAGGCGCAGAATTTGTGTCTTGCAGAGATACGACAAACAAAAAGGTTCCTAATACAAACTTCGTTATATCCATGGTCCGCATTTTTGATCACTAGTCACTCCAAATTTCACTATGTATACACACGCTAGGTGCGCACAACTTATACAAAATACGCGTATTTTTACTAATTCTCTGTTCAGTACATAAGTAACGATTTATTCATATATAAGAGATAATCCGATATTCTGCCCGACCCCAGATATCCCTAATCCGACCCTGTGTTCACCAGATGTGTTGGAAACCCAGCGACGTGAGAACTTCTCGCGTGTGCTGATTGGATAAGAGAGGCGCACGCGGACTGCTCGGATGATAGGTATCACTACACAGTACGGATGTTCCATAGATGAGCTGGAGATGTATACCAGAGATACATATTTTAATTGGTTCAAGTCTATATGAAATATGATAAATATATTCAGAGTTATAACCATGCAGTGCATGTCTAACATGAAGTCTGCGCCTAAGGATTTTTTTTCTTTTCCTGCATTAAATAGTGTGCGATGTGATTGCACGTTTATTTAGGGGTGATTGACTTTAAATATATGTACCTAAGATGCCAGATTTAGTGTTAAGCATGGACTACATTTATAATGATAGAGTTTGCTGATCTAGGCCATTTTCACGTGGCCTCCCAGGAGCACCTGCATACTCAGTCTTGTATAAACAGTTCTACTGATAATGGATCATCGTCGGACACGCCGGTACTTTGATTTAGAGTATATATACAGACTATACTTTATATAATTTATTTATTACATAGAACAATTAAGTAATGTAGTTATAAGCAATATCCAGTTTTCGTCCCATATGACAAAAGGTGATTCATTAAAGACCTTGTGTTCCTGACGTAAATATAGTGCCGTCTCACTGCGGTATCACTCAAATACCTGTTAATTTAACCCTTTTCCTCATATAGACTCATTTTGACGCACTCAGTAGGTACCACATAAAGCCTGATCTGCAGAAAACCACAATTAAACCTTACCAAATTTAATTATAAAATCCTCATTTCCAGACCACTGAGGAGCAGCGAACAGCATAAAACCAGATCAGCCTGCGAGTTACTCGCAGGCTGATCTGGTTTTATGTTTTTCGCATAGGTCTTTTCATGGTTTCCTCTATGAGGGAAAGGGTTAAACAAAAATTGACAACTAGTCTAAATCTCACAAAAGCACGTAACAAATTATCCAATTCTCGCAAAGTCACGTTTTCAAATATCTCATTTTCTATTGAAGATATGTGAAAGTAAATATCATACAATAGAACATTACAATCAAAATGATACTTTATTTATAAAAGAAAAAGTTGGGTAATAATAAATTCTATTTTTTTAATTTTTTTTAAAGTTTGAATATGAAATGATCTGATGTGTGCCTAAATATAGAACGCCTTTCTTTCCTCTTTATACTGGTCTTTTTACTATTATGTGCATACGCCATTATGCTGCCTATGCTGATCAATGTGCTAGGTGATTTTCTATTTCGTTATGTGCCCACTTCGTTATGCTATGTGTACTGATCATTTTGTTACATATGTCTTCCCCGTTTCGTTCTGTGCGCACTTCATTATGTTATGCGTTCATATCAATGAGTTCTCCATTTCGTTATGTGCATACTTCATTATGTTATGTGTTCAGATCATTTTGTTGTGTGCATTCTCCATTTCGTTATATGCATACGTCATTATGTTATGTGTTCAGATCATTTTGTTATGTGCATTCTCCATTTCGTTATGTGCATACTCATTATGTTATGTGTTCAGATCATCTTGTTATGTGCATTCTCCATTTCGTTATGTGCATACATCATTATGTTATATGTTCAGATCATCTTGTTATGTGCATTCTCCATTTCGTTATGTGCATACATCATTATGTTATGTGTTCAGATCATTTTGTTATGTGCATTCTCCATTTCGTTATGTGCATACATCATTATGTTATATGTTCAGATCATTTTGTTATGTGCATTCTCCATTTCGTTATGTGCATACTTCATTATGTTATGTGTTCAGATCATTTTGTTATGTGCATACTTCATTACGTTGTGTGTATCGTTATTATGCCGAACATTGTCATTATGAAAGGATTCTTTGTGCGCGTAATTTTTATTCACGACACCGACAAAATGTTGCAAATTCGGACAGAGTAAATACAAGGTCATAATGTATGGGGAATGAGCCTATATTAATTTAATATTACATTCCTTAAATAGTTGTTGTGTTCCATATTAGAAATAGAAATTTCCGGGTATTAAAAATCTTATTGTATTGTATGTTACTACAGTTGTTATTATTATTAGATTAACCTAATTGGATATGTAAGCACGAGTTCCCAGTGTTAGGGTCCGTGGGGATATTTGTGTTATTTCTTAAGGCCGTTGGTACATTATGGTCAATTTTGAGGCTTTCTTTTCGATCGGAGAATATTTTTTTATGCAGATATTCATGCAATAAATAGTTGAAATAGTTAACTGTTGACCAAACTCTATACTCGTATATAGCCTTTACACTTTACTATTGAAATTCATGACTCCCGCTCATAATGTTCTGAGACTAAAAGTCTGTATAATATCCAAGCACTTAGGGTCATGATTTCGACAGAAATTTGTGTTATCTTTTCATGAGTGTTTGAAATACACGCTGGACTGACATAAGAATTATATATAATATTTACCCTTAACCACCCTCGCACACAAGAGGAAAGCAAATATTTTTGCCTCTGTTTTAAAATCAAAATGCCGTAATGCAAAACGATAATTACACAAAAATAATCCTGATACGTGTATTTAAAAGAATGGTGTAGCCGTTTTGTATAACTGTAAGTTGCAATACTACCCAAATCATTGTAATAAATACAGAAAATAATGTGAAAAATATGGAAATTCAATCTTTCTTTTGAATCTATGTGTAGTTTAAACGATTAGCCCGACTGATGTGTATAGAATAATCGATGTATTAAATGTAGGGAATTAATTCACCTTCACGGAGAACTCCGGACTGTTAACACGAAGATTTCCGGAATTGGTCGAGCTCTGTGATGAGATCGGTCCTCATAGATCGTGCCAGGGACTCTATATACACGAATATAGAGTCCCTGGTGGATACGTTTGTAACTGCACAGGATCCTGACGAGTGTCCCCCTAGTCTAATCCGTGCATGGTACACACGATCCTTTGTAAATATTGCGGTGTTTGTTTAAACAATATGCGCCAGGCACTTATTGCCTCCTAAACCACAGGTACTTGAGGACAGGACCCTGTCTTTATCAATAAGAAAAAAAAAATCACAATAGTCTATACATAATAAACAACAAGGTTACCAACTTCAGCAGGATGCTGGAGGGCACCCATCGGGAATAAGTGTCAACAAATCAATGAAAATGCGCCCATCGTTAATATTGGGGAATTCCCACTGACAGCGGATAATTTTCCTGCATAACTGTTCACATGAAATACAGATATTATCATTTTAAATGCCTAAATTTTCTTAATTTCTACTCGAGATTTGACTATTTTAACCGATTGGAACCTCGATAAACGGAAGTGAACCCAAAATGACATCTATGACGTCATCGCCCACGAAGGTCAACACAGACTGGGAAAAAGATGTTGTGATTGTATATGATAAAGAACGGAAAAGTAAGAGTGGTCCGAAAATATTTGTAAACAATTTAACTTCGGAATACTCTTACCGTGTCCTTCTGTACATAAACAAATCGCAGCGCTGACCTCATAGATATCGTTTTGGGTTCACTTCCGTTGATCGAGGTTCGAATGGAGTTAAATCACTAAATCCCCATTCGAAATCTTGACATTTTAGACATTAGAAATAATTATATTTGTATTTCTTTTGAATAGTTATGAAGGAAAATTATCCGTTGACAGTGGGAACTCGCCAATATTACCGATGGGCACATATTTCATAGATATTTTGGCACCAATTCCTGATGGGTTCTTTTCAGTATCCTGCTGAAGTTGGTTACCTTGTTGTTTATATATAGTGATTTATTTTATTTATAAAGACATGGATAGTAAACGTTAGATTTATTTGGATGTGAATATTTTGATACATAAATTCAATGTAAATGGCGAATTAAAGTTGAAAATCGCTATATTCAAAGCGTTTCGTGTGTGTGTGTGTGTGTTTGTGTGTGTGTGTGAAGGGGGGTGGGGGTCACACCTGTGTCCTAAACCGGAAAAAAGAGAGCTCTATACTGGTCGCATGCACATGAATTCTATCTTTAGAATGCTTATTAAGGAAGTTACCAGGCTCGAATTCCTCAACAGTACTTGGCACTAAGTAATACTTGAATTCTTAAACTAGGTAGACACTCTTTCCACGATTACTATTTTATGAAATATTCAAGTACATGACTCAGTTGAAATAAATCATTACCTTAATAACTAACAATAATTGATAAGAAATGAAACATTTTGGGTATTTGTATCAGAGAAACGAGAGTTATTAAATTCGCCCTTGAGTATTTAAGTTTTACTTAAGCAAAGAATTGATGGTGGAATTCGACCCTGAATTTGTTAGAACACCTGAATCGGTGGCTTCTTGATTTGTGGCCCAGGCAAGTTTTTATGAACCTTTTCTTTACGGAAGGTCCGTCATAGGTGATAAAAGTCTATTATTTGTTAAAAACTGAGAGTTGCAAAATATTCGAGCTAAACTGAACTGACGTATCTGTATTATTGCATCTTATAAACTGAATACAGTACTTCAAGTTTCTCTTTATTTCGATCAACAACCATCGGATCTTCAGTCATGTGCGGTACCATTGAACCAATGCGTCCTTAAAAGATCATTAAATATAATAGTACTGGTAGTAAATTTACGCATGCATGAATATTGCATGTGTGTGCATTACATCTGCAATAAATGTAACTGATTTGTGACAATATAGACGTTGGTTTTGCCAGTTCACTAAACTGGAAGACCTATCAGTTTCAGTATTTGCAATAAAATTGTATTACTTCTACAGCTAAACATATGTGTTACTCGAATACACTTGTTTGTTTAAAACCACAACACAGGTCAATTACTATTTTGCTTCGCCTCAAGTCGCAAATTTCTGCTATAAATCCTGCTTGGATAAATACATCGGATCCAGCTTATCCACTTGGCAAAAGACTGACTATACTCGAGATCGTCTGTATCGGGAGCAACAGGTCACCCCACAGAGCTTTACGTGGACCCCTATACAGATATATAAAGAAGGACACATGCATACCAGGAAAAAGTTTAGAAGTCAGTTAAAAAGAATAATCAACATAGCACATTACCAAACATTAATACAGCTAAAAAGACTTGACTTGACTATTTGAGTTTACCGTCGCTTCGACAGTATTTCAGTCATATACCGACGTCCAGCTAATTACAGGTGGAGGAAGATTCCGAATGCACGGAGGCATCCGGGTAGAACCACCGATCTACCGCAAGCAGCTAAAAAGAGAATCCCCGTCTTTAATAAAGATAGATTAATTAAGTATAGATTGTAAATTTTAATTGTTTGAAGAACGATTGGTACTCCCGGATGTACTCCATTGATGACGCACAAAATTTACAGTATTTCCTGGAAGGTATTCAATACTGTATATACATTACTGTTATTAAGTACTGTATATATATTAGTATGTCCAATTAAAATGGGGTTTCACTTCCGTTAGCGCATGTGCAATTTGGTATTGCAGTCGAATGTTAAGCTGTGATTGTGATAATTTTAAGTGGCCGATATTTTCTATTTGATATCCAGTTACCTAGGTGAATATGTGGTAGGGGATATTGTCTATGTGTGACTCATACCTCACCAGTACGGCTTGTACCTCGGTTGGCAAGAGTTTTGTTATAGTGAGGAACAAAACAACCTCTCGTTATCCCTGAAGATAACTCTCAACATCGCACACTCTTCGAAGGTACGAGTTGTCTACCTTTCGAAGTAAGGTGCACCCCACCCCTGAAGATCTTCGTGAAGTATCCCTTATCCAATGTGCGGACCCATAAGCTAAAATTTTCAATCAATCAATCATAAATTAAATCAGTTATCAAGGCGAGATATACCTTGGTATGTAGTTCAATACTGAAACCAACCATTATTTTAGCCCAAAACAATTCAAACAAACACACACACACATATACATACACTCCCATATGTACATCATATCAGCAACAACACACGTATATATGTATACTATACATATAGATGTTTATATTTCTGTTTATTATGCTGTAGTAATACGTATAAATATACATTGTACTGTATAATAGTTTTATAAAATATTGACTTGAATTGGTATGATATAAGGTCACTATCAAAGGCTTATACACATTTAAATACACTGTCATTAATAGAAATAATTTGCATGAATTTTTTCTTCTTTTTCAATTTTTTAATATTTCAATTGCTTCTTTCATCCTTACATGTATATATTTTCGTTTCTCAATCGTTAATTCTACGTTACACTCTTTATTTTTGTTCCTGGTGGGAATATTTTAAAATACATGTATACGGTTGTAGCAATATCATAGACATGTATGGAAACATTTACTGAATAAGAAAACAGACATCGAGTTCAGCTTCTGGCTTACGCTTCCCACTAGTCCGATAATCATGTTATTTAACTGAAATTGATTTCACTGCAGTAACCTTTAATTTAAACTCACGTAAAACTTCACACACTGTTACCTGATACAAAGTACATCTTTTTGGCTAGATGGATTGGCTACTGCGAGTCATCAGCTTTTAAAAACAATGCTCCTTTCCAGTTTTAGCCGTGGAAATTTAAGCTCCGCCTTTCTCACGATGATTACAGACAGTTTCACAAATAAAAACCCGTGTTCTATTGTGTAAACCAAGTCAACCATTGACTAACTATTTTTCCCTGCTATTCGATAACATCTGTAAACACTAGCAAGGTCCATGCATTTTAAAATTGTGATCTGTAGCATGTGTGGCAACTTGATCTATTAATAAAAATAATATTCTTTATTTGTTTATTGCTTGTGTATACTTTTTATAACTTTTATTTTTGCACTGGCCACAAGCACAACCTATCCCTGATTGCCCCTCAGGAACTCGCTTGTGTCTTTAAGGGAGTAGGCAGCACTTTGTATAGTGAAAATCAGTACGGAGAAATGTTGCTGAAGTTCTCGGATATAATCGGCAATTTTCCGGTTCATTCTGCACTTTGAATATTGCGTCCATAAGCCCAGGGAATGTGTCCGCCGAGAAGGGACTCATCTTTGATGGCGAATGTATCAAATGCCTAGAAAACATGAGCAAAACAACTTATGGAAAGCAATTCTCAAATCCTTAAACTGTGATCAATGTCCATCAAGTGATCGTTAGAATTTTATAGTAAATGCAAGCCTTTATCAAATTTGAGCAAAATAACCTATCACTCCAAGTCGATGGAGGCTTGCTCTGCACTGAAGTATTTTTTAAGCATTTGAAGGACCATGATTATAATTTAATAATTGATGGTCTTGCGCTATTTTCTGGATGACACAGAATATAATTATAATACATTTGTAATAGTTAATGGGTTTCATTACCTATGCAATAATAGATACATTTATCATGTACTAAGATACATGCTGTATACTGAAGGGTAACAGTATGAAGCTGGGAGCAGTGACGGCCCTTTACAAGACTTACGAGCTAATGGCGGTAAAGCCACCTTTATTCAAATCACATTGAAATGTTTTCAATAAATAAAACATGTCTTGATTTTGTGACTCTGGCGCTTATTACAGTCCTAAAATTATTTTGAATTGTTAAATATAGAATAG
>CM037784.1:50381544-50431544 GCA_021229015.1 Solen grandis | reverse complement strand
CTTTTCAGGGCCATCAAACTATATTCGAGAGGGAATATATCACAATTGTTAATGTGTAAGATAAACAACAAGAAATCAAATCAGTTTTAGCCTTTTATTGAACTCTATGAACATTGCAAACAAAATATGAACAAACAATATGAACAAACAATATGAACAATGCAAACACTATGAACAACAAGTACATAACACTTTAATGAAAGTAGAATGGGTCCAAACTATTCGTCAGTAATTCAAAACACGCACGACCATCTCCAAACTTTGGTGGATGTTTAGCTGTGCATGTTTGTTGGTGCTGATTACACACTTGTCTTCTTGCACGTTTGTACAGTTCTGAATAGTTCTGGTAAAACCAACATCCCACATTGGAATCGTTCAAATTGAAGTGAGGTTGATCCTCTGTCCGGAATTTAGCTCTAAAACCCGTGTTAAATCACATCCTCGAACAAGAAAATGCAAAGCAAACAAACAATATGCTCCACACACAAACGTGTTGTATCCTTGAAGTCTCATGAGATTCCATGTATAGGGTCCATGTCTTTCCAAGAAACGTTGAATGTCACAATGGAGTGGTTTTTGTCCATACGAATCAAAGTAGTAAGTCGATTTATCGTTGAAAAACACAACCACCCAATGTTCACCAGGTTGAGTCGAATTGTGGGTATTCACTATGTAAGCTTTTACAGTCTCTGGTCTACGTTTTGGTAGTTGATCTTTAGCACATACCACGGCATTCAAGGGAGCTAGAATTGGTGAATGATCCAAAATATACTGCAACTCAATCGTTTCCATTTTCCCAATCTTGTTTAATCTCCTGCCATTCGCACTCAAAAGTTTCCAATGGTGTGATCTTGTTCGTATCTACACTAGCCTTTATATTTGCCCACATCTGATAAGCATCAGCTTTCTCAGCGCGTGTGAGATCCATGTTTTGTAGTTCAGCGTACCATCTTTCCATCACTTGATACATGTCCAGTTTTTTTAATGCACTGTTCAGAAACATCTCGACCCACTCACTTTTGCTGCTAAACAAACATATGGGATGTTGGGTCTGACTGGGATGATCAACAATGCAACCATAACAGTTTTCTTTCGCGATATCAAAGAGGTGTGTCTGCAGTTCATGCACCACATGCTGGTTCAAACTCTTTACCATATCGTTTCGCCTATTCAAGTTGTAGATTTCTTCGTACAGTTGTTTGGCCAGCTGTTGTCCTGATTTGCTCATGGTTAATAGTCTGTGATGACTTCTCTGAACCCGTTAATCTCTATCTGACTGTCGTATTCGGCATACACAATCACATTTATGGGGTCACCAAGACCTGCACGAAACTGAACCTCGATTCGCAAGTTGCCCGTTTTTATAGGATGCAGCTGTTCCTCTTCTGATCCTTGATCTGGCGTTAAGTCAATGCCCCACAGTGTGTACCCCTGCATGTAATCGTTCATTGTCAGACCCATGGAGCGGTTTAAACCGAGTGATCCCGTGGCTTGATGCAGGGACATGTATGATCTCAAAATTTCTCCTGTGGGAAAGTTAGGCTGGAACGGCAAGTTGTGTGTCGTCTTTCCGTCTACACTGACTTCTAACTTAGACAAGTTGAAATGTTGAAAATCAAATGGGTTGGTTGCCAGATCACCGTTCATGTCTGTATTCTTTACCAGGCCTAGAATGATACGTTTGGGTAACTGTCTTGAAATAAATGATCTTCGATCTTTGATCGTTGGCCTGCAGGAATGGTGAAAGTTTTTACCTCAGCTCGGCGAATTGGGATCTTCATGCCATGTTGAGCGATGGTCTGGTTTAAGTTGTTGGCCACTACGGGTAACAGGTCAACAGTCCGAACATTGAATCCAGCTTGAATTAACTGGATTTTTGCCTCTGCTCCAAACAGGCAAAAACTGACTGGGGTTCTGTTGAGTCGCAGCCGTATCTCTACACCATTGGGAAGGTACTTGTCTTGCAAACACAGGTCTAAATGCAGACGTCCGCACATTTCCAGAACACGACTCTGGTGGATACGTGTTCTTCTTTTTCTATATCCTTCATTACCTCCCGCAACTGTATGCGCTTGCATATGACCCGCCGTGTCAGGACTCCACATTTCTGTAGCGTAGAGCTGTGTTGATTTACTGTCCGTAGAATAAGACAGCAAATTCTCAATGTAGGCCGGTACGCATACGTGTCAGCATTATTGGTGATCAGTTTGTTGTTCAGGTACACATCAATACTGCTAAACAAGCTGTGGAAGAAATTATTTACTGTGGATGTTTCTCCATCAGCAGCCAGATTAGTGTCATCAGGTTGGACTACTTTGACTTTCAGGTACAAGTAGCTCTGGTTGATATCAGTCCACTTTTCTGATTGAGCAGGAATTACAAATTCAATGGGAGATGAATTGCTCAGTGCTGACACAGGATAATGTTCTGTCCACTGTGCATCTTGCATTGCTGTCATGGTAGGTGGAACATGTGACACATCAAGTTCAGTTTTGCTACACTCACAAGACCCGTGTTGCATCATGTTGTTCAATCAAAAATATCTGACGGTCGCGATGAGATTTTTCTTTTTTTGTTGCGTCTCCTTGCCGCGCTGAAAGCAGAATGATGTCGACGTTTGAAATCTCGAAGCTTTATACCTCTCAGAGTTTTCAGACCCACATCTTTCAACAATGTTTTACCCCGTTTCTTGATCACTGTCTTTACATTTTGGCCAGACAGAATATCTTTTACGGCTCCTATACCTTGTTTAAAGCCCTCTCTTTTCAGAGTCTTTAGTCCTGAGGTCACGATGGGTTTCATCATGGGTAAGATGTTGCTGGCCATTTTCTTGAACATGGAACCCAAACCATATCCGACTTGTCGAGCTTGACCACGGTAAACTGGAATCATCGTGTCTTTCTTTTAAAATGAAGCTTCACCATCGACTTCCCGTGAGTGAAATGAACTGATTCCCCTGTGTCACCGGTTATATTGATACTGATCTCGCTGAAATATGATCTGCTGACAGGTATGTAGTGTAGATTTAGAAATTCAAAGTGCATGTGTGGATTAGCCCCTGCTTTTGTTTTTGTGGCAAATGGCACAACGCGTAAAATGGGTGCTTCGACATCCCCTATCAAAGTGTGTTCTGCCAGATCGGTATATACAAACAAGTGGTTCATCTTCGTGAAGAGGTCCACACCGTACTTGAATCTGTTGTTTTCTCTGTCCGGAAACACCTCAGTACTTCCCTCTCCTCCAAGTTTCGTAAGGAGGATTGGATGAAGTTCCAAGCCGATCTTTGATCCAGTATTACCGGTAAACTTGACACGACAAGCCGGAAAAATCAAGTCCAAATGTGAGGTTTCTTTGAGTTAAAATTGTTTTAGTGGCTTGTTTAATAGCTTTGTCCAATTCGTCAGTGAGATGTTGTGGTGACGCATAGATGCCTGCAGGAATACAAAGGGATATTGCCCATTTTTTGCCTTCTAATTCACACCCCTTTTTCACTTGTGAAAAGGCTGAAGCCAGTTCTGGATCTTTAGTCACGATGTAGAATTTTCCTTCCTCCTCTTCAATGTTTCTGACTTGTGTGGGAACGATCATTTCCACGAGAGCCACTTCCCAATTTTGTTTGTCGACATCAATGGTTTTTGTCAGCTTGGTTCTAAAACAGCATTGTGTGTTGTTTGGGTACAATGCCATCGAACTATCACTGATGAGAGTGATGTAGAAAGAGTTCATGGTTTCTTAAATTTTAAACTTGGGTTTGGAAGAATGTATCCGATAGAAGTACTCATCAGCAGCAACCACAGTTCACGATCTGGACTGTTGAGACACAGGTTCACTAATGACACGATGACAATGATAAAGATGATCACAATCTGTGTCAAGAAAGTGATTCTGTTGTTTGGTACCTCACTTTTTCCTGTCTGTATACTGTTGTCTACCTGAACACTGCTGGTATCGGACTGAGACATGCTGTTCACGACGTTTATACTTTATACTAAATGCGATTTTGGAATCCAACTGTTAAACTTTTTAGGATATCCAAGCCACTTGACTTTCACTTCTTGAAAAGTTTTACCGCCTACACGCCTTGTACGCCGATCAAGAACTGATTCCACTTCGTATAGCTCATCATCTTTTATATATTGAATTTCATCCCTGTAGAAGGATCCGGCGATAGTTTCTCCAGCCAAGTCTTCCAGTTTTACGGTCAATGGATGTGTTCTGTTGATGCGAACCACTTTGAACAATTCCACTGTCCAGTTGGGTAGATAGCCTTTGGCAAATGTTTGCTTGGTTTTATTGATGCGCACTATATCACCCACTTTCAAATCAGTTGATTTCTTTTTTTTCTTTTGATGGTTGCCATACAATGTCTTGGTGACTTCATGCTCATTTTCTCTAGACACAGATGCAGGGGTACGTCCGATGCTTCGATGAAAACGATGATTGTAGCCATGTACCAATAGTTGCAGTACATCCACATAATGACGGGTCTTGTGATGAGTAAAATATTTCCACATTCTTGATTTAAGCGTACGTTGAAAACGTTCAACAATACTCGCTTTAGTTTCTGGGTTTTCAGACGTGAAGAAATGAATGTCATGCTTGTCTAGAAACTTCTGAAAGTCTTTGTTCAAAAATTCTCGGCCTTTGTCTGTTTGCAAAGAGAGTGGTTTTCGGCCTTCTTTTAGAATAGACTGAAAGGCTTGGATGAGCGTCTTTCCAGTTTTGTCAATGATGGGTATTACCCAAGCATATTTTGAAAACACATCAATGACACATAGTAAGTAGCGATATGGTGAATTCTCTTTGTACATACGTTGCATATCTGCGAGATCAGCTTGCCATTGATGATCGATACCTCCTACCACAGTCTGTCGACGTCGAAATTTTCGTCGTATTGTTTTATGCAACGTGTAGGTTCTTTGACTTCTCAACCAGTCTCGTACATCCTCTAAAGTGATAGATTTCAACTGTTTTTTCGCTGCCTTGTAGAGTCCCTGAATTCCTCCAAAACTCGTAGGATTATCAGTATCATAGTACAGGTGACGAAGTAACGTGTCCTTCTTTAGTAGGCGTCCCATGACGAATGGGCTAATATCTCCTCGGGTTCTTCCTTTTTAATAGGTCTTCGTTTCTTTGATGTAGGTGCGTGGGCAAAACTATCATAAAATTCATCCTCCTCCTCTTCTTCTTCATCATCATCTGGTGTTTGTATGAAATTCCATCGACGTTTATTGCCCACAACTTCTTGTGGGATGTTGACCTCTTTCAGTCCTCTAGAAAATTGTTCCCATCCTGTGGATTTGACCCTTTCCGCTGCCGAAGTACATCATTGACCAGATCAATAATATTTGAACCTTCAACGGGTTTTCCATCATATTCTAACAGGCCATGTTCATCCCAACTTAAGTGAGGATGGTCTTTCAACATGTTTAACAAAAGAGTAGCCTTTCGTCGCATGGTCGTAGGAACACTGTCTAGAATTTGATCTTTCAAGGTCATCGGTTTTTCCTCTTTCTTTTCAGTCACTGTACTTGTTGTTTTCTCAGCCATGTGTGGTCTGAAGGGTTTGAGTGCTTTTTTATGTGACACTTGAAAGCTATGTAATACTTCTCCAAATTGTTGTGCTTTTTCTGACTCAGACAATTGATTGTCGTCAAGAACTTGATTCATTTCTTTCTGTAATGATGAAGTCTGACTCACTTGAGGGGATGGGGGTAACCGAGGTCGTTGTTCCTTCTTCCAACGATTCATCTCTTCCAACAACCGAACTGGAACATAGGCCATCTTCTTCATATTTTCCGAATGAGTTCACCAGCAAGAGGTATAATTGTTTTGGCTAAGAGTGGTGCAAGTGCCAGCAGGGGTAGAAAACCACCTTTCTGATTGAGAATGATTTTCTTTTTTCGAACTTATACTTTCTTGGTCGCTAACTGTCGGAGCTGTTGTCTCTTAGAATGCAATCGACGCTTCTGAGCCTCCGACAGTGGTACATTGCCTTTTAAAATGTTTTGACAACATTCAGCAATACAATCTACCAATTCTTTTGGTGCTTCTTGAATAATCTTCTTTCGAAATTTGGGCGAGGCTTCTGTCAAAGCAAGCAACATTTTGCCATGTTTACGAACGAGTGGTTGTTTGCGCTTCATGATGACAAATGATGATGAAATGTTTGGTCTCTTTTATTTATACCACTGTTGAAGGGCTTGTAAAGCGATATTGCCAGCACTACTCAGTGGTCCTGAATTTCTCATCGCAGTAATGGCAGTAGGTAATGGGGAATGGAGACTTGGGATTGGTGAAAATCTTGATGATGATGATGATGAGGAACGCCCACTTGAAGAATTGGAAAGGTCAAACAATTGTCGTCGAACTGTAGGGTTTGGTGAAACTGTCATTGATCCTTGTGGTGTAGCCAACCCAGACCTCATCGAACTTCTATTAGAACGGGGAGTAGATGAGGTCAGTGGAGAGAATGGGGCCACAAGTGGTGATGCTTTGGATGATGTCCCTGATGTAACATCACGTCGAATCAGTATGGGGGACACTTTTGGTGTTCCAGTTGTTACAGAGCGTTTTCTTCTTACAGTGACAAATCGATCATGAGGCAATGTCTGCTTCTTCCTTGTTTGTTTCCTTACTGGTGACTTGCGTTTGGTTGGCTGTTTTCGTGGTTGTTGTCGTGACCGTTTCCTGGCTGGTGACTTTCGTTTGGGTGGTTGTTTTCTTGCTACTGGAAGCAGTGTACGAATGATGGTGCCCCCAAGGAAACCTCCACCACCAGGTTTTAAAATAAGTTGTCGTTTTGTGGCCAGATCCACATGTTGATCAGCTAACTGTCTTAAAATGTCTTTGTTGCGTTCCATAAAATTCATCGTCTGTTTTGCCACGGTTACTTTTTTCTCTAAGATGAGTCGTGCAGCTAAGGTGAACCATTTTACCATCTCTGTTAATCCTGATTCTACCAGCTCTTGTCGTTTCGTTGGGTTCTTTTCCCGACTCAACGATTCTAGAGCTTTGATCACTGTATGTGGTGTGTTTTCCATGGTAGGTGTATCCTTAATGATGATCGGGTGTCATGTTCCTATCATTTTATACTGTAGTGTAGACGGTCGGTCCTCGATCTTCACCTGTTACCCACCGATGGAACACATCTGTTCTTAAACGATTCTGGTCGGGTGTTCTTGGGTGAAAGTCAATGATAAGATATCCATGAGGTGTAGAGGTTGCATCTTGATACGCCATCACCAAATGGGGTAGTTGTATTTGGTTCGCAAGTGTTTTGATCTGGCCTTTATCTCTTGTGTTTTGAAATAATACCATGTAGTGTGCATTTAAGCTGATGGTACGACTAGCCTTGGATTGTTGGAACATGTTTTGTGTGATGTAAATGACAGTGGCATTTCTATGGTGTCCCTTTCGCGTGAACCATAATTTAATTTTCTCCTCATCTTTTTCTCCTAACATATCATCAAATATGACGAGGTGTGGTAAGGTTGTATCGTCTACTATCTCTTCATCATCCTCAGGGATACCCTGAATGAATTTGATAGCTTCACGTTCTTGTAACTGTGCGTAGGCACTTTGCCATTCTTTGTAACACCAGACGATGCGTTGTGGTACCGCATGAAATAATTCGGTTTTGTACTCAATAAGTTTTTTTACAAATTGAGTTTTTCCTGAACCACTTGGCCCTGAGATGAAAATGTTACTAGGATGTTGAAAAAGTAAACTACTTTCCATGATGGTCCAAGAAATAATAACAGCATTGACATGACAACATTTTATTTTATACATCATAGCAAATAAAACACTTGAACAAACATCAGTCAAAAATGTAAACTATGACACACATCATGAATCAGTCTTTCTTTATACATCATCCATTCCGGCAATATCATGGTATATCCCATAGCATTTAAAGCCATGCACACTTCGTCAAACAGTTCCTCCGATTGTCTTAACGCCTGTTCTGATTGAATTCCAAGTACACGCACAGCCAACAACACAGCTCTACGCCATGGATTCCGAATTGGAGTTATGTTTTTTTCCTGTAGTGAAGTATTTCCCATGTTTTGACTTCTCATTCGTCTTGCAAGTACTCTGCGTAGTATCTTATTTTGTAGGTGTCCCAGAGGGATTCGTCTCCCAACTCAAACCTTTCTAAGTTGTTGAAATCGGGATCTTGAAAGAACTGTTCACTAGGATTTGGCCTCGTTTGTTTGAATATTGCGCTGCACTGTTTACCAAAATGTTAAACACTTGCTCACAAGTGATAGGTTCTGGAGTCAGTAAAATGGCACGTATATCCTCTGGTGTGTCGTTCCGGTGGTTAATCGCAAATCTGAGATACATACGCTCATCAAAACGGTTCAGTTTCTCCACTGTATCAATGTTTAGGGTCTCAATGTATATGTACCACACGTCAGAGATCAGGTTGCGTAGCAGGTTGTAAATGGCAAAAATCCGTTGAAAGACCACACTTTTATAGCTGATTGGAAGATTACGCCCTCGTACATCATGAAACATATCATAAACTTGGTTTAAACAAGAGGAATCCTTCATCGTCTGGTGAATTATTCTGTTTCCAACGCGCTGTGCCCAAGTAAAAAATAACTCGTTGCAAAATGCAGCAGGTTTCTTATTAGCTTCAACGAGATGTCTGTAGATCATCTGTTGTATTTCTACTGGTAGAGTGTTCATCGTGAATCTCCGTATGTTTCCACCACCGTTCAGGCTATGCAACACGACTACAAGCCAATGGTTATGACGGTCGGTAACCGTACGGCACTGTCTTATATTTGTCCACGACCACGCGCTTTGTATACACTGAGCGGAACGTCTTGGTCTGTGTCTCACTGATCACTTTGCGATTTCTATGTCTCTTGATTCGGGATTCATATTCGATGACTGTCTTGTAATGTTTGCGATCTTGTACACAGTTGACCATAGTCTTAAAATTGACTTTTTGACTAGCATTGTAATCCAAAGTGATGCCTTTTACTTTGCATTTCTGATGTCGATTTCCTTTTTCATCGATATATTCATACCCATAGTTTTTTGGCCCTAATGCCACGAATTTGACAATGCGTCCATGTGGTACTTCATCTGTCCACTTTCCCAACTGGCTCTCTTCAATTGGAATGTTGTACTGGTCAGGGTCATAGATGTACATACAACTGTCTGTGTCAAAATACAGTACCCGATCTCCAAGTTTTTCCAACTGGGTGTAAAGTTCAAGTCGAGCATAGGACGTAACGAAGGCAGCTACCACTGGATTTGAAGATGAATGGGGCTGTGTTGCGTCTGTTTCATCCGAGTAATTCACCAACATGAAGTTGTCATGATCGAAAATCTCGGCAAACTGCACAGTGACATGACGGTCGGAGAGTAGGTCATACAACCGGTTCACCTTAGTCACATACTCGGTTTTGGTTTGAACATTGTTTTGTGCATTCTTACCCACAAACAGTTCAACATGGTTTTGGCAAACGCTCTTTTTCCTTTGTTCTTTTTCACGTTGTCGAGCCAGATACCCTCTATCTGAAAGTAATTCTGTTTAAAGCGGGCTTCATCATCTTCTGTTTTTACCCAATTAGGGTAACCACTTGCTTCTTGTTTCAATTTCAAGTATTTGTTAATATACTGTTTATACACATCTTTACTCCATGCGTCCCAGTGCCAGATGTGGAAGACGTCTACCAATTGGTATCCTACCTCAAGAGCTTTGGCTATTTCCACATGGGTCCAGGTACCTGTCAACATGCGTTTGTACAGAGTGTGATTGCATTTTTCACACTCTTCCTCAGCACAGGTACGGCACAGTGTAAAGATCATTTTCTTGTTACAGTGAATAGGTAGGACTGGTAGCCACAGGTCTTGGGGTGGCAATACACGACATTTGATGAGTCCCTTGTACATTCCAATGTTGTTTATATCAATCATCTCTTGACTTAAGATGTTGGGATGTCCCACGGGGTATGTTTTGTACTTGTTCACGAATGGATACAGTGAGCAAATGTCAGCATACTTAATTTCTTCCTTGGTGGTTGTATCCACTTCATGGTATAATTGAATGGCATTGGTTCGTCCACCAAACAAAGCATCCCGAGGTAAAATAGGTTCTTGGAAGGGAAAGAAACGGTTCACAGTATCTCTGTATTCTGGTTCAATCTTGCATTTCTGATCAAAGTCACATTCCCACATTACAACTGTGTTGTAACCTTGTTGAGACAAGTCTTTCAACCGAAAAGTTGTGGCATTGTATAACTGCTCCATAGTTTGAAGTGTGTAACCGTTCACACTGTCTCTCCTTGGGTAACAATTTGGACATCCGTGTGTCCAGCACCCCATGAATTCGTATACGGTGTTCGTCTCTTTGTGGAATCCGTCAACGTAATAGGGTCCAATTTGTACTTCACCTCCATTTAATGCATGGCGAATGTGCTTATTCTCAATGGAAGCAGTTGTTTCTATCCAACGAATCCCTTTGATTGAGTATCGAGTTTTGTTTGGATACCCGGCATCAGAGATTACAGCCAAGGTCTTTGGAGGCATTGAATTTTTACGCCAAGCTTTGTTGCACACTTGAGCTAGAGTGGTCGCTTCCAGGAACGGATCAATTTGGTCACTGACCAACAGTTCTTTCCTAAACTCTCCACAACCTCGTCTCAAGATGTCCACATCTGATTTGCAGTACTTTTGCATTTCTAACTGAAAGTGAAACACAGCCTTTTGTGCCACTTTTGCATTGTACCATTTCAGAAACGCTTCTCTCTTGTCAGGTTTCATGCTGTCGGGTCTGTAAAAATGTACGGGGAGATAGTCTCCAATGTAGTCTTGGTATTCATCCGTGTTGGCATAAAATGGAAACCATCCTTTTGCCATCTCAGTCAATCCAAACGTGTCGGGGAAATCGGACAAAGGCATGTTGAGAAAACTCAGTGAGTCGATGAATCTCACTTGATGGGCTTTCATCATTAGAATTTTGCTTCCATTCATGATCAATTTTGGTTTGGCTGTATCATGTGTCAGTAAGTGCCTCAAAATAAACTGTGCATCATATCCTTGTGAGTTGTGAGCAATCACTGTGGTACCTTTGTGACTGGGTTGAAACAGCCATGTACAAAATTCTGACAAAGTGTTGTTACCACGAAATATTTTTTCTCTAGGCTCATCCACAGCTTCGCATTTCTGACACGGGTTTTTCATGGATTGACACATACAGTCTCCACAAGCACGTTGAGCAACACAAAAGTTTGGTATATGTTCACCCGAATCAAATCGACACTCAAAGTCAAAGAAGATGAAAGGTACAGTCGGTGACTTCATGTTCTCTGGTTCTTTGTACGTGGGGATATAACACTGATGTTCTGCATCCACAACTTTCTTGCAATACTTGCATTTTTTAGTGCCAGGACAGAGATGGTTCTTCTTTGTACCCACAACCATTTGACCACAGGTCTTGCATTGCCATACACTTTCACAGATGTTTTTTGTAGATTTTCCTGGTTTCGCTTTGTGCTGATCAAAACATTTCTGACTATGAAATGTTCTACCACAGTGACCACATGGAAAGAATCCTTCTTTTGGGCATAGTGTCAAGGCGTAACACCGACAAATATTCTTACACCAGTGAGCTTCTCTGTTGTTATAACCGTAGTTACAGTGTTCACAGAAGTAGCTGCATCCCAGGAAACCAGTGATTGATGTAATGCAATCATAATGTTTATCATGATGATAAATGTAAATCACTTTGCTTTTGTCTGTCAGAGGTGGGTGATTGAACAACACGTCCATTTTCTCAAATTGTGGCCACACTTTGATCACATAGTCTGGATAAAGGTGGGCTTGAATCTTCTTGTATTCTTCTATACCACAAGGCTGATTTGGACTAATGCCCACACTATCTAACAATGTCTTGGCTTCTTGGCTTTGAAGAAATTTTGCAGATTGTCTCATCAAATTCCATCGCTTCTTCCAGGCTGTATCGTCCGTTTTATTGAGTTTACATATCCCTACCACAATTGATCGTGCCAAACACATACTGTCGTGAACATTGTCTATCTTTATCATACTTCGTTTGACTTTGGACATGTTCTCAATGCTTAGGTGCGATCCAAACGTTCTTTTTGTTCTTCCACCTCCCTCGGGCATAATGACATGTGTCATTTCTAACTGGAGATCCCCGTCATGAATCTCAAACTTGTGGTTGCTTTGTGATACTTTCTCTATTTCGTTCAACAGCGTATCTCCTGAAATGTGTGTTGCATTCCCGAATGGAATGTGGATACCAAATGCTAGGTCAGGATGATTTATGGAGATACGAATTTGATCGTTGTCATTGACCCGTGCTTCTCTGTATAACTGTTTCACCATGCCATTGAAAAGTTGATGTGTAAATTTAAACGGTTTTTTATATCTTTCAAATGTAACATCGTACACGTGGCCCTTCGTTTTAAACTTTCTTGAAGTTCTCTGTGACCGTGGTTGTATGGAATAATATTCCCGTATATCACTCTTGGTCTTTTTTGCAGGTGGCTCATCATCATCGCTGCTTTCTTCACTACTCGACATCGTTGTGATTATAAGTAAGTGAGCAAAGCTTTTTTATACATCTAAGCTCCGCCCACCTGATCTCAGGCCTATAAAGTGCGGTGTGACCCGTCCACTTCATCACTCTCAAACCTGATTCAGACTGCTCTGTTCAGAATGACCTGCAATACATTTGAGTTCTGGGTGAAAGGACAACTACAAGCTATCAGTGACAAGCTGATCAGACTAGAAACAGAAAGACAAGTGACATGCTACCGCTGTCAGGAAAAGGGGCATTATGCATCGGCATGTACGAAGAAAGCTTCAACACCTCAAACAGCCCGGGTGTGCTACCGTTGTCATGAACCGGGACATTTTGTTTCTAATTGCCCAAAACCTACAGTGTGCTACAGTTGTCACGAACTAGGCTACTTTGCATCCGCTTGTCCTAAGAAAGGGATGAATAGTACTGTACCTACAGTAAACGCACAGGTGGACAGTGAAATGCAGAAAATGGACGTAGTTGAGACAGTACCACAGACGGACAGTGATGTTGAGCTACTAGAGACTGTCTCTGAGTTGGAGAAACCTACCGTAAAACCCAAGAAACGCAAGAGAAGCGTCAACACATGCATCGTGTGTCCTGAGCCTCACCCATCAACAAGCAATACAGAGTGTAACCGACCAGCTAAGAAGCGAAAAATGACATTTGAACACTAGACTTGAAAAAAACAAAAGTTGTGTTATGTTCATTATTTGCTGTATGACGCACGTTTAATTCATTGTTACTGTATGACACATGTTTGTTGTTAAACACAATAAAAAAAATCATATGACAATTGTATTAGTTATCCTTTCTACATCATTGTAATGGTCCTGAAAAGGACCGTTATTTATTGAGAAGTGTCTAGCACTCACTCAAATACAAATACCGCCAGTAATGCCTGCTGGCTTCTGGATATGCCAGGTAAAACCCTGACAAATCCGGGTACAATGGCAAAGGGGGTAAACTCGGGTACAAGTTGACACCCTCTTCCTTTATACCCTCTTCCTTGACTTCTACTTTCTTCTCCTTTCGTAACGCCTTCCTTGCACGTCGGAATAACTTACGAAGGAAATTCATGGTGAAGAATGAATACATACACAGCATTACACAATTTATAGTCAAGAAAAAAGTAGGTTAGTAGGTCAATCCACCCCAAAATGTCAAGGTCAAAGACAATGCTATCTAACTCAGGTCAAGGTCGAACTTGATTTATTGGATGAAAAAATAACGTTCTCTGATTGGTGTGCGCCAACACAAGAAAGTAGGTCAATCCGGTACTATAAAACAGTGCACATACTCTATACTTTATTATTCATGATTGAAACATGAGACCGTACACACGTAGGTCCACCCCAGACTTGCTAAAATTGTTCCTCGACAGTCCCAGCTATGAGGAACGAGAGAGCGACCCAGACAGCTATCACGACCAAGTTGATGTGTATGATCTATATGTCACTCTTACAAAAAGGGGAGATCTCCCTAATTACCTGTCAGTTACCTTTGAAGATGTACCATCTACCCTACTACAGGGATCGGGAGACAGCCTGAACTTCATAGGTGACAAGGATCTAACCCGTTGTCATTTGCATCTCCTTGCAGGATGGATGAAGAGATATGTCATGGGATGGGACTGTCAAACGTGTGGTATAGACCACAATATGTGATGGGACTGTACAACGTGTGGTATGGACCACAATTCATAAAACGGCCCTTTTCAGGGCCAACCCAAATGTCTCGAAAGGACATTTTACAATTGTCATTTTTACAATTTTACATAAATCTGTTTTCATATAGAGTACCATTCGGTACTATAGATTCTGTTTTCATATAGAGTACCATTCGGTACTATAGATTCTGTTTTCATATAGAGTACCATTCGGTACTATAGATTTGGTACCATAAGTACCAAAAAAAAAAAAAAAATTTATGGTACCACGGTACCATAAAAAAAAAATTTATGGTACCTTGGTACCATAGTGCCACCCTATACTACTGATGTTCTCGGATGACCTGGCTCGAATTTCACCAAAAATATTTAGCGCTAAGTAATACTTAAATTCTTAAACTAGATAGATACACATAATAATAATAAGGCACATTCCACCATTGCTTTTTTATTAAATATCCATATACACGAATAAGCTGAAATGATTTATTTACCTAATAACTAAGAATACGTAATTGTTAAGAAATGAATATTTTGGTATCTTTATTAGAAAAACAAGACAAATGAACTTCGCCCTTAAGTTTTTAAGTTTTACTTAGCACTTAGAATATTTGGTGAAATTCAACCCTGATTAATGATATTCGAGGAAATTACAATTCCACTTATACGTCATTACACGGAGTATTCCGAAGATAGCCGGAGTAACACGATCGAGCCACGAACGTCGTGACGTCAAGATATAAGTTTGACGCCGTTACTATAACCTACATTCAAACAGCAAAGCGACGTTTTATGATCAGAGTGAAATAATAATGACAGGCGATACAACCAATCGTAGATCAAGAAAGTCCCGGGCCAAGAACCGGCTCCTGGACCAGTTGATCAAACAAGAGATGGAGGATTATATATTGTATGGAGATTCGGTAGGTTTTGACCAAATAGTTATAATATTGATAATACTGATAAATATAAACATATTTACACAACGTTTTTTTTTACACACCTCAAAATGAGACATCTTAAAAATTGATCGTGTTTCTACTCCATGTACGAAATGACATTCTCTAGTACTGTACATATTAGTCAGTTATGATATATAAATAATTTATTTTGTCTTTTGCTGGATTAAACAATATATGTTTTAATTATCTTTCATGAAACGACGTTTGTCCCGTACGGCATTCGAACCCAGCATGTATATCCTATGGTTGAGCGTATAGCAGCGACAAAAAGATAATTTAAGGAAATTTGTGTAAACAGTTGTTTTATTTTTCTTCGTAACTAATCAATATGATTGTATCTAACATAAGTAATTTCGTAATATCCATGAATATGATATCATAAAAAATATAGATTTATTAATTTATTTTCAGAGTTATCAGGAGGAAAGCAGTTCCCTCATTATCGGTCGGAGAAATGGACGTGTAGTTTACACGGACACCGCCAAGAAGGTGGTCAGAAATGCAGAGAAAAAGAAAGATGAGGAAGAGGAGGTAGAGGATGAAAATGCACTGATCTTCATGTGCAGATTTCATTAGATACCAGGACGGACTTTGTACTCATTGTTTTTCATCGTTGTGATCTTGGATGATTTGTTTGAATTTGAATAGCTTTGATCAACTGATTATTATTGTTATTATTTATCATTATCATCAATATTATTTTTGTGATAATTATTCTCATTAAATATTTGACATATTTAAAAAGACTCTGCGTTTTATCACACAACATTGTTATTTTCAAAAAAAATGTAGATAATTATGTAATTATCATAAATTCGTAAAAGTGGTATAGCTCCCTTGCTTGTGGGCGCTCAGCATATAAGGGCAGTTGCAAGACTGGTTGGCTCGGTGTCAGGATAATGTGATTGGGTGTGGTATCATGCCACATGTCTACGGCGTGATACTGCAGTGTGGCAGCACTATATCTGTCTCAAGTAGACATTGTCTCCAAATTACTGGAATACTGTCAGTGGGACGTTAAACCTAACAAACAAATAAAATTCTGCGTTTATCGTAAATACCTAAATCTAAATGACATATCTACTTACAATTTTGAATGATATTTGAAAAAAAAATATTATGAAATGGTTTAAACATTTTTATTTTAATTTCTTGGTCGGACATACCAGTATAAAATGATACCAAGTTTCTTCCCTCAATAAACAATATTGGTATACATGTAATCTCCCATCTCCACTATTCTGTCTGTTTTCTTAATGATAGTGAACTTGATAGTGAACTTAATCTAATTCAGGTATAAAAAAGGAAATATCTAAATATTATCCATACACATAATTAGATTTTAAGGTATACACTTCTAAACGCTTGTTTGGGATTAAATGTTTTGACATCAAACTCCTAAATAATAACAAATAATACTTGCATGTGACATGAAAGCTTAAAGGAAATATCACAGATAAACAACTCTTTTTTGAATTTTCGCCCACAGGGCTTTATCAAAAATCATGAAGAAGTACAAAAGCACTACATTATTGCAATTTATTCACACTTCATGTGCGCATACATTTACCATGCGAACGAATATACAATGTAGTTTGTAGCCTATTCACTTAATGGTCTAATCAACATAGCCTTTTAAGTTACATAGGCTAAATAGCATAAATGAGCTGAATGTAGTAGCCTATTCACCAAATATGACTGAAAAAAGGAAACTTATGTCCATCATAGGCTTAATAGGCTAAACGCTGTAGCCTATGTACTACATAGGTTGGGAAGTAGCTATTCATTAGATATGCTAAATAGGCTAAAAGGGGGAAAATGTAGTCTATGCACTACTTAGGCTAAATTGGCTAAAAAAGATAAAAGTTGTAGCTTGTTTACTACATAGGCTAAATGGGATAAAAAGGCTAAATGGGCGAACTTCACACACAACATATTTACAGTTAGGCATGTACGCCATACAACTTTACCTTTGACCTTGCATTATGGACCCGCCTCCCATTTTATTGACAGTTTCATGTGATGATTTCAGTACGTTTCAGAGTCATTGTCGCTAGGTATTTTTACCTAGCAAAACATGACGTGCTGCTGTCGTCGCCGCAACTAGCTCCTCCCATAATACGCGTTAGTTCCCCATACCAAGACTACGCATTTCATTGGACGATTAAGTAGAACAAACTGCTATGCATTGGTGTACATCATTTCGCAAAATATTTTATTGTTATTCGTTTGTTATTTTAAACAACATATCCACGTGGCCATACCACGTGGTATGTGACGTCATTTTAAGCTAACGCAAGAGCAGCATTTTTTACCTCGATTCGAAAGAGCAATTTCTTCATCAATTTTAATGGAAAATAGCGCATGCTAAGTGGAAAATTGTGCGCTGCACATCAATTGGCCCAAATGATTTTTGTCAGATATATAACAGATTTATCCGCCAGATAGTTTTATTAGTCTTTTAATGAAAATAACTGTATTTCTTTGAACTTTTATTATTTCACTGAAATATATACAGAGTTATTTTACCTTCCAGAAGCTCAACAAAATACAAATAGCTAACTCAGTGTTTTCAAAATAGAGCTTATTTTGGTATTTATATTTTTTCCAACGAAAGGGAGTCGTTTTATTAACAAAGGAGTGTCATAGGTGTTCTAAATCGGTTTATAATAAGGCTCCCAAGTGGCGCAATGGTAACGACTCTGTCTAAAACTCCTTTCAGTATCACCCCGCGTGGTTTCTTAGCCCCTGTTTTACTAAATAAAATTAGCAAATTAAACATAATTCCTTCCGTGCATTGTCAATTATTCGATGCTTTTGTTGGTGCTTTGTTTAAATTACGCATGTGAGACATGGGGTTTTAATAAATGCAATAATATTGAACGTGTTTAGCAAGAAAGAAAATGAAGATCACCAATCAAAAACGTCAGCAAAATTGAAAGACTTTGTTTGTTGGGTTTAACGTCCCACCGACAGTATTTCAGTCATTTGGAGACGATGTCTACATGAGGCAGATATAGTGCTGCCACACTGCAGCATCACGCCGTAGAGATGCGGCATGATACTCAACCAGTTCTGCAACTACCTTTATATGCTGAGCGCCAAGCAAAGGAGCTTTACCAGTACCATTATTTACGACTTTGGTATGTGACGGCCATGGATCGAACCCACGACCTCCCGAGGCTGACGCTTGAGCCACTCGGCCACCGGGGACGGTTTAAAATTTTGTAAACGTATCCTTAATGTAAAACTACTTGTTCAATGGTTACTTACAGTGAGTTAGGTCGTTATGCGTTATATATCAATAGGCATACAAGAATTAAAAAGTTCTGGTGCAAAGTATTACAAAGTAATAATTCTATTATTCAAAATTACTGGAAAATATGGTCGAAAGGTTGTTGTAAGGGCGAGAAAAAATGGTTGTATCACTTTAAGTCACTTCTTGACCGTTATGGATTTTTTTACGATTTTAAAAATCAGTCAGATGTTGACCTAAGTAATTTTCATATTGTCTTTAAAGAATGAGTCATTGATGTTTTTGAATAGTCATGTTTTAATAGTATTAGCCAAAAAGATAGTATGTTTCTTTATAAAACATTTAAATTATCTGTAGAGTTTGAAAAATACTTAGACGTCCTTCCGCGAAAACAGAACTGCTCAATCACATTTACGTCTTTCTGCTCATAGATTATTTATTGTGACTGGTCGTTATGGTGCTAGAAGAAATGAACGCAAAGACCGTATATGTATGTTCTGTAAATATCGGGATATAGAAGATGAATTTCATTTCCTTCTTGTGTGTCCTATATATTTACATTTTAGAAAGAAACATATAAAAAAATACTACTTTGTGAGACCAAGTGTACACAAATCTATAGAATTAATGCAGTCAAAAATGTAAATGGGTAAATATATTTGTGAAGTATTTGCTCTTCGACAGTCCATTATATAGTATTACAATGATAATCTTTATTTTGTTTATTATTTCTTTGTACTCAATATGCTTTTTTCTGTTAATTCGCTTGTATTTACAGAGTGGTAGAAACTTTTGCTTAAAAAGTATAAGATTTATGTGAAAACGATTATTATATATTTTATATTCTTATCTACAATCAAAATGCTTCTATACTTGAGATAAATTTTGTAAGTCCATATAAAATAACATAAAAAACGAAAAAGAGAAATAAACAAAGTAAGAAATATTGAAAATAAAAAAATGATAACAAATATCTTAATTGTCTCTTGATATTTTTGTATACTTTTGCGTATGCTTATAATAATTATAAGTATCTTAAATTTTCCCTTGAAACTTTTTGTATACTTATGTGTATGAATTAATAAGTTAAAATGTATACTGTCGGTAAATGACTGCTCCACTCACTTCCTTATAAATATCTTTATTTCAATTATTCTTAAAGTTGTCTGATTTTCAAGATATATTTTTTCTTTCTTTTTTCTTATATTTTTATTTCACTTACATATTTACTCTTATCTGTACCTCTGTCATAGTTTCATATGTCTAACAAAAAGATTAAATGACGTCATGATAACAGTATAGTTATAGTTTCAAATAGCGTTTGAGTAATGCACTTAGCTGCATGTGGTACCACAGATAGTGATATTTTCGAAATTTATGAGGCAAAGAAAATGCTGACTGATTTTAGGATAAAACTTGCAGAAAAGAAACCTGTCGTCTAACAATCAGCATCGTTTCAGTTCATCTCCTGCCGGTAAAAAAATATACCAAAGCACACACACACACACACACACACACAATGTGTTCTGTCCGAGACTTTCGATTGGTTAAACTGACCTACATAGATGCTGGAGGTATACAACTTATGAATGGGATCAAGGTCATGAACCTCACTCCGGATCATGAAATTAATTCACTTGATAATTAAATATGCCTGTCATGCGACACAGGAAAGGGCGATCATATCAAGACGTGACTAAACATTCTGAAGTGATGTAGGCTATTATATCTGTACTAGTTTCGAAGACATCCATCGAATAGAGAAGGTAAACCAAGTAAATCCAATAGATGCTTTCACTCGATATCGCTGACAGCCTCGCTTAATCCAGTCGGTGTAACCCAGGCACCAGGCCAACCAGTCCTGGAACTAACATTATAGACCAGAACTATACCAGAACCATTTTTACAACTTTGCAATCTCGCGGACGGCGATCGAACCCAAGACCTCCCGAGGCGGACGCTCTTACAATCGGCCACCGAGGACGGTATATACTAAATTATGGGAACGCGATAGAAAATAAAATGTGGAATCGACTTCATATTTGGAGTACCTCTGTTGCTATGAAAACACCAGCAGCAGCAAATATAAGCAGTAACACTTGTAACTAATAGTCAGTTAATGAAATACTTTAGTAATGCTGTTGCTTCTAAATATAGAATATCACTGACAAGATTTAGATTATCTTCTCATGAGTTAGCTGATGAAACAGGTAGATATTACAATATTCTATTAGGAGACAGAATATGCACAAAATGCAAAATGAACGTTATAGAAAACGAATATGATTTTTTGCTTATTTGTACAAAATATAGGGACTTAAGAAAACAATATATGAAACAATATTTTTGTCACTGGCCAACCATGCATAAATTTGTCTCACTTCTTACATGTAAAAATATGAACGTTACGGAAAACATTGCCAAATTAATTTACTATGCCTTTCAAATGAGAAATAAAAATCAATAAGCATGCTTATTTAAATAACAATTTTACTATTGTATGTTAGAATTTTCACTCACTTCTCTGAAAATGATACTAACACCCTTTGTACGTAATGCTTTTAACAAATATCAAATGTTGGCTATATTTGCAAACAAATAGTGTCAATAAAATTATGTTATGTTAATTACAGAATAATCGAGAGGATTATTCCAATGATGGTCAGTGTTAAAAGAAAAATGGTCACTTGAGGTCGTTATTCTATGGGATTACTTCGTCTCAGCAAGTACCTTTAAATGGCGCTTTTGATTTTTGCGAGATAAGCGTTGCCAAACTCCGCGCACCGGTTACGTCACGCTACGCTACTTTAACCACTGCCACCAAACAAGTCACGTGATGATAGTTGAAACCATGTGGCCTACACTCATAATTTTATAAATTAATATTATTTGATTTTATTTTTTACTTTTCTCATAATCACGAATATTATTTTCATGGTATATGACGAAACTGATATAAAATATTCAAAACTGAAGTCAAAAGTGAAATAGTAAATCCGGCCTATATCAGCCGAAATCGACTTGCGATGGCAGTGGTTATCTCAACTGTAAGGGGAGGTAACTACTGGGGGAGTTTGAAGCGTTGCAAGCTGGCACACGTCGCTGACAGGGGCGTAGTTAGCGTTACGCATGTACGCATAACAAGTAATGTTTAAAAAAAAAAAAAACAAGTACACCGATGCATGACAAGATGAAAAAACCAAATGTACAAATAATAAGATAGACTTTGTGTGCAGTATGTTATTTAATTATCGTTGTTGAAGATCTGTGCATAGCTTTTAGTAAAACCGGATTTAACTAATATTGGTCTATAAATACATCCTGTAATATACAGAGCGTGACCAATATCACTTGAGTAAACGAGTCAGTCGGATCGACAACTGGATAAACACCCTGTAGCCATCAGGGTCCCAAGCGGCACCTGGACCCTCAGCCAGAAAGTGTGAAACATCCAAAGTTACGCCCTTACTAGATACTGTGTTTGGGTCATCTTAAGATAGTTTGGGAAGTTTTAAGGAAGAACAAAAAATGACAGACTTATGCATGAAAACAGTCGAAATGCACACCGGTGGGGAACCTTTACGAATTCTAGTGTCGGGACTACCGGATATCGTCGGAAGAACCATTCTGGACAAACGACGGCATATACGTGACGATTTTGATTTTATTCGGAAAATGCTTATATATGAACCAAGAGGCCATTATGACATGTACGGTGTGTTACTAGTAAAACCGGATGTTGAGGAAGCAGATATAGGCTGTATCTTCATCCACAATGAAGGTTACGGTACTATGTGTGGCCATGCAGTCATTGCTCTAGGAAGATATGCTATAGATTATGGAATAATCCGAAATCCTGTATCACCGGAAACACGTGTAGTGATCCAGTGTCCGTGCGGCCCTGTAGAAGCATACGTAGAATATAAAGATGGGAAAACAGGAAATGTCCGGTTTAACAGCGTCCCGGCGTTTGTGCATAACCTAGGTAGGATTTGTTTCTTTTGAGTACACCGTTGTTCAAACTTCTATGACTATCATGTGTTTGTGGTATCAAAGACATAAGCTCAAAGATAAGCAACTCAAATAAGCGTGTGTAGGAAATCTGGGCGCCACCGTGATATTGTGAGAAAATCCGGTGCGCTTGTACTTTCGAATTTTAGGGAAGTAACGGGTTACTCTTTTTACCGGAATCCCCCTTTTTACCGGAATCTACCGGAATCCACTTAGATTTTACCGGAATCCACCTTATTTATCTTGTATTATGTTATTTTTTATATGTTTTTATTATAATTATTGAACTTAAATACGATATTAGTATTGAATTTCATTTAATACATTTTTATCTGTTTTTAAATGACATTTGACGTAGGCCTATGTTGTCGTTTACTGTACGAAAATCGACTTAGCTATATATAGAGCGGCCGATTCGGACCTGGTAACTTTTCTAGATTAATATTATTGTTTAACTTCTTAAACTTACATGTCATATCATTTTCGTCTGATAATTGCCTATGGTTGATACAGTACGGATAGCTCTTATTTATAATGTGTTTCGTTTACCAAACAAAATGGCAGAATCACTTCACCGTGTATTATCCGGTATCAACCTAAAAGCAAGGTACATAGTTGTTGTTTTTTCCTTGTTTGTTGTTTGACTAGAAATTGTATTGTATTTTCTCTCTCTCCCCCCTCTCTCTCTCTCCCCGGCTCTCTCTCTCTCTCTCTCTCATATGGTTATGAGTTATGAGAAATGATGTTTTCATTAGTAGGTTTATAACTGGCGCGATTTAATAATACCCATATAAAATATAAAAATATAAAAATTTAGTACGGTTCCATAAACCATAAACGCGAGATTATTTTGTATTTGATATTATACATACATGCACACCTGGGGTGTGCCGTGTCAACTTCGAAGAAGGTGATAATCCAATTACCGAAAGCGTGCCGCAAGGTGAAATACTCTACACGCGTCAACTGTCACGCGGCACACTTATGATCAGTAACTCCATAGAGGTGTCACGCGGCATTATTGAAGATACTGATAATTCACTTTGATTCACCAATTCAATTCATTAGTTTATTTGACATAAACATACACAGTTTATCGCCATACAATACATGGCGTTACAATCACAGTATGCATATATAAGAGAAAAGTATGTAATACATAGTAATACAATTAACATATTTCAAATTCTGTATAGTTTAAAGGAGCAAAAATTTAAACAAATATTTTTATATCACATGAGCATATAAATACATGTTAAGTATCAATTAGTGATAATCAATCTAATATTTGATATAATAAATAAAATTTAATTTTTATTAAAATTTAGTTTTTTTAAATATTATTTAAATTTAGTAATAGTTGGCCAGGAACAAAAATATTTAGGTAATATCTTACGCCTTAGATCATTATAGAATGGGCAAATTAAAACAAAATGATATTCATTTTCTACAACATTCATATTACAACAATTACATTTTCTGTGTTCTCTCTCAATATTTTTGTATCGCCCCTCTTCAACTGCCAAACTATGAGAAGAACATCTTAATTTAGCTAAAGATTTACAATGTGAAGGATTATCAATTTTCAATATGTATGGTTCAATTTCAAAAGAATTTTTAAAACAACAATATGTATCTAATTTACTACTATTTTCAACAGAATAAAACCAGCCTTGTATGTACTGATCATGTATCCTCTGAATGATAATATTAAGATATTCTTTACAAAAATTATTACATATAAAAAGATGTGATAATCCAAGATTATCAAATAATTCTTTAATATTTTGAGACCATTTAAGAATAAAATTACCATTATTATCAGTCATACTGTATAATTTAAACATTAAAGAATTAGGATTATTAATTATTTTATACCAATATTTCACTAAGCGAATTTTACGCATAATAATAAGAGGAAACCTTCCTAACTCACCATACACAGCAACATTGGACGTTTTTAGCTTTACACACAGTAACTGCTTAAGAAATTTCAGATGTATACGTTCAATGTCAGGTGCTTTATGGAAACCCCATACTTCACACCCATAACATAAAATTGGCAAAACCATACTGTCAAATAGCTTAATTTTTTCCTTTATACTTATTGCAATACAATCAAATAAAGAATTTAAAGAATATAATGCTTTCAATGCACTTTCTGATAAAAAAATTTGAGACATATAAAAACAAGAATTAGATCTTAATGCAACACCAAGATATGTATATATTTCCACAATTTTGAATGTTAATATTAAATTTAAAGAATTTTTTAATTTTTCAATTCCCCATATTTTACAATAATCATACAATCTATCTAATTAACCTTGACATGTTCTAGAAAACAACACTGTATCATCAGTAAAAAGCAACATGAATAAATTAATACCATCAATATCTATGACATCTGATGAACGTAAAAGTATTATTCTGACTTAAATGAAGATATATGTCATTAATAAACAACAGAAAAGGAAGATGTGACAATGTTTCTCCCTGTTTCACACCAGAATATGCCTCTATAATTATTTACCTCACTTAAATCTCCTTTCTTAGGAACAGGAACAATAATGCCCTTTGTCCAACTGTCAGGATAAATTCCCATTGAAAATATATGGTTAAACAATTCACATAACAGAGGTGACAATATATCAACACAGTCAATAAATAACTCCGGTATTAGGTTATCATACCCAGCACTTTTACCCCTCTTTAAAGACAATATGGCTGAATTAACTTCATCAACAACAATTTCTAGATCCAAAATATCTAAAGACTGTGTACTCATTTAATTCATTTTCAGCGGTATCATTTTTAAAATGCTTAACTTTAAAATTACTAAAATGATCATAAAAATCATCAATAGATATATCAGATTTTTTATTGTTTCTACCTTTAATCTTTTTAATTTCATTCCAAAACTTATTCGGATTAGACTTAGCCATATTATGCAAATCTTGCCTTTGTTTATAATTAAATAATGTCTTGGCCCTTCGAATAATATTTCTGTAATTCCGACGCTTACTTTTAAGTACATTCAAATCATCATTAGATCTGGTGCTACGATACTTTTTACAGGATTCTCGAAAATCTCTTCTTGCTTTCTCACAATCACCATTAAACCATTTATTTCTCACTTTTCTAAATGTTTTTTTGTTACAGTTTTCGGAATTCTCAGTAAAAATACCAAATACTTGGCATGCTTGTTCATATAGGGTATTTGAAAATATATGTATTCCCTCATCAATAGATAATGTAAGTTTTTTTTTATTTTATTAACAATTGTATTTAAACAGTCTAGTTTACTAGACACTTTTTCGTTAAAAATACCAACTTTGGATTTATCATACATTAACTTATGTGTATCTCTGTTAACTTCATTATCTAGCTTTTCATTAAAATTCAATAATAAATTAACCTGAATTGGAGCATGTGAGGAACACGCCTACAAATCATGAACGATAAAATTATTAATAAAGGGAAACAATTCACCAGTACACAGAAAATAATCTATCAAACTATTACCCTGTGTACACATATACGTATAACTGCCCACCCCGCTATCATCACCTACACGTCCATTAACTATCGTGAGACCACTAGATAAACACAGGTCAATAAGCTTCTTTCCAGAAGAATTAACATTTTTGTCCATATTTATTTATTTATTTCAGTCTCATTCATGTACAAAACAATTAAACAGAAAATCATAAAACATGAAAATAGCACATGACCATTCATAATTTGAGACTTTTGTAATACATTTAGGTAAACATTAAAACTCAAGACATATCGTACTGATATTAACATCATAAAATGTATAAAACAAATAACAGAAGCCTATCTAATAAAATAAAATAAAAAACACATATATAAATAAATTACTTACATAGATAAAATTGACGACGTTGAAGAATATTAAAACAGGTTTTGGCACATTGTCTGATTAAACGTTGACTAGAGAACAATAAAGTGAATTTGTTTGCTTTACTAAGATTCATAAAGTTGGGATAAAATGCATTTGATTTATAATATAAATCTGATCTAAAATCATCATATAAAGGACAGTCTAAAATGACATGCATTTCGTCTTCAACTACGCGACAGAAAGGACAGTGGCGTTCATCCAGTCTCAAATTCTCATATCTACCCGTTTCAATACGTATTGGGGCTACCCCACACCTAAATTTACATAAAGCTGATCTATGCCTAGGGGGAAAGATCATTTTGCAATACTCTTCAGCAGAGTACACCTGCTTATAGGTCCTGTAGGTCCTTAATTTATTTTGACCCTTGCCTGATACACCAACTGGGCTATTGATTATACGAGACCACTCGGTTATGTAATTCTCCATGACTGAGGCTTCAACTTGGTTAACAAAAGACGATTTGGGTATAGGGTGCGAAATATTACAAAAGGTGTCAAGCCTAAGATCACTTGATTGTTTTTTAACAGTATGAAACCAGTTTTTACAGTTACTTGATTTAGACACAGACCATAACGCAATACGTTTATTTATTCGTGATGAGTTAGTATGGGACAGACGGGTCAACTGCATAGCAATAGACTTCCACTGTCGAACCACAGGGGGGACCCATCCCATTTCTCCAGATACGGCAGCATTTGGAGTATATTTTCCCACCCCAAGGAAAAATCTCATAGCACGGTTGTGGACAGCATCTATGCAAGAAAATGACTTATGACCCCAAACAGAGGACCCATACGCAATCACCGGCCAAACCAATGAGTCATACAGTTTTGTAAAAACATTATAGGGTACTCCACCAACCAGTTTGCATTTCGCTATCAGTAGACCCAATGCTCGACTTGCGCTCTGTGCCACCATCCTTGCTGTAACATTAAGATCAAGATGCTCTTGTAATACTATGCCTAAATATTTATATCTATCAATATAAGTTAAAGTATTTTGTCCACAACTAAAAACAAAGTCTGATCGCGTTTGAGATACAGGGCGAAAATGAACAATATTACTCTTGCTAGTGTTTATCACCATATCATTTGTATGACACCAATCATGCAAACCATTTAACAAAATCTGTAGGTCCTTTTCATTTTCAGCCATTAAATCAATATCATCGGCATACAGAAGTATACAAACACTCTCATTACCAATGGTAACACCAACGTTAAAGGATACGCTCGGCTGAAATGAAAATTTAACCATCAACAAACCTTTTAGTGTAAATCACTTTGACATGACTTTCATTTTTATACACGCTATATTTGTGAAGATATAGCTGTTTAAAGTTTGTGATTTCGATCGGCTATGGCCGCCGCCATCTTTGTTCATGTTTACCTTTCTGTGACGTCGCAAATACCCATTGAACCATATCCCGATCGATGAGTGCGATTAATAGGGGTTGTGATAAAAGCATTAAAGGAATACGCTCGGCTGATTACAACTAGGTTTCAATTGAAAGATATTCATTATTGATGTAAATAAACCAATTAAATTTCTCATTTCATTGAATCAATCGTAATAAGAAAGAAATTGTAAGTTAAAGACGTCTATTTAAACCAATTTGCCCCGCGATATTTTTTATTTCTATAATACATCTTTATAATACATAGAACTGCTCTATCACGTTTACGTCTTTCTGCTCATAGATTATTTATTGTGACTGGTCGTTATGGTGCTAGAAGAAATGAACGCAAAGACCGTATATGTATGTTCTGTAAATATCGGGATATAGAAGATGAATTTCATTTCCTTCTTGTGTGTCCTATATATTTACATTTTAGAAAGAAACATATAAAAAAATACTACTTTGTGAGACCAAGTGTACACAAATCTATAGAATTAATGCAGTCAAAAATGTAAATGGGTAAATATATTTGTGAAGTATTTGCTCTTCGACAGTCCATTATATAGTATTACAATGATAATCTTTATTTTGTTTATTATTTCTTTGTACTCAATATGCTTTTTTCTGTTAATTCGCTTGTATTTACAGAGTGGTAGAAACTTTTGCTTAAAAAGTATAAGATGTATGTGAAAACGATTATTATATTTTATATTCTTATCTACAATCAAAATGCTTCTATACTTGAGATAAATTTTGTAAGTCCATATAAAATAACATAAAAAACGAAAAAGAGAAATAAACAAAGTAAGAAATATTGAAAATAAAAAAATGATAACAAATATCTTAATTGTCTCTTGATATTTTTGTATACTTTTGCGTATGCTTATAATAATTATAAGTATCTTAAATTTTCCCTTGAAACTTTTTGTATACTTATGTGTATGAATTAATAAGTTAAAATGTATACTGTCGGTAAATGACTGCTCCACTCACTTCCTTATAAATATCTTTATTTCAATTATTCTTAAAGTTGTCTGATTTTCAAGATATATTTTTTCTTTCTTTTTTCTTATATTTTTATTTCACTTACATATTTACTCTTATCTGTACCTCTGTCATAGTTTCATATGTCTAACAAAAAGATTAAATGACGTCATGATAACAGTATAGTTATAGATTCAAATAGTGTTTGAGTAATGCACTTAGCTGCATGTGGTATCACAGATAGTGATATTTTCGAAATTTATGAGGCAAAGAAAATGCTGACTGATTTTAGGATAAAACTTGCAGAAAAGAAACCTGTCGTCTAACAATCAGCATCGTTTCAGTTCATCTCCTGCAGGTAAAAAAATATACCAAAGCACACACACACACACACACACACACACACACACACACACACAAAATGTGTTCTGTCCGAGACTTTCGATTGGTTAAACTGACCTACATAGATGCTGGAGGTATACAACTTATGAATGGGATCAAGGTCATGAACCTCACTCCGGATCATGAAATTAATTCACTTGATAATTAAATATGCCTGTCATGCGACACAGGAAAGGGCGATCATATCAAGACGTGACTAAACATTCTGAAGTGATGTAGGCTATTATATCTGTACTAGTTTCGAAGACATCCATCGAATAGAGAAGGTAAACCAAGTAAATCCAATAGATGCTTTCACTCGATATCGCTGACAGCCTCGCTTAATCCAGTCGGTGTAACCCAGGCACCAGGCCAACCAGTCCTGGAACTAACATTATAGACCAGAACTATACCAGAACCATTTTTACAACTTTGCAATCTCGCGGACGGCGTCGACAACCCCGAGGAGGACGGATCGATACCATTACAAGATCGAAAATGGTCTTGGAGACTCTGTTGCTATAAAATCGACCACAGCAGATAATATAACATAACTTGGATAAAGTCGTAATGAAATATTAGAATGTGTTGAATATATATATATGGATACATCTGTACAAGAATTAATACCATGATAGCATGAAACATAGATATTACAAATTTTTAGGACTTAGAATATACAAATGCAATAATGAAATATAGAAAACGAATATGATTTTGCTTAATTTGTACAAAATATGGACTAAGAATAATATATGACATATGATGAATATAATTTGTCTACTTCTTACATGTAAAAATATGAACGTTACGGAAACATTGAATTATTATGCCTCAAATGAAAATAAAAACGTTATTAAAAAAATTTACAGTATGTTAAATTTACTATTTTAAAATATACTAAAACTTATAATGAAAAATCAAATGTTGTATTTGCAAACAATTGCATAAATTTGTTATGTTAATTAAGAATAATGAGAGGATTGATTCAATTGATGGTCAGTGTTAAAAAAAAAATGGTCCACTTGACGGTCGTTATTCATGGGATTACTTCGTCTCAGCAAGTGCCTTTAAATGGCGCTTTTGATTTTTGCGAGATAAGCGTTGCCAAACTCCGCGCACCGGTTACGTCACGCTACGCTACTTTAACCACTGCCACCAAACAAGTCACGTGATGATAGTTGAAACCATGTGGCCTACACTCATAATTTTATAAATTAATATTATTTGATTTTATTTTTTACTTTTCTCATAATCACGAATATTATTTTCATGGTATATGACGAAACTGATATAAAATATTCAAAACTGAAGTCAAAAGTGAAATAGTAAATCCGGCCTATATCAGCCGAAATCGACTTGCGATGGCAGTGGTTATCTCAACTGTAAGGGGAGGTAACTACTGGGGGAGTTTGAAGCGTTGCAAGCTGGCACACGTCGCTGACAGGGGCGTAGTTAGCGTTACGCATGTACGCATAACAAGTAATGTTTAAAAAAAACAAAACAAGTACACCGATGCATGACAAGATGAAAAAACCAAATGTACAAATAATAAGATAGACTTTGTGTGCAGTATGTTATTTAATTATCGTTGTTGAAGATCTGTGCATAGCTTTTAGTAAAACCGGATTTAACTAATATTGGTCTATAAATACATCCTGTAATATACAGAGCGTGACCAATATCACTTGAGTAAACGAGTCAGTCGGATCGACAACTGGATAAACACCCTGTAGCCATCAGGGTCCCAAGCGGCACCTGGACCCTCAGCCAGAAAGTGTGAAACATCCAAAGTTACGCCCTTACTAGATACTGTGTTTGGGTCATCTTAAGATAGTTTGGGAAGTTTTAAGGAAGAACAAAAAATGACAGACTTATGCATGAAAACAGTCGAAATGCACACCGGTGGGGAACCTTTACGAATTCTAGTGTCGGGACTACCGGATATCGTCGGAAGAACCATTCTGGACAAACGACGGCATATACGTGACGATTTTGATTTTATTCGGAAAATGCTTATATATGAACCAAGAGGCCATTATGACATGTACGGTGTGTTACTAGTAAAACCGGATGTTGAGGAAGCAGATATAGGCTGTATCTTCATCCACAATGAAGGTTACGGTACTATGTGTGGCCATGCAGTCATTGCTCTAGGAAGATATGCTATAGATTATGGAATAATCCGAAATCCTGTATCACCGGAAACACGTGTAGTGATCCAGTGTCCGTGCGGCCCTGTAGAAGCATACGTAGAATATAAAGATGGGAAAACAGGAAATGTCCGGTTTAACAGCGTCCCGGCGTTTGTGCATAACCTAGGTAGGATTTGTTTCTTTTGAGTACACCGTTGTTCAAACTTCTATGACTATCATGTGTTTGTGGTATCAAAGACATAAGCTCAAAGATAAGCAACTCAAATAAGCGTGTGTAGGAAATCTGGGCGCCACCGTGATATTGTGAGAAAATCCGGTGCGCTTGTACTTTCGAATTTTAGGGAAGTAACGGGTTACTCTTTTTACCGGAATCCCCCTTTTTACCGGAATCTACCGGAATCCACTTAGATTTTACCGGAATCCACCTTATTTATCTTGTATTTATGTTATTTTTTATATGTTTTTATTATAATTATTGAACTTAAATACGATATTAGTATTGAATTTCATTTAATACATTTTTATCTGTTTTTAAATGACATTTGACGTAGGCCTATGTTGTCGTTTACTGTACGAAAATCGACTTAGCTATATATAGAGCGGCCGATTCGGACCTGGTAACTTTTCTAGATTAATATTATTGTTTAACTTCTTAAACTTACATGTCATATCATTTTCGTCTGATAATTGCCTATGGTTGATACAGTACGGATAGCTCTTATTTATAATGTGTTTCGTTTACCAAACAAAATGGCAGAATCACTTCACCGTGTATTATCCGGTATCAACCTAAAAGCAAGGTACATAGTTGTTGTTTTTTCCTTGTTTGTTGTTTGACTAGAAATTGTATTGTATTTTCTCTCTCTCCCCCCCTCTCTCTCTCCCCGGCTCTCTCTCTCTCTCTCTCTCATATGGTTATGAGTTATGAGAAATGATGTTTTCATTAGTAGGTTTATAACTGGCGCGATTTAATAATACCCATATAAAATATAAAAATATAAAAATTTAGTACGGTTCCATAAACCATAAACGCGAGATTATTTTGTATTTGATATTATACATACATGCACACCTGGGGTGTGCCGTGTCAACTTCGAAGAAGGTGATAATCCAATTACCGAAAGCGTGCCGCAAGGTGAAATACTCTACACGCGTCAACTGTCACGCGGCACACTTATGATCAGTAACTCCATAGAGGTGTCACGCGGCATTATTGAAGATACTGATAATTCACTTTGATTCACCAATTCAATTCATTAGTTTATTTGACATAAACATACACAGTTTATCGCCATACAATACATGGCGTTACAATCACAGTATGCATATATAAGAGAAAAGTATGTAATACATAGTAATACAATTAACATATTTCAAATTCTGTATAGTTTAAAGGAACAATTACAAAAAGTTTAAACAAATATTTTTATATCACATGAGCATATAAATACATGTTAAGTATCAATTAGTGATAATCAATCTAATATTTGATATAATAAATAAGACATGTAACTACATATTACTGTTATAAATATCTTTAAAGATTTTCTAATTATTATGTGCTAATAAATCATTTCTCTTTGAAAAAGCAAGGTGTACAAATTTGGCTAATTTTTTAATAACACCTGTTTAGTTTGTTTTTATTAGTAATTTAAATTTAGTAATAGTTGGCCAGGAACAAAAATATTTAGGTAATAACTTACGCCTTAGATCATTATAGAATGGGCAAATTAAAACAAAATGATATTCATTTTCTACAACATTCATATTACAACAATTACATTTTCTGTGTTCTCTCTCAATATTTTTGTATCGCCCCTCTTCAACTGCCAAACTATGAGAAGAACATCTTAATTTAGCTAAAGATTTACAATGTGAAGGATTATCAATTTTCAATATGTATGGTTCAATTTCAAAAGAATTTTTAAAACAACAATATGTATCTAATTTACTACTATTTTCAACAGAATAAAACCAGCCTTGTATGTACTGATCATGTATCCTCTGAATGATAATATTAAGATATTCTTTACAAAAATTATTACATATAAAAAGATGTGATAATCCAAGATTATCAAATAATTTTTTAATATTTTGAGACCATTTAAGAATAAAATTACCATTATTATCAGTCATACTGTATAATTTAAACATTAAAGAATTAGGATTATTAATTATTTTATACCAATATTTCACTAAGCGAATTTTACGCATAATAATAAGAGGAAACCTTCCTAACTCACCATACACAGCAACATTGGACGTTTTTAGCTTTACACACAGTAACTGCTTAAGAAATTTCAGATGTATACGTTCAATGTCAGGTGCTTTATGGAAACCCCATACTTCACACCCATAACATAAAATTGGCAAAACCATACTGTCAAATAGCTTAATTTTTTCCTTTATACTTATTGCAATACAATCAAATAAAGAATTTAAAGAATATAATGCTTTCAATGCACTTTCTGATAAAAAAATTTGAGACATATAAAAACAAGAATTAGATCTTAATGCAACACCAAGATATGTATATATTTCCACAATTTTGAATGTTTCATTATTATACTTAATATTACAATTTATAACAGAATTTCCCTTCCTAAATACCATAATAGCAGATTTGTCAATATTTACTTCAATTCCCCATATTTTACAATAATCATACAATCTATCTACAATAGCTTGCAAGCCTTGACATGTTCTAGAAAACAACACTGTATCATCAGTAAAAAGCAACATGAATAAATTAATACCATCAATATCTATGACATCTGATGAACGTAAAAGTATTATTCTGACTTAAATGAAGATATATGTCATTAATAAACAACAGAAAAGGAAGATGTGACAATGTTTCTCCCTGTTTCACACCAGAATATGCCTCTATAATTATTTACCTCACTTAAATCTCCTTTCTTAGGAACAGGAACAATAATGCCCTTTGTCCAACTGTCAGGATAAATTCCCATTGAAAATATATGGTTAAACAATTCACATAACAGAGGTGACAATATATCAACACAGTCAATAAATAACTCCGGTATTAGGTTATCATACCCAGCACTTTTACCCCTCTTTAAAGACAATATGGCTGAATTAACTTCATCAACAACAATTTCTAGATCCAAAATATCTAAAGACTGTGTACTCATTTAATTCATTTTCAGCGGTATCATTTTTAAAATGCTTAACATTTGAAAATAGTTCACTAAAATGATCATAAAAATCATCAATAGATATATCAGATTTTTTATTGTTTCTACCTTTAATCTTTTTAATTTCATTCCAAAACTTATTCGGATTAGACTTAGCCATATTATGCAAATCTTGCCTTTGTTTATAATTAAATAATGTCTTGGCCCTTCGAATAATATTTCTGTAATTCCGACGCTTACTTTTAAGTACATTCAAATCATCATTAGATCTGGTGCTACGATACTTTTTACAGGATTCTCGAAAATCTCTTCTTGCTTTCTCACAATCACCATTAAACCATTTATTTCTCACTTTTCTAAATGTTTTTTTGTTACAGTTTTCGGAATTCTCAGTAAAAATACCAAATACTTGGCATGCTTGTTCATATAGGGTATTTGAAAATATATGTATTCCCTCATCAATAGATAATGTAAGTTTTTTTTTATTTTATTAACAATTGTATTTAAACAGTCTAGTTTACTAGACACTTTTTCGTTAAAAATACCAACTTTGGATTTATCATACATTAACTTATGTGTATCTCTGTTAACTTCATTATCTAGCTTTTCATTAAAATTCAATAATAAATTAACCTGAATTGGGCATGTGAGGAACACGCCTCAAATCATGAACGATAAAATTATTAATAAAGGGAAACAATTCACCAGTACACAGAAAATAATCTATCAAACTATTACCCTGTGTACACATATACGTATAACTGCCCACCCCGCTATCATCACCTACACGTCCATTAACTATCGTGAGACCACTAGATAAACACAGGTCAATAAGCTTCTTTCCAGAAGAATTAACATTTTTGTCCATATTTATTTATTTATTTCAGTCTCATTCATGTACAAAACAATTAAACAGAAAATCATAAAACATGAAAATAGCACATGACCATTCATAATTTGAGACTTTTGTAATACATTTAGGTAAACATTAAAACTCAAGACATATCTTACTGATATTAACATCATAAAATGTATAAAACAAATAACAGAAGCATATCTAATAAAATAAAATAAAAAACACATATATAAATAAATTACTTACATAGATAAAATTGACGACGTTGAAGAATATTAAAACAGGTTTTGGCACATTGTCTGATTAAACGTTGACTAGAGAACAATAAAGTGAATTTGTTTGCTTTACTAAGATTCATAAAGTTGGGATAAAATGCATTTGATTTATAATATAAATCTGATCTAAAATCATCATATAAAGGACAGTCTAAAATGACATGCATTTCGTCTTCAACTACGCGACAGAAAGGACAGTGGCGTTCATCCAGTCTCAAATTCTCATATCTACCCGTTTCAATACGTATTGGGGCTACCCCACACCTAAATTTACATAAAGCTGATCTATGCCTAGGGGGAAAGATCATTTTGCAATACTCTTCAGCAGAGTACACCTGCTTATAGGTCCTGTAGGTCCTTAATTTATTTTGACCCTTGCCTGATACACCAACTGGGCTATTGATTATACGAGACCACTCGGTTATGTAATTCTCCATGACTGAGGCTTCAACTTGGTTAACAAAAGACGATTTGGGTATAGGGTGCGAAATATTACAAAAGGTGTCAAGCCTAAGATCACTTGATTGTTTTTTAACAGTATGAAACCAGTTTTTACAGTTACTTGATTTAGACACAGACCATAACGCAATACGTTTATTTATTCGTGATGAGTTAGTATGGGACAGACGGGTCAACTGCATAGCAATAGACTTCCACTGTCGAACCACAGGGGGGACCCATCCCATTTCTCCAGATACGGCAGCATTTGGAGTATATTTTCCCACCCCAAGGAAAAATCTCATAGCACGGTTGTGGACAGCATCTATGCAAGAAAATGACTTATGACCCCAAACAGAGGACCCATACGCAATCACCGGCCAAACCAATGAGTCATACAGTTTTGTAAAAACATTATAGGGTACTCCACCAACCAGTTTGCATTTCGCTATCAGTAGACCCAATGCTCGACTTGCGCTCTGTGCCACCATCCTTGCTGTAACATTAAGATCAAGATGCTCTTGTAATACTATGCCTAAATATTTATATCTATCAATATAAGTTAAAGTATTTTGTCCACAACTAAAAACAAAGTCTGATCGCGTTTGAGATACAGGGCGAAAATGAACAATATTACTCTTGCTAGTGTTTATCACCATATCATTTGTATGACACCAATCATGCAAACCATTTAACAAAATCTGTAGGTCCTTTTCATTTTCAGCCATTAAATCAATATCATCGGCATACAGAAGTATACAAACACTCTCATTACCAATGGTAACACCAACGTTAAAGGATACGCTCGGCTGAAATGAAAATTTAACCATCAACAAACCTTTTAGTGTAGATCACTTTGACATGACTTTCATTTTTATACACGCTATATTTGTGAAGATATAGCTGTTTAAAGTTTGTGATTTCGATCGGCTATGGCCGCCGCCATCTTTGTTCATGTTTACCTTTCTGTGACGTCGCAAATACCCATTGAACCATATCCCGATCGATGAGTGCGATTAATAGGGGTTGTGATAAAAGCATTAAAGGAATACGCTCGGCTGATTACAACTAGGTTTCAATTGAAAGATATTCATTATTGATGTAAATAAACCAATTAAATTTCTCATTTCATTGAATCAATCGTAATAAGAAAGAAATTGTAAGTTAAAGACGTCTATTTAAACCAATTTGCTCCGCGATATTTTTTATTTCTATAATACATCTTTGTCATTTTTACCGTGAAATGCTTGCAACTGCGGTTATTGAAAAGTTGTGTGGTGTTAAACTGATTGTGGTGTTAAACTGATTGGATAAGAAATCACTGGCAAGTCTTTGTAACAGACTAAGCGTCATATAAAATCGCGCCATAAAACACGGCCATAAAACGAAGCGTGCGACCGAGTCACCATGTCAACAGACAATTGATGTGCACGTTTTACTGAAACGGACATGTAGAGTATAATCATCACCACAAACATACTAAATGCATTATATAAATATGAAAGAAAAGTGTTGTAATAATCTATATTATGCTATTTTACGGAAAAAGTCTGTTTAAATAAATATATATAAGTAAAAGTATCGTATAAATAGTTAGCATAATTTACATTATTTTGCTAAATTGCGAGCAATTAGGTGTGTTAATCATAATTACAACACGGTGTCCCTTTGATTCGTCTCTATAGTATTTCACAGTTACCGTCATTGCAATTAGATTTCTACTTACATGATACCGCCCCTATTATATATTTATATGTTTGATTAAAAAACTGTTTAAAAATTGTTGATAATTGCTGTAATGATTTGCGCAATTAAAATAGCGATGTTTGTGAGAATGTGCATAAATGATTGCGTGACAAGGGGTATTGACTTTAGTTTTGGTTCGATCACTATAGCAGGAAGTTTAATAAAGTTTTTGAGATATTTCTTAAAATGGAATGTATAGTTCCTTACGACTTTGAGCCCGAATATACTGAGGAAGAGCTGCAACTGCTTCAAGACAATGACGTACGGGAGGAGGAATATTTATGTGCTGAGGACTTTTGTCTGTGTGATAACTGTGTTATGATGCCATCCAATATGGAAAATGTATGTTGCAAATCGAGTGACTTAGTTGTTGGAAATTTAGATGAACTTACGTGCATTACGGACCATACGGACTTTCACACCTTAGTTCTGAATGATTCTGTTTTAGAAGTTGCATTCATTACCATTCTGGCATACAAAGGTCATAGGACGAGGGCTCCAGACTCTCTCACTCACGAGTAAGAAAACAATAAAATGATCATAGTTTAATCTTTTAATAATATATTTTCATCATATTCAAATAATAAACATTTTTCAAATAAATATAATAAGAACAATATAAATGTTAATTTTACCCCCTTGATATAAATTACATGTAAATATGCAAAGCCTAATGTAATTCCCTTCTATATTTCAATGTATGTACGCAACCGGAAGTGTGTCTGTGACGTCACGATTGTTGTAAAAAAGGTCTCGCGAGACCACGAGACGTAAACAATGTCTACGCCCATGTCTGGGAGCAAATTGGTGTAAATAGACGTCTTTAACTTGCAATTTCTTTCTTATTACGATTGATTCAATGCAATGAGTAATTAAATTGGTTTATTTACATCAATATCTTTCAATTAAAACCTAGTTGTTATCAGCCGAGCGTATTCCTTTAAACGATTTTAAAAACACAGCTAGGTCATTAATATAAAAATTAAAAAATATCGGCGATAACCCACAGCCTTGCCGTAAGCCACACTGCACATCGAACCATTCTGTAGTAAAAGAATTAATTTGGATACATGAGGCTACACATGAGTATAAAGATTTTACAGTGCTTAACATTTTACCACCAATACCAATATCTTGCAGTCTTTTCCACAATTTAGAACGATTGATTAGATCATACGCTTTACGAAAATCGATGAAAGCAGTAAAAGTACTTTTCTTCAATTTCTTTCTTGTATCAATAAGATTGACAAGAGATGAAATATTCTCCATTGAGAATCGACGCGATAAACCCGCATCAATAAAATCGTCATAGTGACCTATATTCAAAAAACTATCTACCCGCCCAGAATTTACAGAATAGTCGAGCCTATCACCACATCTGGCATTAAGATCGCCTATTACTGATACGTAACCTATATTACTGTAAATTCTAACATCATTTTCTAACTGCTCGAAATAACCGATATCATGTCGTGCATAATAAGGACTATTTACAGGAGGGATATAACAAAAAACCATAAAAATATCATTTTCAGTATCAAAATACTGTTTCTTAAACCTTAACCACAAAAATCCACATTTATCTACTTTTTCAACGGTAAACAGCTCCTTTAAAGAATTCTTATAAAATAAACAGATACCACCATGACCACGTTTTGATTTACCATTCAAGCTTTCCACTCTAGGAATAGAAATTTTATCAAAACCATTCAGTTCAAAATTGCTTTCGTTTTTCTCCCATGTTTCACAACAAAAGACAAAATCAAACCCCGAAACAAAAGTAAAAAAATCATCATCATTTAAACTGGACTTTAGACCCTCAACATTCCACGAGAGAACTGACAAGTCATACTTTCCTTGTGCTACCTATCTGGGGCTAGGTGACCCACTGCCCTGTGTATACAAAACGTTGTTTATGTAAAGTTTGTCACGGACAAGCACCGCTCTCTCACCGGTAATCAAAGACCGCATAGTCGCTAGGTATTCTTTTAGCTCTGCAGACTGTAAATTTTGATTGTGTAATCTGATTTAAAATAAAAAGGTGGCGGTGACTCAAAAGACGATTAGAGATGTACATAACTTATACATTGAAAGTATATTTTGGTTACGAATAAAATGACCTTTATAAGTGTCATAGTTAAGCACTCTTCAAATTCATAATTTTGTTTAAAATTTAATTGCAATTTAAGAAATAGTCAGACCAATATTGTCAGCGATAGAGCCTCGTACTCAAACTCACGCTGTCTATTTTGTGAGACGTGATTCTATGTTGATGCCGCATATTCCACATAATAAATCGGCCATTTTGTGTAATGTTACGATCAGAAAGCTCTACGTACCAACCACTGAAAACTAAAAGATGAAAAGGATATGACAATTTTTATTAGTATTATTACGAAGATCAGATGAAATAGTCATTCAAAACTTCATGCCGGAATCCATTTAGTCGGTACCAGTAAGTCAAATACAAGAAATGTCCGGTAGGAAAAGAACAAAAATGCTAAATGCAGTTGGCTTTTATGTGATCACATTTTCTTAAGTACATTCAATAACATAAGTCAAAATATGCTTTATTTGACATGAAAATAAGGTGGATTCCGGTAGATTCCTGTAAATAGGGGGATTCCGGTAAAAAGAGTAACCGGGAAGTTACCAAAATGAGACGTAAACCTACGTAAATAAACGAGCACTTCCCGAACACCCAATTTGCATGCTGGTGTATAATTCCATACATTGTTCAGCTGGAAATAAATATACATTTGAGAAATTTCCCCAGTCACTGAGTGGTATTATCGATATATGAAGGTATGTTCGGTTAGGTATGGTTTAAAGGTGGTTTAATGCGACAACGCGACGGCACGACGACCGAAAATAAAGTTTGCATTTTTAAAAACTAGTTTAGCTTCTTTGACCTACTTTTTCAATCAAATTAAATTTTTAACAATTTTGATCGAGGGTCTCATATGGAAGTTTAGTTAAGATCCATTCAGCGGTTAAGGAGATGTTGTTTAAAAGAAATTGTTTTCGACAGACGCACGAACGACGGACGCCGGACACATACCCATCCTAATAGCTCAGGTGAGCTAAAAAGGTCGCTAACATTATCGCATTGTATCGTCATGCATTCTTTCTGATTTTCTCGCGAAGTCGCGTCCATGCGTTGTCAGGCGCTGTTGAGACGACTTGCCTTTGCTACAAGTATGGTGGCAGATTTATGTTATGGCGCAATGGCACCGTCTCGACAGCGCGAGATATATATTTTTATCATGTCAGTGCTTATTATTCTTGCTCAGTCAAAAATACAACAGACTACAGCCAATTGCATTGACGTGTCTTCGCTATGATTTTTAGTGAAAAAGTATATTTCGCGCTGTCGCTTTTTACATGGCTCGTAAAGTGCGACATCGCGAGGACGCCACATAATACACTGCGCGGATACACCCTAATTAAATTCCAAAATAGTAGACGCGGTTATGGCAGAAAATAGCCCCCATGGTTAGGATTTTGTCCTTTCCTATCTTACATTTGAACTGTGTATACTGCAGATCTGGAGGTGTCCGTGCCTGGATTCGGAGACATTACAGTGGACATTAGTTATGGCGGAGCATTTTACGCCCTGGTGCCGGCTTTTCGTCTAGGTTTGAATCTCAAGTCCACACCCGTAAAAGAACTTTCCAGAGCTGGCCAAACCATTACAGGTATGTTGTTGAGAAATATATTTCTATCACTTACGAATAAGCGGCCCAGCGGACAATAATACAGTAATTTGGGGACGGACTTTGTCCGCTGCCTAACTGCGAAATAATACCGTGGACAAGTGACATGGTACTACACCCGGCCACATTATTCTGATTCCTGGCCAGTCAGTCATGGAACCACCCTTGTCATTATGTTGTGGCCGGGATTGGACGTCCTCCCGCTAATGGAGCGGGCACTCCAAGTACAAGGACAACAGGGTCAGTTAATTACCGTAAGCAAATGAGTAGAGCATCTGTTCTTTAAATGTATATCAATACGAAAAGCAGTCGTCTTGAACTAGCATGCGCGGATCCAGAGGGTGGGAGGGTGACCCTCTTTCCCCAAACGTACGATGAATTTCAGAATTTCATAGTTGGCTATGCATGGCAATTCCCCCCCCCCCCCCACACACACACACACACTTCCCGTGATAAATGGCTAGATCTGCGCGTGTCTAGCAAGATTACAAATTCGTTATCTAAAAAAACAACGTTATTATTTTCTTCATATAATGTAAAATTTGCATACTCATGGTTGAATCATGATATTATGCCCGACTGATTTTTCTTTCTTTTTCTAAACAAGTTCAAGTTGTGATATTTCCAGATGCTTTGAAGAAAATCCTCAAACTCACGCATCCTGAGAGTGAAGATCTGGCTTTCTTGTATGGGACTATCCTCACCGACGGTAACGACGAATACTGTCCATCAGTAACACGGAACATGTGCGTTTTTGCGAAGGAGGAGGTACAGTTTGTCTCAATCTCCACACATCTGTAATCTCCCTTGATAAGTACAGTAACTCACGGCCACCACGATTCAGGCCTTTTTTTTAGTCCCCTACCGATGTTTACACCGGGGGGAACTACAGGTTTGCCCTCCGTCTGTCTGTCCATCCGGAAATCTGGATCCCGTGATAACTTAATCAAAGCGCTCAATGCGCTTAGAGACGGCAGCCGGATTAACAGGAAAAAAGCTGTGAGTCTTAATTTTGAAACAATAGAGGCAAAAGCCACATGACGCAAAAACTCCACATACTCTCCTGCAAATATAATCGGTAGTAAGACAATCGAATTCCTACTCTGTTTGTTACAAAACAATCCGGAATTAGGGTCATGAACCTGACTGTATGAACTTCAGAAGTAGGTCATTCCCTAGGACCCGATTTATATACACTATATACTGTTACTTAAGTGTAGAACTTGACAAGGTACTTGATGTTTTAGATACTTGAATGTTTGTTTCTATTTCAAAGTTAAGAAATGCTCTGGGAGAAACCTAACTCGCTTTCATGCAAAATTACGCGTGAATTACTTTAGGTTAATTACAGACATTCGAAGCGCTACTTTTTTCTTTTTACAGGAGTAGATCTTCAAGTATGTAAAATGGGTTGCTGTTCTGATTTATAAGTGTCACGGATATATTGTTCACGCTTAAAATGGATGTTTACAGAGCAAAATAACACGTTTACAAACAACAGCACATGAATAGCGGTTACTATGGAACGCCACAGCTGTCTTATGTTCGGTATTGATGTTTAGATGGGTCCATATAGCATTTTGAGGGATCGTGTTATCATCATGTGGGGTTGTTATGTTATCTTGCTGGGTTTTTGTATCATCATGTGAGGTTGTAATGTCATCTTGTTGGGTTGTTATATCATCATGTGGGGTTGTAATATCATCATGTAAGGTTGTAATATTATCATATGGAGTTGTAATGTCATTGTGTGAGGTTATAAAGACCTATGGGGTTGATTTGCCATTTTGGGTGGTGCACTTGTCCTTCTGTGATGTCCACTTGACTTAATGTGTGGTGCAGTTGTCATTCTGTTATGTCCACTTGACTTGCTGTGTGATGCATTTTCCCTCTATGATGTTCACTTGACTTGCTGTGCGGTGCAGTTGTCCTTCTGTTACCTCCACTTGACATTGTGATCGGTTGATTAGTATTTCATCCTGTTCATTATTATGCTGACATGTACAGGTAGTGTGCTGTGATGTTGTACCCTCCTATGTGGTTCATTCGGCACATGTACTGTTCGGATGAAGTCCGAAATGTTGCGAAATGACGATACCGAGTTGGTTTACCGTTATTTCCTTATTTCACTGTTTTCCTGTTTTCATTTATTTAACGTTGTATATTAAAGGACAACCCAAATTTTAAGATCCCTCGTGTTAGACAATATGCAAGTATATTTGCCAACTTTTGAAGTTGCAAAAAGTCACATTCTAGTAGTATTTTTCAGGGATGTAGCTTGGGTTCACTAAATGTGTAGGTATGTTTTCCTACCGCGGAGGATCTGTCGGGGGACTTTGGATATTTGCATGGCTGTGTGAACAATCTGATTGGTTTTGAGGCTTTCTTTTTAATGGGAATATACCCATTTTATGTAGATTTTCAAGCAATTATTAAATACTCATTAGTAGCCTTTACGCTCATGACTCTCACTCATAACGCTCTGAGAACAAACGTGCATCTAGATCAGTTGTATGTTAGCACCTAATATCAGGTGAGACTGACATTAGAGTTTGCATGATATACTTTCTGTTGAAATACTGTGTTTTATCAGTGAGATTAAATCTACATCTCACGTGGGGCCTCAGTGGCCGAGAGGGTAAAGTCGCTGTCTTTAACACTCACTCAGCCCCTCACCGCGTGGGTTCGAATCCTGAACTTTCATTCGGATTTTCATGTGAGGAAGCCTTCCAGCTGGCTTGCGGTATGTCGGTGGTTCTACCCGGGTGCCTCCGTGCATTCGGGGTCTTCCTCCACCTGTAATTAGCTTGACGTTGCTTTATGACTGAAAAACTGTCGTGGCGACGGCAAAAATCAAATAGTCTAGTCATATCTATATCTCACAATGTGGGTGATATAGATCTGCCGGGACTACCTATTTACATATAAAGGGTATGTACATGGATATGTAGCAGCAGTAAACATAAAATAAAAACAAAATTTGTTTTGAGTGAATATGGAATACATCTCATCTCGAGGTGACACATGTACAATCTTAACATTTTCGCGTGCTATGCAGTCTTGAATATATTAAATAGAATCACTTCTCGATGAGATATTTTCCATTTTCACTCAAAACAAACACATTTCCTCTATATATTAATCAAACAGTGAAACCTGTTGACGTACTCCCTATAGTATAAATTAAATAATAGAAAACACATAATTAACGCTCTTAAGCATCGTCATATCGATGCATAAATATTACATAAGTAGAACATATAGTGTCGTGCATTAGTGCATTTGCATTAGAAAAAACGTAAGTCTGAAAGGCAATATACAAGTTTCAAGAAAATTATTAACTTATTTTAGGTCTGTCGTTTATAAAATATATACCCTTAAACACCCAGAGGAGAAAAGTAAATTTATGTATTTTGCCTCATAAAATCAAATTACCGCAAAGACTTTTTATTACCTAAGATGTGTCTCTTAAGAGATTAACTTAAGAGATAACTGTCATAATAATGGTAATAATTTACGCATGTATGAGTATTGCGGGCGTGTGAATTACGTCTGCAGTAAATGTCATTTCATTTTTGAGATCATATAGATTGTGGTTTTGTCAGTTTACTGAACTGGAAGACCAATTTTCAGTATTTTCAATAATTTAAAATTTAGATAACTGTTGAGATGTTAAAACAAAAATAGGTTTTTCCAACTCACTCGTTATTGAAAAATATATAATATTACGTTACATATAAACATAATATTGTTTATAATAATTCGGAAATTCACTTTGATACCATAGCACAGATTCTTTCTAATTGTTTGACCACTATTTGCCTTTCCGGGCTGTTTTTTTTTTTTAGTTTTTGAAGAAAAAAATGTGTAGGCATGTGCCTAATGTACCTATAGAAAATACAAATTATGCAATTTCTCAATAAAAATGCAGTTTATGTTAAAAAAGCAAATATAACTATGTTTTGCTTTTTAGAATTTTCTTACATCAGTGGATTTCATCTGAAAAGATAAAAAAAAATATCTCCTGATAAAATACATTGCATTTTACAACATGACAAAACTGTAATTAGTAAAAAGTATTGCAAGTGAATGGAAATCAAAGAAACCTATCTGTTATGTTCAATTGTCTAAGCGAAATGTTTACATTTTATTATGCAATTTTTACTTAATTCTCAATAAAAAGTTTTAGTTACAAGAAAAGGCGTTAAAAAGGGTGTTTTTATTGATCAATATAATAATTTCAACAAATTTTATCAAAAGTTGTTGAAAGTTGTTGAATACAGTTTATCCTATCACCAGACTTACATTGTGGTATAAACTGCCTATCGAACTTTAACACTCACTCAGCCCATCACCGCGTGGGTTCGTATCCCGGCAGGGTCATTAGGATTTTCATGTGAGGAAGCCTTCCAGCTGGCTTGCGGTAGGTCGGTGGTACTACCCGAATGCCTCCGTGCATTCCGGGTCTTCCCCCTCCCGTAATTAGCTGGACGTCGCTATATGACTGATATACTGTCGAAGCGACGGTAAACTCAAATAGTCAAGTCAAGTCAAGCCTTAGTCAGAAATAATAGGATAAATAGAATACTTGGTAAGTGTTGAATGAAGATAAGTTTATCCTGCTCGGTTTAGAAAATATAAAACGCTCGCCAAGGATCGCGGTTTATTTTTTATCTTTTCGGATGAAATCCACTGATGTAAAAAAGAAATCTTAAAATGTAAAAATAAAATGCAAAATATAACATGTTTGCATTTTTTTTAACTAAAACTGCATTTTTATTGAGAATTTGCAAAAGAAATATAAAATAAAAAAACTAGAATGTGAGTCTTTGCAACTTCAAAAGTTGGTAAATATACTTGTTTGTATATTGTCTAACACAAAGGAATCTTAAAATTTGGATGTGTCCCTTAACATTCAACATAAAAGAAATGAAAATAAGGAAATGTCCAACTCGGTGTCGTCAATGCGCAACATTTCGGACTTCATCGGAACAGTACATGTGCCGAATGAACCACAAAGGAGAGAACAACATCACAGCATACTACCTGTACATGACAGCATATTAATGAACAGGATGTAATTCTAATCAACTGATCACAATGTCAAGTGGACATAACAGAATGACAACTGCATCACACAGCAAGTCAGGTGAACATCACAGAAGGAAAACTGCACCACACAGCAAGTCAATTGAACATCACAGAAGGACAACTGCACCACACAGCAAACCACAAAGCAATTCAAGTTGATGTAACAGAATGACAACTGCATCACATAGCAAGTCAAGTGGACATTACAGAAGGACAACGGCACCACACAGCAAGTCCAGTGGACATCACAGAAGGAATACTGCACCACACAACAATCCAAGTGGATGTAACAGAATGACAACTGCATCACACAGCAAGTCAGGTGAACATCACAGAAGGACAACTGCACCACACAGCAAGTGAATTGAACATCACAGAAGGACAACTGCACCACACAGCAATTCAAGTGGATGTAACAGAATGACAACTGCATCACATAGCAAGTCAAGTGGACATCACAGAAGGACAACTACACCACACATTAAGTCAAGTGGACATCACAGAAGGACAACTGCACCACCCAAAATGGCAAATCAACCCAACATGATGATATTACATTTAAAACCCCAAGTCCCAAAATCTATTGGCCCATCAAAAACCAACATAAGACTGCTAGCTATAATAACGGTCTGCGTAACATATTCCATTCGTATTCGTAAGTGCAGGATTGCATTGCGTGGATACTAAGCGCGTAGAGGTACAGTTAAACTTGTCATGGAATATATGCAAATTAGCAAGGTCAGCGATGCCTGGTAAGCGTTTATAGCTACTTAAGACGGCAGCAAGCTGCCGTCCAGAAACCGTTTAAGATAATATTATGAAATTTTGTATATGAATCAATAGATGGCAGAGAGATTTTCTCTCGGACCAAAATTCTGGCTTTTATGGTAACGGAAAAATTATGCACCTCATCGGCAAGGGACTCATGTGTTGCGTTCATCACCAGTTAGTTGTTTATTTTAGATTTGAATACGTTTAATTTCATTGAAATAACATTCATAATGATGATACAGGTAAATATTAAAAGAAGAGTACGTCTCTTATTCTAGAAGCATTGTACATTTGTACATATGGGGGGGGGGGGGTGTCGATTTTTCATTCCTCTTGATTCCAGTCATTTCTTTTGCCAGATGGGCTCATCAGTATATATATATATAAGGGGGCTTTCAGTGGACAAAATAAATAAATATCTGTTTAACTCTAATCTCTCACCAGTTCTTGACTGGATCAATACTTGTGCTTTGAAATGTTAATAAAATGGCCCGCAACTTAACGGTTCTTGTTCCCTTTGGATCCAAAGTCAGTGAACACTTAACCACGGCACCCTTCATTCATATTCTTATTTTGATCTGAAAGTCATCTTTTTTATTATTATTATTAAATCAATATAATTATTTAATGCTTATTGTCGCCAGTTAGTAATTTTCTTGTTTCATTTACACTTGCTTAAAATTACAGATTACATATTGGGCTTGACGTCATCATAGCTCGAAAAAAAAATATTTCAGAGCTCTCTTTTTCTCCTTTCTTTTGCTTTCCGTTTGTTTGATTATTCTGTTCGGTCGATAAGCATCTGAAACTATATTTGTTCACTTAGTTATCCTTGTTCCATTAATATAAGTATTGCCATGTTTATTGCTGAAATTTATTTTTGAAGGAAAGTGCTGTTAATCAGATTTAGAATTCGTAGCCCAACCATTTTGCTTTATAATTGATGTAGCTGTAACTTGTTGTAAATATATGTTTATACTGAGCATTAAAATAGGTTAAAAGAAAGAATGAAAATACTCGTTGAAGATTGTTGTTTAGGGGTAAAAAAACTGGTTTGGAAACGAAGAAATAAATTGGGTGGTAAGAGGACCTCGTGAAATATACAATTTTCGAGGTGACGGTAAACTGCCGATTCGAGAAGCTTCTCTAAGAGCGGAAAGTAAAAATAAAATGGTCTGAATAAGAGTTCAGCATACAAGGTCATGAACAAATGAAATTTCAAATTAACCGTAACTGAAATGACAACGAAGGTTTGTTTACACAGCACTCTGAAATTTGGAAATTTAAAATCTTGAATAAATGATGCATAACTAGTTTTTTTCCATTAAAATGTATTTTAATAATATCCTTATCAAATGGGTCAGTACATAAACAAAAATTATAATAATAAAAAAAATAAAAAAATATTGAAGTTAAACATGGATCTCAAAACATATTTAAAATAACAATATAATCCAATAACTTACATTTAAGGTTTTTCTACATATACATTCAGTTTTATATAATTATTTTCTCCATAATTCGGACACATTTTCCCCCGACATCATTACTTTTAATTCGAAAGTAAAATCACTTATTTGCATTATTTGGGTAAATACATCGTCGTACACCCTCAGTCAACGTATACTTGCACTTCCTGAACACATATTCTACATGCTAGTCGCACCAACGCTAAATGTCGCACTTGACGTTATATGTCGAAAGGCTGACACTAAATGTCGAAATCCAACGCTGAATGTTGCACTTGACGTTATATGTCGAAAGGCTGACACTAAATGTCGAAATCCAACGCTGAATGTCGCACATGACGTTATATTTCGCATCTGTAACGCCAAACATAAGGAGCAGTTAGGGCAAATTCAGACTGAACAGTTTGGGCAGGTTCACGCGGAAAAAAAATAAAATTTGTATACTCTATCTTCACTTCATTTGTTTTTCTTCAATGAAAATGGGTCTTGTATATGCACGTTTTACAAGTTAAAAGTACATGTACAAAAGACTATGCAGCTCAGTGGATGAAATGTAGGTCCTTTTCAAAACATAAATAAGTGAACGATTAAATAGAATAATATCATTACAAAGTACATGTAACAAATTAAGTAAAATAACCAATAGAATAAATAGCAAATAAAACAAATAGTCAGATAATTTTGATTTTCACCTCAGGGCTTCGAACTCTCGCGGAGTTATACCGAGAGGAATGGTAGTCGGAGTCTCTACCACTGAGCCACGTTGGAGCCTTATTGTAAATGGACTTGACTATTTGAGTTTTGCCGTCGCCTCGACAGTATTTCAGTCATATAGCGATGTCCAGCTAATTACAGGTGGAGGAAGACCCCGAATGCACGGAAACATCCGCGTAGAACCACCGACCTAAATATTGTAAATGGAATTAGAACACCTATAACATTATCCTTGGGCTGTTTTATAAAACGATTCCATTTCGTTGGAAAAATGAATACCAAAAAAAATCTTTATTTTGTTATTACTGAGTTATCTAGTTGTATTTTGTTGAGCTTCTGGAAGGTAAAATAACTGTGTATACAACACACACACACACACACACACACACACACTATACCCGTACTGTTATTTATCGAGCATAATATGTGCATATATAAAAAGCAA